>CAWUFW010012151.1:0-561003 GCA_963921515.1 Calotriton arnoldi
CAAAATGCACATTCAGAAAGGCAGTGCACAGGACACTCACCTGCTCCCCTGGTGTCCCATACAGCTTGCTGTACTGTGGAAGTAGGCTGTCCAGCAGGGCCTGGTTCTCTTCAAGGCTGAAGGCTGGGGCTCTCTCCACAGTACGTGCCATTGCAGGGTCCAGAGGGGCAGAGACAGCAGCAGTGCAGTGGCAGATGTCGTCCTGGAGCATGTAGTGCAGGCAAGTGGGCTCTCAGGGGAACAGCCAGCAATATATATGTGCTGGAGAGGCAGATACTGTCCCTTGTGTCCAAAGTGATAGGTCCAAGTCGTTTGCATCTTCTGAATCTGGCCAATCCATGGAATAGCAGCACCAAAACACGCCCACAGCATCCTTCAAATCTTCAACTTCATGACATACATGATTTTGCAACATTGTTGTGGGTGACCAACTGATTTTCCAGCAACCGACTTGTTCGAAATTCGAAAACGCGTCCGTTGCCAGGCAAGCCCATTGTCAATGGGTGCGCACCGATCGGTCCATTGCAGTTCAACGCGCACAGGGGTACAACGCGTACCCGCACACATTGAAAGCAATGGGCCGGCCGGAGGCACCGATCGGTCCATTGCAGTTCAACGCGCACAGGGGTACAACGCGTACCCGCACACATTGAAAGCAATGGGCCGGCCGGAGGCACCGATCGGTCCATTGCAGTTCAACGCGCACAGGGGTACAACGCGTACCCGCACACATTGAAAGCAATGGGCCGGCCGGAGGCACCGATCGGTCCATTGCAGTTCAACGCGCACAGGGGTACAACGCGTACCCGCACACATTGAAAGCAATGGGCCGGCCGGAGGCACCGATCGGTCCATTGCAGTTCAACGCGCACAGGGTACAACGCGTACCCGCACACATTGAAAGCAATGGGCCGGCCGGAGGCACCGATCGGTCCATTGCAGTTCAACGCGCACAGGGGTACAACGCGTACCCGCACACATTGAAAGCAATGGGCCGGGCCGGAGGCACCGATCGGTCCATTGCAGTTCAACGCGCACAGGGGTACAACGCGCACCCGCATACATTGAAAGCAATGGGCCGGGCCGGAGGCACCGCATCGGTCCATTGCAGTTCAACGCGCACAGGGTACAACGTGCACTCCGCACACATTGAAAGCAATGGGCCGCCGGAGCACCGTCGGTCCATTGCAGTTCAACGCAGCACAGGGGTACAACGCGTACCCCCACACTGAAAGCACTGGGCCGCCGGAGGCACCGATCGGTCCATTGCAGTACAACGCATCACTGTACATGTGACTGGCATATGTCAGCATGCCTGTCTCAGATGGACATATGCCAGCCACAGATAGCTCCCAGGGAGTGAGGGGCACACCTATATCACGACAGCCTGTCCAAACCTTATCATAAGGCATGTAAGGCTGCATTTCCTAAGGTGTGTATGTTGGTGTACATGTTGTCCTGTGGGTGTCACCTGTGGGCAGCCACCCCCAGGCTGTGCACGTGTTCATGGGGACAGGATCCTGGGTGTTACGTGTACGTGACCACTGTGATGTGCAACTGTTCATATCTGTGCATGTGCCATGGTCACATTTCACAGTGGTGTTTGTGTATGTCATGTCACATACCCCGTGAGTCCCATGTGGGACGGTATGTTTGAGCCAGGGTGTCCCAGTGGCACAATAGTGATGGACCTCCACAGTCTTTGTGCATGTAGTGTTTACAATGTCTCTGATTTCATGTGCACAATGGGAGACAGTCTCCACATCCACGTTGTGTGTGCATGGACTCTGATGTTGTGCGTGTGTGTCACAGACGTCCATGTCTGTCCTGCCGTGGCAAGTGGGGCCACTACCTGTGGGGGTCATGTTTGTTTTGCTGTGGTGTACACATGATACTCCATGTGATGCCAGTGTCCATGTGGCATTACAGGGTCCCTGGGAATGTACCTGTCGTTGAGCTGTGGTGCCTGGGGCACATCTGTCCTCACATGTCACTGTGGGGGTGATTGTGACACGGCAGCAGGAGATGGGAACTGTGACACGGCATCATGATATCCAATGGGCCAACCTGGGACAAATTGATGCCACCTGTAGGACCGTGTTGACAGATGTTGGCCATGTATGTACCATACATGTCCTTCCGGTACTGCACACTTCATGTAGTTGTGCCTCATAATGATGTATGTTGGGATCTTGAGTGTGTTCAATGCCGCATATGTGGGGTGACTGACAATCTTGCTTACTTCTCCTCTGCACTGCAGGGCTCCTGCTGTCCATCGGCCATTCCCAGACCTGGCAACGATGGTGGAACGGGACAGCATCCGACGGTACCGCTTCACCAGGCAGCTGATTGAGGATTTGGCAGTGCAGTTGGCCCCACATTTGCAGCCTGGCCGGCCGTATCCTACAGCGCTGACCCCCAAGGTGAAGGTGATGGCAGCCCTACACTTCTTTGCCACTGGTACCTTCCAACATACTGTGGCGACTGCTGGTGGGATGTCACAGACCATGTTCAGCCGTGTGCTCCGCGATGTTTTGGCGGCAATGTTGCTCTTCCTAAACCGGTACATCTATTTCCCTAGACTGCGACGACTCACTGACGTGAAGAGTGACTTTTATGCCCTGGGGAGGATGCCGCATGTAATTGGCTCCATTGATGGGACACATGTGGCTTTGGTACCACCACAGGCCCAGGAGCAGGCCTACAGGAACCGCAAGCACTACCACTCGGTCAATGCACTGGTGGTGTGTCTTGCAGACATGACCATCACACACGTGTGTGCCCGTTTCCCTGGTTCAGCACACGATGCCTTTGTGATGAGGAGTAGTCGCATCCCCAGGATGATGGCACAGATGCAGAACCAGCGTGCCTGGCTTGTCGGTGTGTACTGACTTTGTGCCATTGTCTGTGATCTGATCTGTAGTATTCCGCCCACTTTTCCAAGTCAGCTAATGTGCACTTGTCTGTCCGTAGGTGACTCGGGATACCCCAACATGCCGTGGTTGCTGACACCCCTCAGGAACCCTGTGACACCTGCCCAGATGCGCTACAATGAGGCACATGGTCGGACCAGGAGAGTGATTGAGCGGACCTTTGGTCTCCTGAAGAGCCGCTTCCGCTGCCTGGACAAGACCGGAGGGTCCCTCCCATATGCCCCTGCGAAAGTGTGCAAGATTATCATCGTCTGCTGCATGCTCCACAACCTGGCAGTGCGGAAGGAGTTGCCTCTCATCCAGGATGACAATGACCAACATCCGCCACCTGTGGAGGATCCTGGCCTGGACCACGATGCCAGTGACGATGATGATGATGGTGATGTCCGCACACAGCTCATCACCAACTTCTTTAGCTGAATGTGAGTATCCTGAGGTGTCATGTCAATGATGTGAGTTGGCATGATGTGTGGGTGGTGCTCTGGTGCTGTTGGAGTGTGTCCATGGGCTACTTGACTGGATGTGTGTTGCGATGTGTGGTGACAGGTGGGCTGTACTCCCCAACAGTGTTGACATGCTAAGTTGGTTCTGGGTGGGTATCTTGTAACATGTATTGTGCATGAGTTTTGCTGTTCTGTCCTGTACTCCATTGCTTTTGGCTGTGTGTCATTTCTGTCCTTCACAGGGTACTTTCAGATTCGTTTGGTCAACTGTGTCCACCGACGACGTGATTGCACATCCAGGCTGGTAGCTGTTGTGTCCCTACAGGTGATGTGCGCCACACCCATGGACTTCCTTCCGTCTACAGTTGTTGACTGTGTGCCCGCTACCAGGTGGGGTTACCTTGCATCTGTAGTGGTTACGGCATGTTGCAACTGTGTAATAAACCTGTGCTTCACTTTGTGATGTGCGTTGTCTGTGGTCACACATTTGACTGCCATTTGCTTACTGCACCTGTGGGCTACTTGACTACAACTGGGAATGGGTGTGGTGTCTGTGCATTGCACCGTCTTCCCTGGCAACATCAGTGTAGGCAATGAGTCAGATGGCCTAGGTGTGTATGTGTCGTGTAGCCCTGGTGGTGTGTCTCCCTCATGTGTGTCACGTTGCCTGTACTCACATGCCTGTGTTGTCCTTGCTGTTGCAGTTCGCATACACAGTGTAATTTTGCAGTTCATCATCCCCATAACAGCACCCACGTTGGAATCACGACAGAGGCAAGTATGGTGTATTAGTGTGTTTATTGTGATACATTTGTGTTAATAATGCATAGGATGGGTTGTGCTGTACATGAATCTTGCAATCCCAAGTTCCTAGGTGAATTGAAAGTCCGGGTAGACAGGATCCCCAGTATCGGGGCCACAGTTGTCTGACACATTGGTCCAACTTGTACTCCCCATGCAATGTGTGGGAGTAGTGTTGCCGTCAACAGGGTGAACAGTCTGTGCACAAAGGCGAACATCCAGAACAGGTTCAGGCTTCCTGGGAGTTGCGCTTGGCCATCGGCCTCTCACTTTTCCCTCCTCGGACGACCCCTCTTCTTGGGGGGCCCTCAAGTGCAGGCTGCTGCGGTGCAGGGGACTCTCCGCCAGAGTCCTCCTCCTCCCTGTGGCAGTTGCAGTTTGTTCGGCACCAGATGTTGTTGGCACACAGGGAGGTGTGGACTGGTTGCTGTTCATCTGGCGGAGGCATTGTAAAATGTCCCTGTGCTCCGCCGTCATCTCATGCAGTGCATCCCACTTGGACTCCACGCGGGACATGTGTGAGTCCACACGGGACATGTGTGACTCCACGTGGGACATGTGGGAGTCCAAGCGGGCATGATGGGCAGCCTGCTGCTGTTTAATGTCTCTGAGGAGCCCCACTACCTGGCTGAGCTCTCCGGTGCTGGACTGGTACGCATCAGCTATGCGTACCAGTTGTGGGTCGTCATGCACACCAGCAACGTCTGCAAGCAGCGACCTCTGTCTCCCACCCCTCCCACCACCCCTGCTGACATGTGCAGTGTGTGCAGTGGCACGCACAGATAACCCTGGTCCACCTTGGGGGTTGGTGGTGGTGGTGGTGTCCATGGCCCCAGGTTGGTCCAGGGTCACTGTGCTGGTGTTGCTCCTTATTCTGTCCATGTCGGCAGGGATGGTATTCGTGGTGACAGTCGTTGTAGGGGTGGGTGCAGGGGGTGCAGCTGGTGGTCCTGCTGGTGCTGCAGCTGGTGGTCCTGCTGGTGCTGCATGTTGACTTGCACCGGATGTGCCAGGTTGTTCTTCATCGTCCGAGGAGGACAGAGGCTGTACGACGCCAGTGAGCTCGGCATCCTCTTGAGCCTGGGACTGGGACTCCTCAGCGTCTGCTGCTGTGTCCCCATCATCACCTGTTTTTGGGAGACACAAACAATGTATGTCATGTTTCTGCAGGCATCAATGGTTGACACACATGACAGTTGTGACTGTGCCTCTGGGTGCGGGCCTGTACATTGCATTGTCCTAAGTCGTCACAGTCAGGGGTTGATATTGGTGTGGCACATTGTCCTGCATTATTTGGGCATTTCTATGTATTTTCTGGGGTGTGAACATGGTCTGCATTGCTTGTGTTTGGTTGACAGCCGGACCTCCTTCCCACCCACCCAGCCAGTCAGTTATCCCACCATGGAACGTGCTTGCATTGCAGGGAGTGTAAGTTGTCTCTCAGGATGTCAGTCAGTGGTGTCCTGCTGTTTGTTGGTGCACAGTTGGCAGCAGGGCCTTGTGCTCCACACAGCAGTAGCCAGTGTCAGCCATCTTGTGAGTCCTTCTCCACTCCCTGTGATGTGAGCATGGTTCAGGGTGGTGTTGATGGGCCAGTTGTGAGGCTGAGCAATGTCTGTGACTACGACTCCCATCATGCTATTGCCTCCACCCCCTTCCCAGCATGCCCATGCTTCCTTCCTTTGACTCTGCTTCCCTGTGGGGTGGGCTGGCTGTGCTGACAGGATGGCTGGGAGTGTTGTCCTGGCAGTTGTTTGGCTAAGAGTCCCAAGAGTGTCCCTGTGCTTCACACAACATAACCCAGGGTGGTGGTGCTTTGTGGGATCTTGTGTTAGGATGGGGGCATTGCATTCTACCAGGTGGGTACTGTGGAGTTTGTGTTGGGGTGTGTGTGAGGGGAGGTGCTTGTGACTATGGTTAGTGCTGCAAGTCCTCCTTCCCACCCACCCAGCCAGCCAGATATCCCACCATGGACTGTGCTTGCATTGCAGGGAGTGGAAGTTGTCTCTCAGGATGTCAGTCAGTGGTGTCCTGCTGTTTGTTGGTGCACAGTTGGCAGCAGGGCCTTGTGCTCCCCACAGCAGTAGCCAGTGTCAGCCATCTTGTGAGTCCTTCTCCACTCCCTGTGATGTGCGCATGGTTCATGGTGGTGTTGATGGGACAGTTTTGGGGCGGGCAATATGTGTGACTGCGACTCCCATGATGCTATTGGCTACACTGACTTGGCCAGCATACACAGAATTCCTTCCTTTGAGTGGTCTTCACTGTGTGTTGGTGTTGTTGTGGTGGCTACATGTGTGGATGTGTTTGTTAGTTCTATTTGTGCCACTGCCTAGCTGTAGTTGTGGTTGTGTTTGTACATGTGTTGGCACGGTTGGATGTGACTTTTTTGATGGCATGTGTTGTGTTTCTCTGACTGACATACACATTTTGGGATGATTCTGTTCTGGTTGCTGTGTGATTGCTATGAGTGCATGGTTTGACTCTCCCTTGACAGTGATGTGTGTGTGTTTTGTGGCAGTATATTGTGTACATTTGTTGTGTACTCACCAGGCTCTGGGATGTCCTCTAGTCCATATATGCTCACTGGCGGTAGGATGGCCCGCACCTTCTCCTCCCAGGGCCTGAGGTATATTGGCTTGGCAGGAGGGCCACTGCCGGTGTGTTGGCTGTTGATGTAGTCTTGCTTCAGCAGTTTCCGTACCCTCCTGCGCACGTCATACCACCTGTTCTGGATGTCGGTCTTTGTGCGCCGACATGGTGATTGGGCGTTCACCCTGTTGATGATCCTCTCCCACATCTTGGTTTTCTGCGACATGGGGGTCTGTTGGACCAATGTGCCAAACAGCTGTGGCTCTACCCTGAGGATCTCGTCTACCAGGACTTCCAATTCACAATCTAGGAACTTGTGATTCTTCTTGGGGGGCATGGTGATGGGTGGTGATGGTGAGTGATGTGTGTGTTGGTGTGCAGGTGAGGGTGTGTGAGTGTTTTGCTGGGTGTATGTGAGGTAGGTATTTGTTGGTGTGCTGATGGTGTGTGGCTTGTGTGAGGGATGAGCTGTGGGTGTGTGGTTGCTTTCTCTTGGGTGCTGGCAGTGGAATGGCATTTGCAAAGGCTCATGGTAGTGATTTGTGTCCTTTATATAGGTGGAGTTGTGGGTGTGTCTTTGTTCTCTGTCCCCACCCCCCCAGTATTTATTGGCTTGGTAATTGCTTGTTTGGCCTTTTTTGGGTGATTTTTCCTTTGTGCTGTTTGTGTATGTTGGAAACGTTCTTGTGACCGAGTCGGACCCTGCATTGGTCTCGTACGGTGTTCTCCGTTTCGTTCACGCTGTGTTTGTGCAGTTTTCTATGCTGCGTACGCGTCGGTCGCGGTGTATTGTGTTGCTTCGGCTCGGTTTTGTATGCGTGTCGGTCGTACGGCTTGTCCTCCGTCCGACTCGCTCGTGGTTTTCGCGCCTTGCATCGTACTTGGCGGTTTGGAGTTAGCGTGTACGTTTCGGTCGGATTTGTTCCGGGTGCGTGTCGGTCGGTTGGATTCGCGTTTTTTCCGGCCAGATTGCTGTTTTCCGTGCGGCTCGGTCGGTCGACTTGGTTTCCTTACGTGTCGGTCGGATTTTTCGCGCCTTGCATCGTACTTGGCGTGTCGGGCGCCACGGGTACGTGTCGGTCGGTATTTTTTCCGGATCCGAGTCGGTCGGTGCTTTTTCCGGCCCGAATCGGAATCGACCCCTTAGTGACCACCCAACGAGTCTGGTGGTCAATTAGTACCAATATAAGACATTCATTTAACCTTTTCAGGTTCAGTGGGCCTATTATGTCTAGAGCTAGTTTAGACCATGGAGTGTCTGGGACCTGAACAGGAACAAGCATTTGCAATGCAATCGGTCTCGCCTTTGGGACCTTATATGTATTTAGCAATGCAGCACATTAGCCTGGGTGCTGAAACATCTACTGTTCTTTAACAGGGAGGGAAAGTAAGCATCAAACTGCGTGACACGCCAGGTATGGGAGCACATGGAGAGAAATATTGCCTTTCAGCTGGAAATAGTATAGTCCAAAGCTCTGTTTTTAATATAAAATCAGGGCCTTCGGTGGTCATATCACTGAAAATACAAGATTTAAAAAAAATATTATTGTCTACGGGTGCTCGTGGAAGACAATTTCTATGGACTGTAATCTAGAGAATGCTAAAGTGATTCCTCGTATTTTACTGATCTCTGCTGGTCGTTTTCTATCAATAAAATTAAATAGAGGTAGTTGCTAGAAAAATTAAAAAAGAAAGTCCCTCAACAGAAAGCAATTCTGGTATTTTACTGACCTCTGCTGGCCGTTTTCTATCAAGACAGTTAAATAGAGGCAGTTGAACAGAGAAAAAAAGTCCCTAAGCGTAAGCAGACAAGTCCTAGGGCTGATCTCCAGAGCCCACAAAGTACTACACATATAAGTATATACTAAAGTATATACAAGAGGTCTCGAATGCTCGACCTAAAAAGGGGAGGCTTCCTGACATGGTGCGTCTTGTCACTCATCCAAATGAGAGGAATCGGGAGCTTTTTAAGCAGGTCCTGCACACGTACTCCCAACCCAGGACTAGATATAACTGAAGGGTGTGCAGTTCCTAAGTGTAAGTGAGAGTGTTCAGGTCTGTGAAAAAGTGCCCTCACACACCCTGAAGGATGTCATGCTTCATCATGTGGGCTTGCTCCTCGTCGGGCCGGTGCTGCAATGCCCGACGGGCAGCTGCGAAAGGGCTCTTTGGCGGAGATCTTTTTGTAGAAGCTGATTGGTGCGTGTGGGTATGTGGAATAAGTAGTGTAGTGAGTGCAGTGTGGTATTAAAAAAGGCTTAGGGAGACCCTATTGCCTAAACTTTATTCCTAGGGCTCACTAACCTCACTAAAAACAAAGACGCCCTAGCCGGGTACAATGATCCTAAAGGCCGTGCATGGTGTGTAAGGTCGACATGTTTCTTGCCTAAGGTAGCCCTAAGGGGTCTAGTGGCAATTCATCAGGACCAGTGGTTAAAAAGAAATGATCATGAGTCTTACACTACTGCAAGGCTGGTGCTCTGAGTACAAGGAATTCAATAGTTACCAGCTTTGCGATTGAATACTAGGTCCGATTTACCGGATATTGAAAGACCCCAAATAATGCAGGTCAGTGCTGACGGGAGCGTTTAAGCAGAGCGAGTCGTTACTCACGACACAAGGCAGCGTGGCAACTAGCCGACTTCCTACCCCGGCTCTGATTCCCGTCCTGTCGCTCCTCATGCATTCCATGCAGTCTTTCACTTTTGCCTCCACCATGGTGTCCATGCCCGGCAATGAATATTCCAGACGTACTTTGTTTTTTGTGAGGCTACATCCTGAATGCCCTACATATGCCAGGTCAATTATCTTATCTCTCATTTTCTCTGGGGGCACTATCTTTTCGCCTTCGGACACTGTCTCACTCTGAGTATTTAATTCAAATCTTACCTCCCAAAATTTGGATAACTTGGTAGAGACTTCATGTTTATTATGTGGCCATCCTCCCTGTATGTGTTGTTTTAATGAAATAATTTTGTCATCCAACAACATGCATTCTTCCCCCTCTTCCTTGCTCATATAAGTCAATTTTAGTACTATTTCCAAGTCCTCTTCCATGTTGTCATCTCTCTCTTCCCTTACAGGTGTACGAGAGAGAAAATACGCAACCACTTTTTGGGCACCTGGGACATACTGTACTTTGATAATATAGCTTTCCAATCCTAGAATCCATCTGGAAATCCTGGGTGTGGTTCTGGCAGATCCTTTGGTAGTAAATGCATATATGAAAGGCTTGTGGTCAGTTTTGACTGTGAAAGGAATGCCCCATAAAAAGAATTTATAATGTCTGATTGCCCAGAAACATGCAAGGGCGTCTTTCTCCACAACAGAATATTGTTTCTCTGCTCCTTTCAAAGCTCTTGAGGCAAAGGCAACTACTTGCTCTTTGCCATCCACCCATTGTGTGAGACTAGCTCCTAAACCCTTATTGCTGGCATCAGTGGATAGAATGGTGAGTTTGATGGGGCCAAATCTGCCCAGAGAGGGGCTTCAGTTATCCGTTTTTTACAGAATTAAACGCAGTTTGGCAGTCTTTGTTCCATATGAAAGGGACCTTCATCTTAAGTAAACTTTACTATACTGGCATAATTCCATATGAATTTTGAGTAATACTCTGAAAGTCCCAAAAAGGATTTAAGTTCTTCAACAGTGGTGGGAGCAACAGTTTTTAGGATGGCTTCTACAAAATTAAGTTTGGGTTTTATACTGTCATGGGAAAATGTGTGCCCTAAGTACTCTACAGACCCCATACCAATTTGGCATTTTTCTTTCTTTAAAATGAGCCCTGCATTACCTAGTCTGATTAACACTTCTGTTAGCATTTCATTGTGTTCCTTTATGTCCTCCTGGAAACATAAGGTATCTGGCACATCCTTTAAGAAATGCTTCATGATCCTTTGAAAAGCAGCCACTGCAGACGCTAGTCCAAAAGGCATGCGTAAGTATTGGAAAGCACCCAGGGGAGTTACGAGTGAGGTGGCGTGATTCCGGGCGAAGCTCCACTTGGTGATAAGTGGAGGATAAGTCAAGAACACTGAAACAGCTAGCGCCGTTGATCAATGTGCGAATTTCATGAATCCGAGGAAGTGGCTGTCTATCCACCCATATATTCATATTTAAGTCCCTGAGATCTATGCATAATCTTACATCTTTGCTTGAGGATTTAGTTGCAATAACCACCAGAGCTAACCATTGTGAACTCTCTATAGATTCAATAACTCCCAGCTCGAATAGTCTGTCAGATTCCTTCCCTGAAGGGGCATGCATCAGGTAAGGAACAGGTCTAACTTTATGTGCTACTGTTTAGCCTTGGATTTTAACTTTATGCTATGTTGACAGTTCTTTAATAGGCCCAACTTGTCAATAAATACATCAGGGAAATCATTGCAGACATCATAGACACAGACTGAAGGGTTCACAAGTACTTGATCCGGACTATTGGGATCTAACTTGATACCTCGTTTCTCCTCTTTATCTTGTTTGTTGGTCTCTTGTTTCATGATTACATTTACCTCTGGTGTAGTATCAGTGCTTGACTTCATCTCTTTAATACAATCTGCATTGTGTTCAACACTCACCGCAATTACAATAGCTTGTTTGAGATCAGGATTAACAGGCAATAACTTTTCTTGGATTTTAATATTGTTGGCACATCTGACTAATTGATCCCTAATCAGCGAATTAGTTAATTGTTCAAATTCACATGTGCTGGATAAACCCTTCAAAACAGCAATATACGTTTTGACATTTTCACTTTTCCCTTGAACTCTGGAGAACTTATTTCTTTCTAATACCACATTTATCATTTGTCCAAAATGCTTCTCTAGTCTGTTTATGGTGACTTGATACACATTTTCTTCATCACTATCCTCACCATCCTGGGATGATTCTGTAATGTTATTGTATGTTTTGCGTCCTTCTACCCTTAGATTGTGAAGTAAAATGTGCTGTTTACGATGGGAGGTTAATTTTCTCCTCCAAAAGCTATGAATCTGACTCGAACAAACCCTACCACTGTTTCCAAGGGATGTTAGGTTCCCCCACATCATTTAAAAACTGAGGTGGTTGTGACATATTAGTTGCACCTACGGTAAGGGACCCTCATGTTACTCCTAAATGTAATGCTTACTGGAACTGAGCGCTATACACACAAAAATTATATGAAAAGGAATATACACTCAGATTTATGGAAAGAGGGAACACCCCTAAATGTACAACACAATTCGGTTGCACTTCAGTGCAATTCCTATATTAGTGCCGTGCTTGACAGCATGAAGATTGAGGCAATTGTAAATACTTGGCTGAAAAATGCTAGACCCTGCAACAAGAAAATGAGAGAATATATTTTATAGTTGGCAGGCAGCTTAATGAAGCTGTGCCTGTCAGCGAAAATTTCTTTTGTCAGGCAGTGAAGAATTGAGATGGCCACAGTAATAAAGTTTTACTTGTAATTCATAACTGGCAGGCAGATACTGGAGCTGTGCCTGTCAGCAAAATTCATGCACCACACGATATACACTGAGGTCGTATGAGCGAACAACGCTCTCACTAGCCACGAAATGACAGGAACAGCTGTGTCTGTCAGCGCGGCTGAAGAGATTACATATTCATACTGCAAATAGCCGAAAGAACTCTTCAGCAGCACTATGCAAAGAGAAAGTAGTAGTACTTAAGGACCGCTCTCCTGGGCTCATGAAGATCCTGACAGGATGGCTGTGCCTCTCAGCGCGATGAGGTGGGCAGGTTACTGCTGAGGTACACACCCATGAACCATCCTCCCAATACGGTGGTGTAAAAACAATACCGGCTGTAGTGTGCAAGGAACGCCCTCCTGGGCTATTGAAGATCCTGACAGGATAACTGTGCCTGTCAGTGCAATGAGGGGGGCAGGTTACCGCTGAGGTACATGCCCCTAAACCATCCCCCGATACGGAAAAGAAGAGCAGGATGGCAGAGTCTGTCAGCGGCGGTGATGGGAAGACGTACCCGCCACTGCTGACAGGAAGATCCGGATGCACCTCCGTAGGATGTGGTAGCCACGGGCAGCACGCAAGAGACCTCTACAAAATCTAGGCTCAACACGGGACACCCCACATTAGCGCTGGTGCACCTCCCCCCCGATTGGCAGGGCTAGTTACTGGGCAACTTAGAAGCAACACTTCTGTTAATACCTCAACTCCACCAGAACCTCCAGGACAATAACACTTTACTTCGCTGCAGCTATGACACACCTCCCCCCTGATGACTGAGGTAAGCCAGGGAACAAGAGGCCAAGTTTAGGTAGGGAGAGCCCGCCGTGCTGCGTGTCTCTGTAGATGTGCTGGTACGCAGAGTGAAATACAGTAACTTGTAGTTCGAGATGTCCCAAAGTGTTCATGCGGAGATGGACAGGTTAAACATAAGCAAGGTTCCAGATCTCTCGTAGGTGGTAGAATGAAACACTCTCACCGTAGTATGATGCACATATAGTTGTGCTGCTGCCACTACCGGCTGTACTGTTGTTACTGAAGTACAGTTGCGGGTGGTAGTGTAGCTGTCTCCACACAGCGGATCGGTGCCAGTGTAATAAAGAATGACACTGTGTAGAAATTGAAGATACTTTATTCACGTCTCAACACCACCACAGGTTCCAGTCAGCTACAGTCAGCTGTTGAGCCTTCAGATGACAGCTCTAAGTGGCACATTCCAACATGGATAGGGCACGGGGTGAATGTCCCAACAAGTAATAGAATAGTTTAATTCTCTGTTCCTTTAACAAACTATGATTCATTTTTCCTTTTAACCCTTTGAGTCCTTTCTTTTCATTTTTTTACATTGCAGGCTTGATAATCCTTTTTAAATGGTCCATCTTCTTTTCTAAACTTCTTACTTAGCTATTACACTGCCTCTATAACTTGCATTTTAACGCAGCTACCATATCTGAGCGCGCTTACATCCCAATCATTTTGGTAGACGTACTCACCTTTCCTTACCTGAGGCAATTCTTGATCTTCAAATTCACGCTCGACCCATACTGACTTACAGCAAGTCTTGCCCCATAATGCCGCTGCATTATAGACCACATGGTGCAGCAGCCATCATGGGTGTACCACGATGTACACCATCCCCTGACTTGCTTTATCTTTATTTAACATCGCTCCCCTTCAGCCGTACTATCTTCGCATTCTAGTCTTTTTCCTTCTGTCATTCTCAGCTGCTTCGGTTACAGCTGATCACCTTTCTTCAATGCCTCAGTGTTTCACCTATATGGCTCCTAAATACAATTACAGCTGATCACTTTTCTCCAATGCCTCAGCGTTTCACCTATATGGCTCCTAAATACAACTACAGTTGATCACCTTTCTACCATGCCTCAGCGTTTCACCTATATAGCTCCTAAATACAATTAAAGCTGATCTCCTTTCTCCAATGCCTCATTGTTTCACCTATCTAGTTTCTAAATACAATCTACCATAAAAAAGGTGGAAGTTTATCCAGTCCAGGAAACCTCTTTTAAAACAAGCCTTTTCAATGCAATAGGTCTCACATTTTTTAGAGTTAGAGCTATTGACGTTGTAAATGACAAAGTGTTTTACCTATGCGTTTATGTTTGTAGTGTATGTATGTATTTGGTGTGTAGTGGAATTATGTTGTTTGAATTGGTATTGTTAGTTGTGGTTTTGTGTGCTGTGTGTAGTGTATTTGTGTTGTTAAAATATGTGACAGGGTGTGTATTGGAAAAGTATTATGGGAGTAACAGAGAGTGGGATAGATAGATGCAATGAGTGCGTAAAGTAAAAAGTGAGAAAATTGAAGCTAAAGGCAGATTGATGTATTGATTTGTGCTTTTGAGAGGGTGCGGGAATCTTTGAAGTGCGAAATCTGGAAACTAAAGGTATTGCTAGGTATGTGGAGATAGTGAGAGCGAGAATATTTGTGAGTGAGAGAGAGAACAGTTGAGCGAGGATTAGGGTGGATAGATTTGTGCTTCAGGTGAAGTTTATTTTAAAAAATATGGAAACTGTGGTGCTTTATGCTATGTGGCAGTGTTATTGTGTTGCGTTCGGGGTAGAAAATGCTGGTAAAAAAAGTAAATTATTGTGTTTTATTTTTTAGCTTTTTCCCCTTTAGTTTGGTAAAGTGTAATATTTAGTTATGTTTTGTGACTGTTTCTGTATAATTATAACTCAGTGTGTCCAAATTGTTAAAGTTATAAATGAACTTGTGTTAGAAAGTGAAAAAAGAAAACATGACAAGTGCTAACATTTTTTTTAAAATTTATTTACTAACAAAAGATATTTACATGTTTATTGCATAATAATTGTAATTTTGTTTTTTGTAGCATGTCACGTAGATAAAATGCAATTTAACAATATTAGTAAACAATTTTAATTTACAATTTTTTTAATTATTTGCATTGTTTATTGTTATGAAATAATTTCTGTTATGCATCCATTGCTAGAAACGACTTCACATTTAATAGGCAAATTGGCCATTAATGCTTCTGATAAGTCTTCAATGTCGTGACTTATTTGGAACCAATCCATTAGTATTGTATTATTCATATCCATGGACTGTAAGTGTTCTGTGTTTTCCACTTATGTCGTTATTGTACTTATTTCTTGATTAGTTTCTTCGATCCCATATATGTAGAGAGATATGTTTTCCAGTGGTGCTTCTGTTATCTGTGAAAATAATGTTTGATAAATATTAGTTTGATATTTTGGTTAAATTGCATTAGTAATTCCACTGTGGATTTTTTTATCAATAAATTGTACTTACTTGAATTTGGCTATGGTGAGTTGTAATTAATATTTTTTCGCCATTAAACTCATGTACGGTAACATGAGTTATTTTGATGTATTCTCCAATATGTATGGGAGAGTCTATTGCTTCTCTCCATAATGTAATCGTAACAGAGTCTGTTGCATCATTTATTGCTATGGATTTTAACTTTGTTTCTTGTCCTCTGATGAATACATTCTTGATTGTTTCTTCCAGAAAAAAAAAAAGATCTAAATGTTATACTGTTTGAATTTGTTAAACATTCTATTTTTAATTTGTAGTCATTCAACTTTATATTAATAAGTTTGTGTTAAGAAATATGTGCAGCTTATTTGGAAGACCGATCCAAAAATAGCTAATGTGATGAATTTTAATATGTGCTAAGTAGTATTTACTTACGTTTTATTTCTAAAAGAAAGGTTAAAGTAATGTTTGGTGAGTAACTAAACGAATTGAGCAAATGTATCCTTTTTTGTTGTTGTAGAATTCTATATTTCCCAAAAAGGTTATTAGTTTTAATAGCTAAAATAATAAAGGACAAAATTTCTTTTTGTGTATTTTACTGTGCATGTGTCTGAAGCACATGTTGGACTGAAAATGCGTCTAGCTGACTCCTTGTAGCATTGTGCGAGTTAAGTCAGCATTTGCAGCACCATTTTGTACCCAGCCGCCATTTTGTACCAAGATCGAAATGAAGCTTCTGTCTCATACTGTTTGCCTCAGCAGAAAGCAGCCACAATTGTTTCTCTTTATTAGCCAAGGTTAAGTATCGCTGCACTAATGAATAGATCATTCTGTAACTGCATGCCTCTCCCCATAGATAGGCCTGCTCCCACTCTCAGAGAGACGAGCACAGGCAGAGTAACCTTGAAACTAAGATAGCGTGTACCCGGTCTCAAGATGATAGCCCATCCTTCTGTACATCCATTGTTCATCAGTGACCAGGCTGGAAAATTCCAGACTGGGCGGGTCTCTAGGGATGTTGGAAATGTATATCTGACTTTACCCTGCGATCGGGGGACAGTCCCTCTGGTGCAATATGAGGAGGCTGGTCAGACCGGACTCCGCTCGAGCGTATACTAATAAAATACTTTGGTTTGTATTCTCTACTGTCTGACCAACTCTTCATTTGTTTGGAAGGCTGAGAGGTGGTCGCAAGTGACCCGGGTGACCCTAAACGGGTCACTTCCTTCAATTGGCGCCCGGACAGGGAACCCATCGGGTGAGTGACCCTTCCTTGCCCGCGGATGGGTGAGGGGGACGGGGCCACGTCGGGTCGGACGGGCGGACCGGGGATCCCTGCACAAGAGAGTCTAGTACTCGCAGCTGCCCCTTCTGTCTGACCGGGTGGTGCCTCGGCCCGATGGTCATCCCGGCTGGGGTCCTGAACGGCGAAACCCTTAAATCTGACCGTTTGGTCCAAAGAGTCGGCAGTGGAGAATAACTTCGTTTGACCTGTGTGCACCAGGTGAGTTTGCTTTGGTTCTTTGTGGCTATGGCGCCATTTTGGTTTGTGTTTGGTACGGTCTGAGAATCGTTTTTGGACAAGCGCTTGAATTTGTTTGAGTTCTTTGTGAACATGGTATTGCTTTGATCCGGATTTGGTGAGGTCTGAGGTCCAACTTTGGTAAGATATTTGCAAATATCTGCTTGGCATAAATAGTGAAAACGTTTTCGTTTTAAAATGCCTTGCTTTAGCAAACTATGTTGTGTGAGTTGTCGTTGTTGTTCTACTGATGCTCGATTGGAAGAGAGCCATCCTGCGCCTCCAGAAGGCACCCCAAACTTCAAGAAGTATGTCAAACATGGCCTTGGCCCTATTATGTTTAGTACATTATGGCACAAATATACGAGGGACAACGCCGAGTTGCAGTGGCCGTTGACGGGCACTTTTGATGAGCAAAAGCATAATTTCCTGCAGGATAAATTGTTTGCGAAAAGGAGTAGGCAGTCAATATTTTATTCCCTTAGAACGTGGCAAAAGGAAGCTAAACAGAGACGAATGAAAGCAGAAAAGGAGGCCCGAAAGGGAAGGATGCAGACAGTGACTCAGAAAGCTGTTGCATACGATAAAGAGAAGACTGAGAAGGGGATAGAGTGTGCCGATAGGAAGTTTCGATTGCAATGTGAAAAGTCTTATGTGGTTCGGGAAGACTATGATACATTTGTGGAGGAATTGTTAGACACCCGACCTCCGCCTCCATACGCCCCGCAGAGAATATACCCTGCTGTGCCACAGCCCCAGCCGTCTGCCTCTTCTGTCCCTGACGTTTCTGTTTCTTCTGTTACCGACTCAGTTGCTTTACCCGCTGCGCCTCCTGTCAATTCTGTGGCCTCGCCTTCCGTGCCTGCGATAACTGCTAGTCTCCCTGCTATGCCTATCGTGTCAATGTCTTCCTTTCCTCCAGCCCTTACGCCCACAACACAGCCATTATTGACATTGGTGCCTGTTTCTTCTGTTACTACTCCTTCACTCTTCCCTCATTCCCCGACAGTACTGGGTAGTGGGACGCCGGTGCGTGGGTTGGGGGACGGGGACTGGGCTACTGCTAGGGAGCGACTGGGACGGATCTTAATACGATCCGACGTGGGGGAGGAAGAAAAAAGGGCGGTAGCAAATCAGGCCGCTCAGTTGGCCCATCAACCCATTTATAGTATTGAAGATGTGTGGAGTGTGATGAGGGATTATGAGCCGTTTGTGCAGCAGCATGCCCTTAAGCACATGTCTGCTACACTGATTGGATTGTGGGAGCAGTGCTTCAATGCTATAGCGCCCCAGATTATTTACAATATCAGAGATAATGTATACGCTGCTGGTATGGCGCCTGAGGAGGTTTTCGGAAATGTTGCGACATTGGTAGCTTACCGGGATAGGCTGTTTGAGAAGAGGCCGAAGACAGTGTCCCAGTTTCCGATGAGGGAAGTCCATCCCATATATCACCCTGAGTTGCCAGAGCTTCGAAATCAGCATGATGCTGTTATTAGACCAAAGGTAGAGGCCCGTTTTCAAGAACAGTGGGTTTATACCCCATGGAAGAGGAGTGAGGTGTTATCCCTTAAAACCCAGTTACCTGATCCTAGGAAAAATCCTACTGCATACTATAAGGAATTGACGGAAGCTGCTTCATCGACAGTAATGACGCTTGCGGACATTGAAATGTTCTTTGGTCTGCTGGTGCCCGTCGACATTTGGAGGCAGGTGCACACGCACGACCACGCTGTGGAATTGGGTGGTACATGGGACCAGATTAAAGCATGGGATAAGGAAAGGAAGCCTGGAGAAAAGCCTAAGGCCGAGATATTAGCTTTACCCGGCCGAATTATTACCTACATGCACTCTCTTATTCCACAGAGAAGGGTAGATTGGGACAAGTTAACGGCATGTCGTCAGAAGAAAGATGAAAGTGAGTCAGATTTTTTCACACGGTTCGAGGGTGTGTTTTGGGATTTTAGTGGACAGGATTTGTCAATGGAAGGGGGTGTCCGGTTGTTCGTCAATAGATTTGTTACGAACCTGCTCCCAGAGATTGCAGCTCGGTTGCAGGCTTCAGCGAGCACTTGGACGACATCCTCCCCTTCCGTTATATTGAGTATGGCACAGTATTATGAACATAGGGAGAAGGAGGAGAAGGAGAAAGTGGAAAAGAAGCATAAGGAGTTGAAGACGAAGGTGTTGTTACAGCAGGCGTCTAGGGGTAACGGTAGAGGACGTGGAGCTGGTCCGGCCCGGCAGCTTTCCCTTACTAGTAGGAGCACTGCACCCGTGGGGCCGAATCAGTGTGCGTATTGTAAGGAGGAGGGGCACTGGTGTAGTGAGTGTCCGGTGTTATTGCAGAAGGTTGTGACACGCAGAGGACGAGGTTCTCGTGGACGGGGCCGCGGAGCAAGTGATCAGGCTGGGGTTCAGGAGGATGGGACATCGCAGGGTCGCTCTGACCAGAACTATTTTGATGACTGTAGCGACGTGAAGGAAGCGATACAATCATTTGGCACTGTCTTGAAGTTTCTTTATTTTCGTGAACAGGAATAAGAAAAGATACAAAGTAACTCGACCCACAGCGAAGGTGTCTGTTCAGTGCGAAGCGCAGGAATAGAATGGTTAGAATCAGTAAAGATTCTAGAAGATAGAATGAGAGGGAAAGAATAGAAAGAAAAGAAAGATGATGAATACAGAGAGAAAGAGAAGGAAATAAAAGAAAGAGCAAGACAGATATTACAACATCTCCCTTTCTAACAAACAAGTTATTTCATAATAAAATCTTTATAACGTACAGGTAACCTGCAAATTCTCCTAGATGGTGATACAGAAGAAACAGATGTAGGAGCAACAGCAATGGAAGAAGAAGTATTAGAAACATTCAAATGAGGATGAAAATCACTCATGGGAGAATAAACATTGGATTGAGATGTTTCAGCAAATGGTACAGCAGTATTCTCAAACAAAATAGAATCATCAGAGAAACATGGTACAGCCGTTTTCTTGTGAATGTCAGCTTGCAAATCAGATATGGGAACAAGTCTTCCCTTGTTCCACCACCCTTATCTTGTAATAAACAAGCACTGAGACTGACCCTTTCAATTTTAAAAGGAGAAGAGAATGAAGAATCCCCTTTTTAACACCAAATGGTTTCTTGATAAGAACCCAAGAACCAACTGTAAATTCTTTGTCATGAACATGTTTAATATTGTCATAGTGAAATTTCTGTTTATCTTGTGCTGAGGAAACTGTGTGTCGTATAATAGAATCTCTATTGATATTGGATGTGCCATAAAAAACAAAATGTTGCTCCAACCAAGAAGGTAGAAGTTTGGAACGACATTTCCTACCCCTCAACAATTCAAAAGGAGTGTAGCCAGTGGTAGAATGAGGAGAATTATGGTAGGCATTCATTTGTCTTTTAAAAACAGTTTGTAATCTAAATGTGAGGAAAGAGCAGTCTGAATGCCTTCCTTGAGAAAGCGATTAGCTCTTTCAACCAAACCATTGGCAGAGGGGCTATACAAAGCAACTTGCAAATGTTTAATATCAAAACTTGCCAAAAAGTCTTTCATAACAGTGGAGACAAAGTGAGTACCGTTATCAGTGACTATTTCTCTTGGAGGACCTTCTAGTGAGAAAACATTCTTAAGAAATTGTAAAACAGATTGGGTAGAGGCAGAATCTACAAATGAAAAGTAAATCCATTTGGAGTAGTAATCAATTAATACCAATAAAAATCTTGAAGAGCTGGGTAATAAATTGAATGGACCGGCAAAGTCCAATGCAACCTTCACCCAGGGACCATCTGGTAGAGGAACAGGGCGAAGAGGATTCTGCATAGTTCTCCAATGTTTGTCAGAAACAACGCATTCAGGGCACAAGTCAACAAAAGCGGAGACTTGAGAGTTCAAAGAGGGCCACCAATAATTTTCCCTAAGCTTTTTACATGAGGCTGTGACTCCTAAGTGTCCATCATGAGCAATGGAAATGAGTTTATTTCTTAGAGAAAAAGGAGGAACAAAACAGCCATTTCTGATACATAAATCATTCTCAAGAGATAGTTCAGAGGAAATTTGTGCAAAAGGTTTAAGATCTTGAGACAAATTGCGAATAGGAGGCCAACCTTTAACAATAAAGTCACATACTTTTTTAAAGTAGGATCAAGGGAAGTAGCATCGAGCCATTCTTTCTCAGAGATAATACCATTGGATGAAGAAGTGGCATCGATGGTAGCTACAACACAATCAAAATCGTCAACAGAGTCATCAGTAGAAGGTAATGGTAAACGAGAAAGGCAATCTGCTCTGAAATTTCTGCCACCTTGAATGTATTTAATACTAAAGTTGTATTCTTGAAGTTTGGAGAGGATACGTACCAATCGGGCAGAGGCTTTACCCAAACCATCGCCCTGCAACAGGTAGACAAGTGGTTTATGATCTGTGTCGATGACAAAATGGCTGCCCCAAAGGTAGGTTTTAAATTTGTTGACCGCCCAAACACAAGCTAAAGCTTCCCTCTCAATCGTGCTGTATTTGGATTCAGCATCAGATAAACTTCTAGAGGCGAAAGCTATAGTGTGATCTTTGTTGTGAATTTGCTGACCAAAAACAGCACCAAGACCTTTGAGGCTGGCATCAACTGTAACAATACACTGGTGACCTGGAACAAAAGGGCTTAATGCAGGAGCATTGATAACCAAAGATTTGATATGTATGAATGTAGAGTTAATTTCATCAGTCCAAACAAAAGTAGTGCCTTTTTTGAGAAGTGACCTCAGAGGTTGAACGTAGGACGAGTAGTCGGGTACAAAACGAGCATAATATTCGCACAGACCCAAAAGGACCTCAAAGCGTCCTTGTCTGGAAGAGGAGGAGCTTTAATGATGGCTTCAACATTGCAAAATTTTGGCTTAATACCCTCTGGGGTAATAGTATGTCCTAAATAATCAATCTGTTCAACTAAAAATTTACATTTGTCTGGTTGAATAGTAACACCTCTGGAACTGAGAATGGAAAAAACTTTATGTAAGGTGTCTAAATGAGATTCTTTCGTTTCAGTAAAAACAAGAATATCATCTTGAAAAGCCTGAACGTGTTCAATGTCTTTAAAAAGAACATCCATGGCCTTCTGAAATACTGAAGCCGAGGATGCCAAACCAAAAGGTAGCCTTAAGTACTTGTACGCTCCAAAGGGAGTGACAAAGGTGGTGAGTTCTTGAGACTCAGTACTCAAGGCTATCTGATGGTAGGCTGAGTGTAGGTCAATGGTTGAGAAATATTTTGAATGGCCAATGTTGGAAAGCATTTCTTGAATATGAGGAAGAGGATGGCAATCAATAATGATATTGCGGTTCAAGGATCTGAGATCAACACAGAGACGAAGATCTCCATTTTTTTCTTTGCGAGAACAATGGGAGAAACCCATTCTGAAGAATCTGTAGTGGCAATAATGCCATCTTTAGTTAAAGATTCCAATAGTTTTTTTAAATCAGGTTTCACATTAATTGGAACGGGTCTGACCTTGTGAGTGATAGGTGTGGCATTAGCTTTGAGTCTAATGACATGCTCAAAACCTTTGATGGTGCCAATGTTATTACTAAAAACGGAAGGAAAGTTGTTTTTGAGTAAAGTGAGAAGGTCAGTGTCATTGGGCATGCCATTGTCAATGGAAAGAAGGGGAAGATCTCCTAAGACAATAGGATTCTTGTGACCTGGTTTTAAAATTATACCCAATTTGGCAAGATCCTTCCAACCTACTAAATCTCTACCTCTGACTGCCACGTACACTTTGGTTTGGGTTGATCTTCCCAAAACTTGCAAAGTACCAACGAAAAAACCAAGAAGATCAATATCCTTATCACCAAAGGCTTTGGGAGATATGTCAGGAGCTTGTAAAGAAATTGAATCATTCCATAAGGTATCAAAAGTGGTGTCAGCTAATACAGTAATAGGAGCTCCTGAGTCAGCTATGACATCTAAGGATTTACTGTTGATGAAAGCTTGGCAAATGGGACGTTCAAGTTCTATAGAACTCAAAGGTTCATCAATGGAGAGAAGGAGATTGGAAAAATTACTAGTGCAGTCAGAGACAGAGGGATTGTAGTTTGGTTCTTGCAGTTCAACATTGTGAATTCTAACAGTATGAGGAGTGCGTTGTAGTCTACAAACCTCTTGAAAATGCCCTGTCTTCTTACATTTAGTGCATTTTCTTCCTAAGGCAGGGCAAGAAGGAAAATTACCAATATGATTTTTCGAACCACAACGATAGCAAAAGCGTTTAGACCCATCTTTGTTAACGTGTTCTTTGTTAACCCTGATGGCAGAAATGGGATTGGAAAAATCAGAATTCCCTGAAACATAGGATATGGGAGAATGACCTTCTTGACCTGACAACGCTTGGGAAGAAATGATAGAACGTTCTATACTCTTTCCAATATCAACAACTTCTGAAAGGGAAGGGTTACGACAAGTCAGAAGACTTTCTTGCATTTTCTTCGAAAAGCAGTTGAAAACAAATTGGTCTCTGATACAAATGTCTGTTGAATCCAAGAAATCGCAGGTAGAAGCAAGAACACGTAGAGCGGCAACATATTCTTCGACCGATTCATCGCTGCCTTGTTTGCGTTTGAAGAAACTGTGTCTTTCCAAAAGCACGTTTGGTTCTTCAGAGAATTGTTTTTTAAGTCTTTCTTTAGCTTCAAGATAAACATTCCAAGTGCCATCACCAGGAGGTTGTGGAAAAATAGGTAAGTTATCAAAGATCTTTTGTGCAGCAACACCCAGGTGATTGTAAAGAAGAGCATTCTTTCTCGCTGGAGAGTACTCTAAACCATCAATTCCAATGAGGTAGTTTTCAAAAATATGGATCCATTGTTTCCAAAGAATTTCAGGTTTGCCTGGTTTTGGTAGACATGAAGGAGGATGTAAAGCATTGTCGGAAGACGACATGGTAAAAATGCAAAAATGTATTTAATGAATTGAAAATTGTATTTGAGCAGAACTCTTAAAGTTTACTATTTGCGCAATTATCTCCACAATACAGCGTTATAGAGGAAGATAATGCAAAAATGCAGCTGGAGTGGAACTCCCACAGCTTAAAACAATGGTAAAATAGCTTCAGTGAATAGCTGTAATGAAAATCAGCACATAACAATGTGCAGAGTCACAATGAGCGCGTCAGAATGAGTAAAAGAACTCCTTATTAATCAAGGAAAGCAGGCAGTGTCATGCTGAAGGGACGTCACAATGAGGAGTAAGAGAAAATTCCTTAGCAATCAAAGAATGAGGTAGCGTCATGCTGAAGAGACGTCACAATGAAGAGTGCAGCAGAAAGAATGTTGCAGCGCTGCCCTGGTTGCCTTGGAGACGCTGATACAGGAGGTGAAGCGTCATAAACAAGACGCGAGCAGAAGTCAAAAGATGCGCTGGCTCGAGCAAGTGGAAAACGGCAGTTGAAGCTTGCGAAGAGAGCCGTATAGTAAAAGACAAATAATGAAATTGAACACACCTGAGGCTTGTGGGTCCTAAATGCGGTAACAACAACAAAGTAAACCGCTAGCGTCGCAGAAGAAGTAGCATGAGTGGCGGCGATCAGGAACGAAACGGGAGAGTTCTGTTTTCCTCTTTTCACCCCACTCCTGGTACCAAATTATGTAGCGACGTGAAGGAAGCGATACAATCCTTTGGCACTGTCTTGAAGTTTCTTTATTTTCGTGAACAGGAATAAGAAAAGATACAAAGTAACTGGACCCACAGCGAAGGTGTCTGTTCAGTGCGAAGCGCAGGAATAGAATGGTTAGAATCAGTAAAGATTCTAGAAGATAGAATGAGAGGGAAAGAATAGAAAGAAAAGAAAGATGATGAATACAGAGAGAAAGAGAAGGAAATAAAAGAAAGAGAAAGACAGATATTACAATGACCCTCGAGGAAGACATTATTATCACGACGATTATGATCTGGACGAGGTGACAGGGATGTCCCACAGCTAGGACAGCCAGGGACAGGGTGAGGGACCAGTCCAGATACCTGTAGATCAGCGCGGTCCTTATGTCACCGCTGATTTGCAAGGCTCAGTTAAGAACCTTAACTGGACACAGGTGCAATCAATAGCTCTGTTTCTCGTTCGCTGGTCCCCGGGGCAGCTCTGTCTGGCCAAAATAATGTTTCGGTAGGATTTTCTGGCGTACCGGTTGTAAGCCCCATTTCCAAACCTCTTGCTTTGACTATTGGTCCTTTTACTGTGGATTCACAGTTCTTATTGACATCAAATTGTGGAGAAAATTTAATGGGTTTGGATCTATTAAAGAAGTTGCATGCGACCACTTTTTGCACTCCGGAAGGTGTTAACATGACAATGGTACCGAATGTGATTAGCTCTAAGCAGTGTCTGTCCAAAGATGCGCCCCTTCCTGCTGAGTTTAAGGCTGTGCCGCCCACTTTGTGGGCAACAGGTGACACGGATGTGGGACTATTGCAAATTCCCCCAATTTCCATTAAAGTTAAAGATCATGCCATTTTGCCTCGTATTCCCCAGTACAAAATACCACCAGCAGGGGAGCGAGCTCTGTTGCAGATTATACAGGACCTGATTGAGTCGGGGGTTGTTGAAGAGACGACTGCAAATGTGTGTAACAGCCCTATTCTTTCCATTCTTAAGAAGCTACATTCAGGCTCCTCCGATGATCACCCAGTTGTATATCGCTTTGTGATTGATCTGCGCGCAGTTAATAAAATAGTGGTCCCTCAGTTCCCGGTGGTCCCTGACATTACTGCCATTCTGACAATGATTCCTTCTTCTGCAAAATTCTTCTCTGTCATTGATTTGAAAAATGCCTTCTTTAGCATCCCAATTCATCCTGATAGCCGCCATCTGTTCGGCTTTACCCTGGCCGGCAGAAGCTTCCGATTCTGTCGCTCTCCTCAGGGCTATACTGAAAGCCCTAGTATATATAGCCAAGCTCTGAAAGCTCAATTGGACTCTCTCACGCTTTCCTCACGTAATGTATTGCTTCAGTATGTGGATGACATACTGATAGCTTCTGACACTGAACAGGGATGCAAAGACAGTACGGTTAAGTTGTTGCTACATTTGGCTCACCATGGAGATAAAGTGCCCCTTTCTAAATTTCAATATTGTCGACAGGAGGTCACCTATTTAGGTCACCTACTGTCGAAGGAGGGTAGGAGATTGACCCCTGAGCGCATTAGCGCCATTGTTAAAATGCCTATCCCTAAAACTCAGAGGGATGTGTGTGCTTTTATTGGCATCACTTCCTACTGTCACCATTGGATCCCTAATTATTCATTACTAATAAAGCCTTTGCTTGCACTAACCACTAAAGATGTGCATGAGCCCCTGCCTTGGATGCCTGAATGTCAGCAGTCTTTTGAGCAATTAAAAGTAGCGCTTTGCTCTGCTCCTGTGCTTGGCACGCCTGACTATGGGAAGCCGTTCGTGTTGTATGTACACGAGACGGCTGGTTGTGCGCTCTCTGTCATAACACAGGCCTTTGGAGGTAAGCAACGGCCGTGTGCTTATTTTTCTGCTTTGCGTGACCCTGTCGCAAGAGCCCTCCCTAGCTGTCTAAGATCGGTCGCAGCTATGGCCATCTCTATAAGGCAATCGGCTGGGCTCGTACTTGATGCTGACCTCACAGTCATGGTGCCTCATGCTGTGGATACCCTATTGAATAAGACCAAGACACAGCACCTCACTTGTGCACGTCTGACCGGTTATGAGCTAACTCTCTTTGCCCCGCATATCACGATCAAAAGATGTGCCACTCTGAACCCTGCCACGTTACTACCCCTCCCTTCTGAGAGTGAGGAAAGAGACATACATTATTGTCTTTTTCGGACGGAGGAAGAGACGAAGGGACGGGTAGACCAGACTGATGTTCCCTTATCTGACCCCCAAGGGGAACTATATGTCGATGGCTCTTGTTTAATTACCAGATGGCACCACCGCATATGCACTTACTACACTGCATACGGTAGTTGAGACATCACAAGTTCCCTATCAGTCCGCTCAGGCAGCTGAACTAGTCGCCCTTATTAGAACCTGTGAATTGAGCGAGGGACTTGCTGTCAATATTTATACTGACAGCCAGTACGCCTTCGGGGTCACCCATAATTTTGGACGGCTCTGGGCAGAGAGACGGTTTCTCACCTCCCATGGGACACGCATCCAGAATGGCCCCCTTATACATAGGCTTCTGTCTGCCCTGACACTCCCTAAGAAATTGGCCATAATAAAGTGCAGTGCCCACAAGGCAATTACTGATGATGTTGGAAGAGGAAATGTGTTTGCAGACCAGACAGCTAAGGAGACAGCTCGAACAAAAATGAAAAAGATGTTTGTAGCGGGTCCTGCCAGGTGGGTGCCTGAGGTCACTATGTTCGAGGACACTCTAGAGAATGTGAAAGAAATTCAGAGTGAGGCAACGATTGAGGAGTTAGCGGTATGGCAGGAAAGTACAGCACGTTTAGATGAGGATGGGTGTTGGACAGATAAGTCAGAAAAGCAGAGATGAATGTTACCAGATGCATATGTCCTTCCTGTGGTTACTATGGCGCACGGGCCAGCCCACATTAGTACAAAGGGCATCTGTAAATTATTAGATCCTGTATGGCAGAATGACAATATCCCCAAGGTTGCTGCTCACTTAGTAAAGTACTGTATGGTATGCATGATGTATAACCCTGGAAAAGGAACCCCTACACCTCCTGGTAATTTTGCACCGCCTTCCTTCCCTTTCGAGGTCCTTCAGATGGATTTTATCGAAATGGAACGAGTCAACAATCTGAAATATGTGTTAGTAGTTGTTTGCGCATTCAGTAAATGGGTGGAGGCTTACCCCACTAAAGAGAACACAGCCATGGCGAAGGCACTCCTAAAGGAGTTCTTCCCACGTTTTGGTTTGCCCCGTTTGATTTGGAGTGACAATGGGAGTCACTTCAATTCAAAGGTTATCCAACTGGTGTGCAACGGCCTTCACATCAAGCAGAAATTTCATGCTGCAAACCACCCCCAGTCAGCAGGCCTAGTTGAGAAGTACAATGGTACTCTCAAACTGAAATTGGCGAAAATTCAAGAGAGCACAGGATTGCAGTGGCCAGATGCTTTACCATTAGCCCTTTTGTCTACAAGAGCTACAGCTCACGATAGGACAGGGTTGTCAAATTACGAGGTCGTGTTTGGGGGCCCCACGAATGTCTGGGGCGTCCCGTGACCTTGTAGGTTTTCTGAGATTGAATATCCTTTGCTTGTGGACTACCTGTATGAGTTGACTAAAATCTTGCATTCTATTCACCAACAGATCCATGAGGTCCTGCCACCAGCTCCCAAGGGGCCAGGCCATGATATCCGGCCTGGGGACTATGTCATGACCAGGCATTTTCAGAGGAAAGGCAGTTTGGAGCCGCGCTGGACGGGGCCTACTCAAGTCCTCCTCGCTACCCGTTCGGCTGTGAAGGTGGCTGGCAGAAAGAACTGGATACACTCTCAACATTTCAAAAAGGTGCCCCTCCCTTTACCCTATGATCAGTGGGTGCTTGATGGAGTAGGAGACTCTGAAACAGAGCAAGTGCCCCGTTTTGTTCCTTTCTCGGATGCTCGGCTGACGTGGGCACAAACGGAGGAGGAAAGCGACGCAGTGTTGAACGAGGCAGTGCCACCTGAGATCAAGGCCATCCAGGAGCCCCAGCCTACTGGCCCATCTGTGCTTGAGCCCCAGTCCAGTGGCCCCTCTGTGTATGAGCCCCTGTTTGTAGACCCCTTTGTCCCTGGAGTAGCTAGGTACAATTTGCGCCACTGACGGAGGAACAGTGCACCAAAGGAAAAGTCAGATTAGCAGGGATGGACTCGACAAGTCAGGCCACAGTAGAATATGGTGAGGTGAAATTGGTGCATTGTTCGGACGTAGGACAGGATTGTTCGAGTGTGCTCCCCTGAGGAGGGGAGTGCCATATCCTGTGCGACGTAGGATTTCTTCAAAGAGCTAGGATTGCCTAGCTCCACCGCCGGTGCTCAACAGTGCCAACAATTGATGAACAAGAGGAGTCTACCAGCGAGGCTCTGACGGACGCTTGGGACATTTGCCCCTCTCTTGTCTTCTTGTTATTGGCTCCATTGCATGTCCTTTCCTCTGGTTAAAATGTGCCCATTTGGTCGCCCCATTATGGAGGAGGAACAGCCCTTTGCAGCCCCGTGTTTCGGGCAGGATGGGTCTGGTTGGTCTACTAAGAGTAAAATAGTTTTCGTAGTAATTGATCTCTCTGATAACAGTGCTTGGAATTGTGTGGTTCCTTGAGGAGAAATATCCTGTGCACTCTTTGATTGGTACAACGCCTGTCCCCCCCAGTGCTTAATTTGTAAAATATGAAGTCCAGGTGCTCAAATGTTTGTCGGAGGCCACACCTACGTTTCCCCGGCTCCACCCACTTCCTCCACTGGCTCCACCCACTTAGTCTATTGGCTTCACCCACATCCTCAACTGACACTGCTAAAAGTTAGATGTAATACCCGATCTGAATTTCAGCAAGGGAGCCTTCCTCATAAGCAAATGCAACAATAAACGTAATTTTACTTAAAGCGATGAACAATGAAGTAGTGATGTCTGAGTTTTTCAAAACTGTTTCTGAAGCTCACTTGGATTATACCATAAAGAAGAATGCGTGGGGAGTACTTGCCTGCATACGATTAAATATCTTCAGATTTGTGAGTTTGAAAGTTGCCTCTAACGGGTGTTCTACGTTTAAAAAGAGTTGGACAGGCTTGTCAGGCACACTGGGACTGGCACTTTGGCAATGCCTGATATGCTAGTACAACACTGCATTTAAAAGCAGGAGTGCATTTACTAAAGCTATGGGCAACAATTCGTCTCTAGTGCAGTCTTTTAAAAAAGCAATAGTTGATGGTAAAAGGCAAGTGCAAAACCAGAGTAAGCCCAGGCTGTGCTCGGCTCTTAGGTTCTTATGAAACAATAGTACAAAATATACTGTTAGCACCCGTTTTTGCACTCCCACAAGTAACTTTTTTTTTCAAAATGATTTGCAAGGATTTTGATATTGTAAGAAAACCGAGATCTGGCGAACATAAAGGTTTCCACGTTCTAGCATGAACATGAGAATAAAGTCAAAGCTGTAGGTTGAGAAACAACTATCTATCTATCTATCTATGAAGAGGAAGCTACTGCCATTTTTTATGGATATCCTTCCTCTGGGATGATGTATACAAACTTCAGATTAAAAATCTATTTTTTTAAGTGACATAATGCGTGCCAGTTAGGACAAAAACAAGTTGCCATGCTTTCTATATAATGACTTGCAGAAAAAACAACCAGGCTCGTGGGAGGGCCACACCATTTCCATCACCATCGTCTTTCACATAAAAACTAAATATGAGTCAGGGCTTGATTACTCAAAATGCTGTCACGCTGTGGTGTTCGGTGAATGACAAGCATGTAATAAAAGAGAGAGGGAAAGGCTTCGACGGAAAACGAAAAATATAAGGAAGCATCAAGAGGGAGGCATGTAAGAGACAGAAGGCTATTAAGAAAGAGAGGGAAAATACAAGAAGCAATAAAGAGAGCGAAAACAGAGTCAGAGGGGCAGGGAAAGAGAGGGAGGGGCAGAAAAAGATAGTGAAAAAGTGTGGGAGAGAGAGAAAGACAAAGAGAGACCACTTTCCAACTGTAATTGAATTAAAGGTATTTTCGTGCGGTGTATTCCTAGAGGAGGGAGTGCCTGATGCAGAGCAGGAAATATCAGTACTTTATGACATTGTAATAGTATTTACCCTTTGGCTTCAAATCACGTTAATAACAGATATTACTTTAACATGAAAATATTAACTTGTTAAACTGCAGGATCCCAAAAGGCTGTGACACCCGCCAGGCCTCAAGTTTGTGCCCCTCCGGGTGCTTACATGTCTCTACCGCACACTTGTAATTCTCTAAGTTATCTTCACAGATAGTACGACCTTCCCGCGGCTTTAGGAGTGGAGTCAAGTATGAAAAGAGACCTTACAAATAGGACTGGATGTGTTTTCACGTCGCTGCAAATGTCTTATGTTCATAAAACGGCTTCGTGCTCGTCTCGTAAAGATAACGTTCTCTTAACCATCCAGCTGCGACTTGATTATATTTAACAGTAAGGGCTGGTCAGTGGCTATGTAGACAATTAAAATCATGGCAAGACGTGGCAATCTGAAAACAACTCTGCACACGCTGCCTGCCGCACGGCACACAGAACTAAATAATCCAGATTCCAGCCCAGGGCAAGGCCTTAACTTAACCGCTTTTCGGCCCTAAATTAAGTTCACACATACTATGGGAGCCAAAGTCTCAATCAAACCAACGTCTAGATTTGGCCCTTTTGTCTTGATGCTGCTTAAAATTTGGATATTATAATGTGTACGATCGACGGCCGCGGGCCGCTACTAGGCCAGGGCAGGCACTGCAGTAGTGCATCATGGAATCTTGTGAAGCCGCCGCCGGAACTACCACCACGGTGACCGGCGTCACGCCACCACGCTAAAAAAACATAAAAACAGCGTTGGTATGGCAATGGCATACTTACGGTTTACTCGTGGTGGGGGTCGTGGCACTGCCTTATTAGCTGGATATGCCTCTGCTCCTCAACGCCGAGGGGCTGACTATGACTCGTGGGTGTGGTGCGGCCGCGGGGGTGTGCCAGGGTGTCACGTGGCACTCTGAAAAAAATCTGCGCAGGCTGCCTGCTGCACACAGCCCCGCAGAACCAAATACATCCAGATTCCAGCCCAATTCAGTGTCCCTACTCCCGCCCTCCGGCAACACTGAACCAAGGGCCGCGACCTCCTTCGTATAATATGAATTTTCGCTTAGGCAGCAACTCTCACAGCCACAACACTTCACCGGGACCGAGTCTGGAGTCAAGATCAACACTTTGCGCAATAAAGCTGTCATGCCGATGTGACGTGCAGACGCCGCCATGTGTAGACCCGGCCCTTATAAGTAAGTGCCGGTGCTAAGCACCGGAAAGCACCGGCACAAATTAAGCACTGGTCCCCCCTGAACACATGTTTGTTACTTTGGCCCCTCATAAGGGTGCGCACAGAAAAACATACGTAGATAATGTTTTCTTGCAAATGCTCCCCCAGGCACATGATACATCTAATGTTACTAATTGCTGGATCTGTGGACTGCTCCCTTCCGTGACCCATAAGAATGATATATTACTGTCCATGCCATTTTCCTGTCTTGGGAGCTGTGAGGCCTGGTTTCAACGGTTTACCATGGTATATACTCATTTCCATTCTGATGCTATGAATATGACATATGCGGATTATGATACTGTGTTAGAATACATACGTGTTCACCAAGGGTTTACTCCAGGAGAACAAGGGGCCCCTGATACATTGTCCCCAACAGCTTGTATGAATGTATATGAGAATGAAAAAAATGTAACATGGCTTCGAAATGAAATGTTGAATTTCCAGGGATTCAATGTCACTGAATATTTTAAGTCTTTTCAGATGCGCAATATTACCCAAGAAGAAGCAATGCCGGTGCCGGTAGTCAACACAACAGCTAGGTTTTGTGTTCGGGCTCTTGGGAATGTTAAAGTGGGTGAGAGTAATTGCAATTATACTTACGTGTTGAGCATAAGTAGTAGCCCACCTTTGCTTCCACCCCATAATGTTTATTTTGTTTGCGGGTCCCAGGCTTATGTGTGGCTTCAGAGGGGGTGGTCGGGCATATGTTATCTCTCTTTCCTCCTTTACCCGGTGTATATAGCACTGTCCAACTACCATAGAGATCACCGATTGCAGCGTAGGGGTGTCCATCTATCCCGTATTACAAGGGTTATCAACACAGAGGACGTAGAGCAGACAGATACTACTCTACAGCAGTTTACTAATGCCATGAAGGGTATTATTCCCTTTTGGGGCCTTATGTCCAATAGCCTCAATATTCGGCGGCTCACCAGGGTTGTAGAAGGGGTCATTAATACCACGGCTGGAATACTGACAAATATTACGGCTGAGCTCCAGGCCACGAGACTCATTGCTCTTCAAAACAGGATGGTGTTAGACGTCATCCTTGCTGATCGAGGAGGGGCCTGCCGCGTCATCGGTAGCAGCTGTTGTGTATACATACCGGACCACGCTCCGAATGTATACGCTGCTATACAGAAGTTGCATAGGCTTGCATCTGACATTCACCAAGAGAATGGTACCTAGACTCTTTCTGGTTGGTTCTGGGGTTTAATAGCATCCTGGGGTTGGAAGATTCTTATCTTTCTGATAGTAATTGCAGGTGTTATTTTCACTTGTTGCCTGTGCGTGCATTGTCTTCCTGCCTGTTGTAGTTACTGTGTTGGAAAGTTGACACCCACACCGAAGGCCCCAATACATGATGCTAAGTCCTCGGCCATGATTATGCAGGCTGTCCACGACCTCATGTCTATTGACGAGGGTATTTTTGAATACTGATAATGAGTGAATGAAAATGTAACAGTGGTAGTTTTCTTTCAATGCGAGCAGTTGTTGATTTCCTAGCATTAGACACAATTGTTAGCAAATGCTAAAAGGAGGGTCTGTTGGACTGAAAATGCGTCTAGCTGACTCCTTGTAGCATTGTGCGAGTTAAGTTAGCATTTGCGGCACCATTTTGTACCCAGCCGCCATTTTGTACCAAGATCGAAATGAAGCTTCTGTCTCATACTGTTTGTCTCAGCAGAAAGCAACCACGATTGTTTCTCTTTATTAGCCAAGGTTAAGTATAGCTGCACTAATGAATAGATCATTCTGTAACTGCATGCCTTTCCCCGTAGGTAGGCCTGCTCCCACTCTCAGAGAGACGAGCACGGGCAGAGTAACCTTGAAACTAAGATAGCGTGTACCCGGTCTCAAGATGATAGTCCATCCTTCTGTACCTCCATTGTTCATCAGTGACCAGGCTGGAAAATTCCAGTCTGGGCGGATCTCTAGGGATGTTGGAAATGTATATCTGACTTTACCATGTGATCGGGGGTCAGTCCCTCTGGCGCAATCTGAGGAGGCTAGTCAGACCGGACTCCGCTCGAGCGTATACTAATAAAATACTTTGGTTTGTATTCTCTACTGTCTGACCGACTCTTCATTTGTTTGGAAGGCTGAGAGGTGGCCGCGAGTGACCCGGGTGGCCCTAAACGGGACACTTCCTTCACACATTGACTCCAACAGTAACCGCACTTCGTCTGCTGGCCCTCTATATCTTGCATAAATTTGTTTATTTATATATTCTATTTTTTTACTGACTAACACATTGTTATTGATACCTATTGTAAGGTTTTACTTTCAGTGTAAAGTGCTCTGTTTACACTATACAGAAGTGCAGAAAAACTAAAACTAAATACAAAAGTACCACCAGATTACACAAATCCTTCCTCACACAACTTAGCAACACCCCACTCCTTTACACCCCTACACACTAACTACGTAATATCACACTCCCACAACCTTGCAAATACTACATTGCCCATCCAAGGGATCTCATTCACACCTTACCCACAATACATACACATACTGCACCCACAAATAAACACCCACCCCACAAGTACTACCCAGCCCAAATACCTACCCACCCACCCCATTTAGACTGCCAACCACCACCAACCAAACCCAAGATAGAACACACTGAACTCAACATAGATCTTTAATGCACTTGGCACTTCTCTTTCCCACAGAAACCACATCCTCAAATTAGAGACCTAATACACTTTGTAACCACACAAAGTCACTGCCAACACACAACAAAAACAAAGAGGCACCAAACATTTACACTCCAAAATGCAGTTTCTTATTTTTTGATTTCTTGTATTTATTTTCCTTAATATGTTGTGATACTATATATACTTAATTTATCAAATTGAGCCTATTTTCTTTTCTAAACCCAACAATTACCATAAATTAGATTATCAGCATTTTCTTAATTACCTGTTTCCTACAAAATATGGGTTACGATAATTAACATGTGATTTAAAAAAAATTGTAATTTCTGGAGAAAAAAAACATTTGCTTTGTTCGATGTTAATACAGCCAACGCATGTTATGTGACACTTGTCGCTTTTTCAAAGCTGTATTAAAAAAAACAACCACCATCATAGAACTAGTCGTGACATTACAAAAATAACCATACTAGATATGATGTTATTCCTGACCCCATTTCAGTTTCAAAGATCTTTTATTTCATGCATTATTATCAAAGTTTTTCATATTTTGGGGAGGATTATATAATTTTATAATACATCTAGGTTTCAGTCTATAGTAAGAGAGAGATAAAAAGAAGAAAAACCAAATGAGACTTTTATTGCCATATAATGGTTATCATTTGTTATTGCTTCACTAAATAAACTCTTTAAAACTAGAAATTTATAAAAGTTTTCCCGATATGTTTTGTTATTGTGAATGCAAAAAAGATTTTCTTCACTCTTAAGTTTTATTGCTCAGTTGTAGTGTAACATACCCAAATTTAGAATTGAGCGATTCTTGCTGAAGACCGGCTTACATTGTTGTAATAGTTTATATTCTTCACCTGTTCATGTTACTGTCCAGAGACTTCTTGTGATTTCTAATAATACTGCCAATAATGGGTATCTGTCATAAGGACATCAAGAGCTTGACATTAAGCGAAACCATACACCAAGGGGGAGATTCACTAAATCTGCACGCAACGCAGCTCAACCCCCTGCGAGGCTGTGCTGCATTGCGTGTCAGGGAGGGAGCAGGAGAGTGCCATATCTTCAAGATATGGCTCTCTCCCGCCCCTTTCCCTTGCGCCGGCACTGATTTCAGCTGCCGTGCACCATGCACACACCTTAGCGCCGTAGCGATAGGGTGTGTCCATAAGTGTAGCATAGGTTTGTACAAAATACTATGCTAAACACGAGGGAAAGCTTTCCCCACTTTGTATGCGTGCTGCGCAGTGCAGCATGCATGCAAAGTTAGAAAAGGAAGGAGAAATGAAAGCATTTCTCCTTCCTTGCGCCTAGTTGAAAAGGGCACAGTTTTCTCCCGCTAAACCCAATCTACTGTTTTTAGTAAATTGAGTTTAACGTGAGAAACCTTGGGTGGTTGCATGGGAACGCCCATGCACCACCCTTGGGACGCCCCCATTGGCGCAAAGTAACGTGAAGCAGCGCAATGCGCTGCTTCGCATTACTTTTACGTTATTTCCAGCGCTAAATAAGTTTAGCGCTGGAAAGTTAATTAGGAAAAAAAGATTTTGCGCCGTTTTGCGTCACTTTTGTGACGCAAACACGGTGCAAAATCTTAGTAAATCTCCCCCCAAATGTTCATACTACATCTAAAACTTACAAAAGAGAAATGACTAAACAATTTCAGAAGAGGTGATGAATAGTTTCCACACAATGTTTAAAGAGCTGTGAGTGATAAAAATGAAAGATGACTGTAGGAAACTGAAATAATATAATAAGCTTAATGTGTGCTCAGCGATATAATGGTAAATATAACATTTCTGATATATGGTGACCAAATAACCCCAACACATTTTTTCCCCTAAGCGATTGCAAATAATACAGAAACATAAAATACAGACTTAAGGTGAATAGCTTTAATCATGTAAGAAACTCTGATTTCTTGCTTCACAATAGTTCGACATCCAAAGTACTCTCATGCTCTTGATGCAAACGTGACCAATTCTAATCGTGGAAACTAACAGTGAGCATCATACGTCTAACAGTAATGTCTATTTTTTAGAGAAAATAAATCTTAAATACCATCTATCCCTAATATTCCTAACTTTTAAAGAGATGTGTTCATATACCCTTCCCTTACTGTAACCAAAAGGGAATAAATACCTAGTAAGATATCAAATTGTATTATTAAAAAGCGAAAGCCAAAAAATACATGTGTAATCAATCAATCAATCACAGAATTTGTAAAGCGCACTACTTACCCGCGAGGGTCTCAAGGCGCTGGGGGAGAAAAAAGGGGGGAGGGGGGAGGGGTGCTGCTACTGGTCGAACAACCAGGTCTTGAGTAGCCTCCTGAAGGTCAGCAGGTCTTGGGTCTGTCGTAGGCTTAGTGGAAGGGTGTTCCAGGTCTTGGCGGCGGTATATGTGTACCCTAATAGGCTTTCCAAGTTAATGAGCCATTCCATTTTAACCTCCGAATTATTGCATAAATAGGTGCACTGATGAAGTAGCTAAAATAGTGATAGAGTTGAAGAAGAGCATCCTGTCCCCCAGGCTCTATCATAAGGTTTGCGAATAGTGCTCCTTCTTTTCCCATTTCTCCTCCTTTGGAAATCTATAGAAGCCCTTTACGGAGCAGACATCTGGGGCCACCGTAACTTGGAGATGCTGGAAATTGCAGAGCATTGTTTCCTCAAATCGCTGCTAAAAAGTCCCCCGAGCACCCCACACTCCCCTTTCGTATGGATCTAAATCTGAGACCCATTTCTTATATTGCAGCACTGAGACCAATCCAGTAAGGGTGTGGTTCACAAAAGAACTAGAGCCTTTTAGGGAATGGCTACAAGGCTTATTAGAGGGTTTGTGTGCCGAAAGGATTCCTTGGAGTGCTTACATCAAGACCTGGTTACATAAGCTTGGACTGGGGGGGCTTTGGTCAAACCCCCAAGATTTACCACGCAACGGCATTGAGAAGTTCGAAGTGGCCTATTAGGACTATGTGCTGGGAGAAAAAAATTCCAAGACTGTTTCGGGTAGCCTGACTGATGCTTTTCTCTCATTTAAATGTGGTTTCGAGTTTGACATGTATTTATTTATGGTTACCAAACCCTTTACACAAGCACTTTTTATTAAGTTTAGAGCGGGCACTCTACCGATAGCTTCCTTCACCTGTATTTGGAAGGAGGGGTCAGGAATATCAAACATGTGTCCTATGGGATGTGAGGTTCCAGAGTCCATTGAACACGTCTTATTCTTCTGCACGGCATACAAAAAGCAACATACACACTGGATCAGGCCATTATGTAAATTGATGGGCTTCAATGACCGTATAACAGCACTGAGAGTATGCAGAATGAATACGAGTGGTCCAGTTGTCTTTTCAATTGGTAAACTTTTAACAGCTATATGGTATCTGAAGTCCAAGATTCTTGTCTAAGAAAGGACCTTAGGGATATTTTAAATTCCTCTGTCAAGATGGCTATAACCTGTTTTTAGCATTTTTTAATCTATAGTATTTTTATATGTATTTGGTTTTAGTCTGTTTTATTCATATATGATTGTATATTATTGCCTTCTATGGTTTTTTACAAACCGAAATAAAGGTACTAAATAACTAGTAATAGAGAACCTAATTAGCAAAAATATTTTTCTTTGCTATTAGAAAGTGCAAAGGAGGAACAATATAAGCGAATATAAAGTATTAGAATATGAACTGCTACAAAAAGAAAATATTGGTCAAAGTTTGGAAGTCGGAACAAGCAATCATGAAGAAAAAAATGTGTAACCATATTAGTAAAGTACACACCCTGGATTGAGCCCAAAGAGTAATAAAAACTACCAGGCCACATAACGAACATATTAACTTGATCCCATCCCATGATGATATGTGTGGTATACCAAAAGGGTATAAAGAAAATACATAGTAAAAAGCTTTATACATAACGGTTCTACAAATAAACTCTTATTTTGCTTTCCTTGCGTGATAACACTCAAATAAAGTAGTTCTTAAATACCAATAATAAGGTGATGGTTTCTCTATAATATAATAAAGCCAAAGTAAGTCCATCATACCAAAAAACAATTGCATAATGCTACATGTTTATCTCAATTCCCTAACACTTGACAGCAGAACCGTTCGTAATCCCCCGCATACAGAAAAGGAAAACTGAGCACGAAAACCTAAGAGTAATTAAAATCTTTTTTGCATTCACAATAACAAAAAATGGGGCATTCCATTTGATCTATTCCTGGTTCTTAAAGAATTCATTTAGTAAAGTATTAATAAAACATAACCATTTTATGGTAATACATGTTTCATTTTTTTCCCTTCTTTTTCATTCTCCTATAAGGAAGAGGAAAACTAGATATATCATAAAATAATACAATCCTTCTGAAAATTGAAAAACTTAGATAATAATAAATGTATAAAGTAATAATCTTGGAAGACAACAATGGGGTCTGGGTTAACATAGTATTTAGTATGGTTATTTCTGTAATGTCACAACTGGTAGCATATGTTATGATGTTTTTTTCTGTTTTATTACAGCCCTGAAAAAGTGACAAGTGTTGCGAAAACACGCATTGGATCTACTAGCATTCAAAATATTAGCAGTGAACAAAACTTATGTTTTAAGAAATTACTCAATTATTTGTTTTTTTAAATGACATTATTTATAAACAATATTTTGTAGGAAAGGGTTGATTATGAAAATGATGATAATCTAACTTATGATATTTGTATCGTTTAAAATTATATAAGCTTAATTTTCTAAACAATTGATGCACGTATACTATCATAAGATATTATGAAAAATAAATACATAATATCAAATGACGTACATATACTGTCATAAGATATTATGAAAAATAAATACACAAAATCAAAAAATAAGAAACTACATTTTAGAGTGTGCATTTTGGGTGCCACTTAATTTAAACATTTTACAATTTGTCAGGTGATATGGAGGCAACTACCACCTTAAAAACATTTGAGCGCTGGATATCACTAGCCCGACAACTGCCCAATTTTCTCCTGTTAACCGCTAAAAATATTATTTAATGTTTAAAAAAATCTAAATATAAAACATGTTTATTTTATTTAGCATATTTTTTTACATTTTTGAATTTAAAAATCAAGGTAGCCTTAGCTTATATGACAATATAATGAAACTAATTTTAATTAATTCTATAAATTATTTTTAATAATTGTTAATACATATTAAAAGATATGTATTCTCACTTTAGGTGAGAATTGTATGTATAAACTTCAGAAAAAATAATTTAAATTTAATATATTCAGAATAATTACATTTTCAATTTAAATTAAGTTATTAATCTTGTACTATTTTTTAAAACATTTTTATCTTTTGTCTACATTTGAAATAAACAAATTAATTTGCATTAATATTAAATCTAAAATATATGTACTATTTTTTCAACTTTAATAAACATTTTTACTATTCCCTATACTTGATCCAGTAAGCCTGCTTTTTGTGATTATATAATACAAAGATGCTGCAGCAGCCATTTTAGGACTCCCCAAAAAAGGTTCAAAAACATAGAGGGGGCAGGGTATTGATTTGATTTGATTTTTGAATTTATAGATCGCAGCAGTTACCCGATGGCGTCAAGGCGCTATAGACTAACCGTCCAGAAAGAAAGTACCTGCAAGAGGGTGATATCGTGGATGTCTATAGGCAGAATAGCCAAGTTTTTAGGGCCTTTCTAAAAGGGAGGTGTTGAGAGATGGCTTTAATGTTTATCGGCAGGGTATTCCAGAGTTTACTGGCAGCCGTAGGTCAGGCTCTGTCGACCCATTTCTTCCTTACTGTTCTGGGTACATGGAGATAAAGATGAGAGGATGAACGAAGGTATCTGCCCGGTGAGTACCAAGTGAACATGGATTTCAGTCTGGTAGGGTAGGGTAGATAGAGAGCCTTTTGGACCATACATAAAGATTTGAAGCTGATGCGTTTGTTAATGGTAAGCCAGTGTAGGGTTTTCAGTTCCTTCGCCGCAGAATGTCTTTTGGGAATGTCCAGAACCAGTCTTGCAAGGGCATTTTGCACTAGCTGGAGTTTGTGCTGCACATTGTTGTTTGAGTCTAGGTAGAGTGAATTGCAATAGTCCAGCCTGGACATTACCAGGGCGAGGGAGAGCTGCTTACGTGCAGGGAGCGGGATATAAGGAAAGATTTTTTTCAGCATCCTTAAGATCCAGGTGCAGGTGGAGACAGTACGGTTAGTTTGGGAGTTGAAATTGAGGTCAGGGTCCATCAGAACTCCCAGGTTCTTGGCCTTGTTTCCTAGGGAAGGACACGTTCCTAGAGAGTGAGGCCAGCAACTGCTGTTCCAGCTTGTTGACCCTGGGCCAAAGACCATCACCTCTGTCTTATCCCCGTTTAGTTTAAAAAAATTAGTAGACATCCATTCTGCCACCATAGTCATACAGCATCGTACATTCTCAGCCAATGATCCTGAATTCTTAGGGATTGTTACCATGATCTGCGTGTCATCAGCGTATGATACTATCTCCATTCCGCAGGAGTGAATGATGTTAGCTAGGGGTGCCACATAAAGGTTAAAAAGAGTGGGGCTTAAAGCGTAGCCCTGAGGAACTCCACACGGAAGGGAGAAGGCTTCAGAATAGAAGCGCTGCAGCTTCACCTTTTGAGACGGTTCCCATAGAAAGGAGGACAGAAGGGCCAAGGCATGATGCCTGATACCCAGTCCTTGGAGTCTGTCCAGCAGCAGGGTAGGAGAGATGGTATCGAATGCTGCAGACAGATCCAGAAGTATAAGCAACAGTCCTTGTCCTTCGTCTACTTGGCGTCTGATATTGTCCGTGGCTGAGATTAATGCAGTTTCTGTCCCGTGATGTTTCCTGAAGCCAAACTGGGCCTCATTGAACCAGTGTTGTTGTTCAGCAGTCTCCATCAGCTGCATATTAAGATGCATTTCCAGAACCTTAGCAGGTACGGGTAATAACGAGATTGGACGATAGTTTTTACATTCTGTATTATCAAGATTTGGTTTCTTCAGCAGAGGCCTAATAATGGCCTGCTTCCAAATCTGTGGATATGACCCAGAGAGCATAACATTGTTTAATAGCTCACAGAGTGGAATAGCTATGTTGCTGGCGGCCATATGGAGAACTGTAGGAGGGCAGGCTTTGGAGGGCGAGCCTGCATATGTTCTAAGGAGATATTGCTCGACCAATTTTGGAGAGAGAGTGGAGAAAACGGAGAGGCCCTTGGTCTCCTGGCTCGTGTCTGGCAATGAGTACTGCCATAATCGGGGGGAGCCCTGGGAGGCAGGATGCTGGAGCTGAGTAGGGGGCGTTGACCCAAAGCCTGCGTGGATGTCCATAATCTTAGAGTAAAAAAAAGTGGCTAGCTGATTGCAGAACATCTGCGAGCTCCCTGGTTCCACTCTGGAGTGAGAGGCTGAGAGCAGTTGAACTAGCTTAAACAGCTCTTTTGTGGACGCAGCATTTTCAATGTTCTGGGTGCAATACTTGGCTTTTTCTTCAAATATTGCGAGTTTATATTCTTTGATGGAGATTTTGTATAAGACTCTATCTTGATTGTCTTGGTTTTTCATCCAAGCACGCTCATGGCGGCGGCAAGATTGTTTAAGTGTCCTGAGATTGTCGTTGTACCAGGAAGCAGGAGAGTCTTTTGTGTACAACTGTCTTCATGGGTGCCAATATGTCTGCTGCGCTCTCTAACCAGGTGGTAAAGGTCTCTGCTCCCCTATCCGGGTTCTCTGGAATCACACATGGTATATTGTTTAAGGTTCTGGTTAATGTCTCAGCGGAGACCCCTTTCCAGTTTCTATGTTTCTCCACAAGTTGGGGCGTATTTGTGATATTGCCTACTGATATTGATGAGATGTTAAAAGCCACTGCATCATGGTCCGACCAGCTGACGGGAAGCGTGTTTTGATAGATCACTCTGGGGTCGTTAGTAAAGATCCCATCTAGGATGTGTCCCGCCTTGTGAGTAGGGGAGGAGACCAGTTGTGATAGTCCATGATTAGCAAGCGCTTCTAATAGATTGTTTGAATCATGATTATCCACCTCCTCCAAGTAGAAGTTAAAATCCCCCATGATGGTTATTCGATTCTCTGCTAACAGTGGTTCGAGAAGGATTTTAAGGTCTCTAAGAAATGGGGATCTTGGGCCTGGGGGTCTGTATATCACCAGCCCACCAAAGGAGCAGGTGGGTGAGGTAATTAATTTGAATTGGAGGACTTCACATGAAGGTAGATTAAAGCCTGATTCGATCAGACATTTATATTGCGCTTTAAAGATTACAGCCAGGCCTCCGCCTATGCGCCCCTCCCTATCCACCCTCTGGATCGAGTAATTGGTCGGGATACTCTGACCCCCCAGGCCTGGTGGGGGAGGGTTTCGGAAGAAACCCCGGGGGCAAAAATATAATATTTTTAACAGTACCACAGAAGATCAATGGATAATTTTTGGGGAAAAAAGGGCGGGTTCCCATCCTTTACAAATATAATCCCGTGGGGAGGGCCAGGGATCTACCTTACATGTGACACCCTCGCGAACCATTTTGAAGCACCGGGGACCCCATCCTCTGCTGTAATTTGATTTTATAAGGAGGTTGGTGTGTGGCCCCCTCTTGAGCCACTAAAAGCTTCAGGAACCCCATCCCATAGGGCTGATATAATTATTTTTGAGCATGGGCATGCAGCCCACCTTCCTGAGCCAAAAAAGGCCCCAGAGACCCCATCCCCCATGGCCTGCAGTGTGTTTTTTGGGGGAGGAGGCTGTGGTGCCCCCTCTGCAAACCATTGTACAAGCCAGAATACCCCATTCTTCAGGGCCCACAGTGTTTTGTATTTGGGAAGGGGGTGTGCATCCCCCCCCCATCCCTCTGGGGAACCCATTCCTTGGGGCCAGCTCAATGTTGGTGTCTCGGGGACCCCATTCCCCTGGAACTGGTTGAGGGCAGGGAAACGTTCAATGCTTCCTCCTGGTGGGAGCAAAAAGGCCCCCACCGAGTGGGAGCAGAAATGTTTCTCCATTGTCCACATTCTTACAGGCAGGGAAACACAGAATTTCATTCTCTCCATGGAGAGCAGAAACCGGGCACCCACTTACAAAAAAAAAAAAGAAAAAGTGTGAAAATTACAAAAGGGGGAAAAGTATAAAACGCTTTAACCACTGCTCGCAGGAAGGAGTGCCCCTTAATGCCCTTTGTGGGATAATTTATATGTATTTTGCTGCATGGGAAAGAGCACAACCAGCATGTTTTATAAGTGCTGTGGGGGCTTAAAAAGTGCAGCAGTTCCCCAGAAATACTTACAAAAAATAACCCTATGTTTCTATAGAAGATGTCTCCAGAAAAAGTAAATGATATTTTTAAAAATTCCCTAAGCTGAAGCTTTTGCTGTTCTGCTTGGAAATGCAGGTATACCTAGTGGTTGGTCTTATGGGTGCATTATGTGGCTTGGGAAGTGTAAAAAAAAAAAAAAAAAGATTTACTCCTTTTTAATGCTGTTTTGACTACAATTGCTTTATTACTATGATTTCTTGTGTTAATTTTGTGAAAGTCGATATCAATGTGATAACAATACAATCATGTATAAAAACGAAGTTGCACCTTTATTGACGAATTCACCCATTATGAACTCCACATCAACCCGACTCAAAAATGAGTAGTTAGGCAGGCGCTGAAAGCCAGGCCCGAGGTCACTGATTGACAGGTCATAGGTGGGCTGGCACGTAGCCAGCAGACAAACATGCGAACAGGAAATCCCAGATCAATCCCACAGATAGGCGCAGCAACACCACAAAAGTCAAGAAAGATTGGCCCCAATAAAGCACACATGGTCTGAGGGGTACGCGTGTTCCCTAAACACCATAAAGTCAGATGCCACATAAAGTTAGGAACACATAGCCAATTAGGACACAGCAGACAGTACAAGCAGTGATCGCATGCTCCCCATGCTGGACATCTGGACATGTTACCCACTGGCTGCATTGTGTCCACGCAAGGTCGAGCCCACCTGGATTCCTAATCGAATACATTATTTTATTACTCCAAAGACAGTCGTTCACATTCCTTACCAAAAAAGGATCGCCGGAACTGTTTATGGCATTCAATGAAATATATAAAAACAATGTAAGATCAATTGTAAGTTGAGACAGTCTTCAGACCCTATGCCTGTGGCTGTTCTCCTGGCCGCACTGTTAAATTAAACAAACTGTTCCTGGTTTGCCAAACAACTCTTGTTTCTCGTTTTTTTAATGGTATTTCATGTTCAAGTAACATTTTGGCAAGCCACCATCAGAGCTGATTGGAACCTCGATCCCGACTGCAGCCAAAGGAAGGATACCCCGTCCAGACGGATTCAAATTTGTGCAAAAACGAAGGTGAGCAGACACAGCAATTAATTGGAGGTTCTGCTGAATCCGTCCTGAAGCAGCCGTCACAGACGGTAGGGACTACATTAGAACCTTAGTAAAGCATTTGGCGTATGGAAAACTAGAGATAAGCATAAAAAGATAACCTGAGTGCCCTGCCACTGAGAGAAATCTGGCATGTTACCTATTTTTTATGTCCTAGCTGAGTAGTCTTAAGGCGGCCTGAGAGGCGATCTGCGGAAGTCATCTTTTTTTGATAGCATGCTAGGAAATGTGAATATTTATTGTATTTGTTGTATAGCCATTTATGGCTCCCAGGACGCTATTTTTGTGACAAAGCTATCCTGATTGGGCGGAGTTGGCACCTCAACCTTATTTTTTAGTCTAAAAGAGTTTCTCAGGGACACCGGTTTCTTAACGCCGTCGGTATCTGAAAGGAGTGAGAGGTGTTGGTCGCTTTGACCACTGGGCGTGATACAGATGGTACGCTTGGCCCCTGGGTGTGATACAGGGTGTGATTCGACATCTAGGGAAAAAAATTTGAACCTGGAAGATTAGGTGTAAATTGTGTTTGGCCAAGAGTGGCCTGTGGTTCTCGAGTTATTCCCTTTCGTCCGCTAACTATTGATATAATCCCAGAGTCAATATTGACAGACTATCAAACTCACTTAGTCCAGTGTACCGTGCTGAGCTTACCCTGGTCATAGGATAGCATGCGCTAGGTGCGGGCTAAGGGATTTTTGACAAAGTCATCATTTTTTCTCTGTCTGTTTTTTATTGTTATGATTGATGTAAGTTATATGTGATGTTGTGGAGCTATTAATTACTGCAAACTGTGTTTTGTCTTAAATATAAGAGTGCTACTGTTTCTCACAAACTGTATTTAATGCCAAGAGTCAATATCATTCAGATACTGTTTTTATTGGCAATTGCACTTTTCTATGTTGCAACCCTACATTTGCATTGTTATGTGTGTTTATGAAATGTTTATGTTGAATTGTTGATGCATCTGTAGATAGCACTCAGCTCTTAGAAACATAATTATAACCAGTAACTCCTGTGTATATTTTCCCCACAATTATCTAAACTCACCAAACTTATAATGGACTCACCATTAAAACACATGCAAACCAGGCTCCCCACACAGGCTAAAATATGTAATATGTTTTGCCAAGAATGACACGCACATACAAAGGCACACACATTTCCCTGGCCAAAGGAGGGAACTTTTGACACTAACGCAATGGAACACCTGAGAACACACATATAAACCAAATACACCGATCAAAAGAAAGATAGAAGAGGCCTTATTAGAACTAGGGGTGGGCGGAACTCGCAAAGATATTCCGTGGAGTTCCGCCTGACCCTGCAGTCAGTACTTCACATCATTGGAGGTATCCAGAAGAACCTGCAAGGAGTTATTCAGGACATGTCGGAGGCAGGACATTCAGAGGGCACACCAGAGGCTGTTAGAAGCGGGGTCCAGGAGGTGAGCAGCAGACCCCGGCTGTGCCTCTTTACTGAGTGACTCACAGCAGTGACTCTGCTTGCAGTTCACAGGCGACGCATCAAGTATGAGAAAACAAAATTGGCTCTAGGTCCGATTCACTCCTTAAAGAATAACAAAAGACAGGGAAGCTTTAATCATCCTCCTTTTTCCCTTAATATTTTCGCAAATAGAATCGCCAGACCTAATCCATGTCTAGTTTATTTTCAGCTCCTGCTGGCGAGCACGCACGATGCTGGAGATTATAAAGAATTAGGCTTTGTCATGAAGAGTGGATGAGGGAAGGGCTCACGGAGTTTTAGGTTTACCATCTTGCGCCAGGTCAGCGGGGGAAAGGCCTGCATGGTGCAGTGAGTTTCTCTTCAGAAGAGGCAACTTGAAATGCATGGCAGCAACAAATCATTAAAGTTAAAAGAGGCCTTTTGACATTGTAGGATCTGTAGGAAGTAACCCTCCATCATAGAGTGCTGTAGGAAAGCCAAAGTCCAAACATTCTAGAATGGGAAACCATTGACGGCAATGAGGCACCAAAATACATGGGGTATCTGAAGTGGAAAGAAACACGCATCTATTGACCCTCAAACTTTGGTGCCCCTGGGGTGTGAGGGAGCCAGACAGTGGCAGCAATGCTCTGTGTGAGCACAATCCATGCTGCAGCATCTCAGGGTCTGGAGAAGACGAGCTCTGGTGGTGGGGGCTCTGCTGTGCCAGGCTGAGCTGCACTGAATGCTCTCACTCACTATGGGTGCTGTGTTTTGTATTGGAGCCGGATGCTTTGGATGAGAGCCCAGTTTGTCTTGTGGACAGTGGAGCAATGGTACAGGGGACATCCCCACTCCCTCTCCCTCTTAGTGCCCGCACCATGAGGCAAACAGCAGGCACTAAACACAGACACGCAAAAGGTAAGAACGGTATATCATTCATGTGCAGTAGGAGTAGACTTACTTCTTAAACATACTGGCGGCCGTGAGATGGCCACAGGGGCTGAGGGGTGGGGAGCGCCTGACTGGGCAGGGGCTGCGGGGCAAGGAAGTGGTGTGCAGCAACTAAGACGCAATGATCCACCCCCTTCCAAAGCAAACAAGGCCTCTGCTGTTCTAACAAGCCGGATGTCAGCAGCTTTACGGCAGTCTTCAGCAAAGAGCAGGTAACAACGCTGGAGGCACGGCCATGCCGCAAAACCCGTCGGTGGCTGGTGGGATGTCATCGCACAGTGGCCATCTTCGATTGGGTTATCCCCATTCAAATTATATGGGTTCTGGTACAAAAAATTAGATGTTGGCACAGTAAACTCTACCACGTGGAGAGGGCTGAGTTTTTGCCGAACTCCGTGCTCCAATCAGAGCACGGAGTGGCAAAAACTCAGTGAACTCCACCGGCAGAGTGGAGTTTACTGCCTACCGCTAATTAGAAGTACAGGCTATCTTCGAGGAGGCCCATATCAACAGTCCTACACTACAGATAGCAAGCCAGGCATCAGCACCTCCCCCACCATATGCAGGTATGGAGGTGCTCTCGCCGCATTAGGATACTCCAATCCTCCAGTTTTAGAAGTCGGCGGGCCCCCCATCGAACACCGAATGGTAAGGCCCAGGCATGAGAGACTAACAGGCCAGCAGACCCAGGTAACCCCAGTCCGGTGCGAGGGCCCCCAGAAGCTCGACCCTTCATCCTTCGCCCCCAACACATAACACCCCAGCAGCACAGAGAACACACACTCCCACTGGTTGAGGCGTACACACACAAGTGACATTGAGATCTGTGGTGATTCTAGACAGGGATACAGCTAGCAGGAGTGAGGAAGGGGGCCTCAGTCCCCCAAGGACCAATGTTGAGAGTGAGACTACAGGACTTGCCCAGACAACCAAGAGAAAAAGACGGGAGCCGATGCTTGAGGTAGAAGAGGCACACAATGTCTCACGCCTCATACTGTCAACCACGAGCCGACCAGAGGAAGAACCAGTAGTCATGGTACTCGTGAACAATAAACCATACAACTTTGCAATTGACGCAGGGGTGGCAAGGTCCTGATTAAGGGAAGGGATGGTCTCCTTATCGAAAGACACCGCAGTTATACAGAGGTTCTTGGGTACGGTGTCAAGGATCCTCTTCATAAAACCCCTCAAACTAAAGATAGGAGGGAATCGAGTGAAAGGACAGTTATTATATTCCCCATTGTCCCCGACTAATCTATTAAGATGAGATCTGCTAGCCAAACTAGAAATGTCCATTCAGTTTACCGGTGATGTGACCATGGCCTGCTCTTCCCCAGGGGCTCCCACCCTAGGATCTGTATCATTGAAACACCTCCTTCACTGAAGCGGTCTTGGCATACATGGGAGGGTATCAGCGAACTCATTCAGCAGTGGGCATGTCGCAAGCACCGCATCCTAGTTGAGACAGCTAAAAGGACAAAAACGTTTATAGCTACTAGGGTAGATAAGGAGGAAGAGAGTCATGATTACGCTACAAACGCATCCACTGGGTCCCCTTGGACAAAGCAAGAAATGGGGGCAAGGCATGTGGGGACAATGGCCATAACGGCTAGATCCCATACACCTTATGAAATGGCTAGCTCAGCCTATGCCGCCACCACGGCACCTTCGATCACCTGGGAAGCGGCAAAGGCAAGGTTGCCTGGCGCAATGGGGTGCATTCGCCCTGCCTAAGGACACCTTTCCACCATCAATTATGATACCTGAATGTGTAGCTATCGTAAAGAATGCTGCACGTAGGGGAGATAGTAACCCACCAGGAGAAAATGTCCCCACTGATCGCAAGGAAAAGAAGGCTTAGTATGAGACAAGCGGGCAGACACCCCTCCGCCCTCCCCCACACTCGGTGACCCACGAGACCAAACAGGAGCAAGCCCAGAGAGACACTGCTAAATTGGTCCAACACAAATTGAAAAAGGCCTTCCTTGAGGGGGCTGCGTTGGCCGCAAGCGTGCATATGGCACCAGTCTTAAATGGAGCTCCACTGCAAAACCCCAGAGGGTTTCAACGTAGCAATAGCGGCAGAGGCCAGGGAGACTGTCAGCAACCAGACCCTAGGGAATGCTACTACTGCTACAGGATGGGCCACCTGGCAGAAAAAAAAAGAAAAAAAGCATACCACGAACAGAGATCGATGGGCCAGGGCCAGCCACCACAAAATCCTCATCCACAAAACCAAGCCCAGGGAAACTCAAATGAATCTTACATTCAGCCTCAGGGAGGTCAGTCAGCCGCTGCACTACCGCAACAGGAATCGGGTAGTTGGATGAACATGTGGCAGCAGCAACATCAGACAGGGAACTCAGCCCAACAGGAACTGGAGCGACAGCCTCGGCAGGGAGGGGTAACTGTCTGGGGAGGCAATGCCCTCACACAAGCGCAGAGTCCAAATGTGCAGTAGGGTAAACCCCTGATTAAATACCACCCAACGTTGGGAATACAATTTTTTACTTGCATCTGGGATTCAGGGCAGTTGTATGAGTTCGGTCGATCGGGTATCCTCACTAAAGTTTGCCATTAAGGGCACCTGCAGGAGCCAAGGCCCCACTCAGCACCTGATCCCCCAGGGTGGGGTTGGCGAGCCACACCCCAGTTGGAGGGCAGTCTGATGAGGGGGTGGGGTGGCTCCCAGACACAGTACTTAAAAAACAGGCACCTGGGTCCCTGCATTCAAAGTCAATGGGGATGGATTCCAATCACCAAATTGAAAGGTACCCATTATCTGGCATCTGGCCTGGGACCCATGTTTCCTTCATAGTTTGTTGCCCCAACAGCACCCCTAAAACTAGAAGCCTCCGGCTAAATGGGTGCCCCCTTTCAGTTCTAAAACAAAGCTGTCCTCAAGTGCAGGGAGCCAGGATTCCAGTACGCTTGGGATAGTGAAGATCCCATAACCTACACAGCACACGCACAAGAGCTAATAAGTTGTGAGGAGCCCGCATGTAGTGTTGAGTCCATAACCTCCGCAGCACACACACAAGAGCTAATAAGTTGTGAGGAGCCCGCATGGGGTTGAGTCAGTCGGGAGGTTTGCCAGGTTAGCCAGACATACCAGAATCGAGAGGCAGTCCAGGTCCCCATCCCTAGGAAAAGTTCAGCAAGGGTTCTTGGCCTAGGCCATGGGCTCCCCACGTTCTCATGATCCCCGTGGTGTTTTCTTTCCTTTCCTTTAGGTTTTTTCAAATCTCCAAAGTCTGGTCACTGTGACATACCCCTCCAAAGAAACGACAGGAGCATACACGCTAGTTTGAAGTCCCTAGCCATAAGCAGGGAACCACAAATCCAAATGCACTGAAAAAACATGGTCCAAGGGAGAGGGGGGGGTCCATAAAGACAATCACAGCTCCAGGCGACAGTAGAATGCAGAATACGCTAACCCCCGTATCAGGCCTAGCAATTAACCAACGCACCAGGCCTTACATACACCATCCAAAGAAAGCAGTAAGACCCAACTTCAGACACCAAAAGATGGCATGATCAGGGGGACATGGGGGCCACAGAGAAACTTTCCAACCCCCTCCGCCTCATGATAAGTGAGATAGCAGATCACGCGAGTTCTAGGGAAGCATCCAAAAACCAACGAAAAGGAGCCCAAAGTTAGCCCAAAGAAAAGTCACTGGAGAAAGGGTGCAGTCAAGGTATATGGCACCACAGGGAAGGAGCACGTTGAACTCTGCATGCCAAGAACGGGAAGAAAACACATGTGATTTCGGGGCATGTTGCAACCACCAACAACACATGACAGTGACACGCCCTTTCCATGCACAGTACCATGCATGTGTAGTTTGAGAGCAGCCTGCACCGATGGTGCCCCCATGCACACACCAGAAGAGACAGGGTCTCGGGAAAACTGGCAGCGAACATAAAACCCCAAATAAAAACTGATATGATCCATCCCTATGATCACAAGACCACTCAAACATTTTGAACTAATCCAAGCACCCATCCAAGTACGAAGAAAAAGGGAGGGGGCTCAATGGCTCATAAAATAGAATCATTTGTCTGATCACCAATAAGCCACCTTTAAGTTTTAACTATCAAAAATATACCACAATTGGGGCCACCTTCTGAGGCCGCACTAAAAACTGCGTAAATGGAGTATGGAGAACACACCCCTAAAGGGAAGTACAAGAACCCCGAAGAAAAATCCTTGACGATGGCACATGTAATGTTTTCTGGATTAACCAAATGAAACAAGCTCTTATCCAACAGGTCTACAATCAAACCTTCAAGTGCACTACCTGTTCAGCTGCCACTTCAACACCCCAAAATTATGAACAGCACCGTTAACTTTTTGGAACTGTTAAACGAGAAACCCTAATCACCAAAGGACCACAAGACACCCCCCCCCGGATCCATACCAAGAACTGCAATGTTCGATTACAAGTTATGTATTATTACACTTCTATGTACCCTCTGTCTATTTTGGGTGCTGCTGCACCTATTCACTGTTAGAGAACCGCCTGGTCAAATGGAATCTGTCAAAACTATCACAGCACTTGCGTAGGGATCTCTCCCATGTCACTTATAACTACACCAACCCCAACACTAGCATTCCACATCCACTACATAGCGCCCTCTTGCACAACATGTTGTTTCAGCACATAACTGCCATGGGCTCTAAGACATCAGCCAGGTCGTGTTACAGCTGTTCAATGATACCGCATGCAGTTGGTGCAGACCGACTTTAGTTGTCTCAAGAGGAAGATCCTGAAAAAGCAAAATGCCTTCTCCACTTATACCTCTGCAGAATCAGAGCCAAAATTCAGCCCAACAAGGTAGAAGCCCACGGAGTGGTAGTGAATCTGACCTGATACGAGACCAACCCAACGGCTCTATACCTTTACACCGAGCCTAGAGATATCCAAACTGAGTTAGACAGGATGCACAGAAAGGGCACAATTGGGGAGGATTCTCTTTGGCCCTGAGACTTCCCAGAAAAGAGATTCTTGGAGGTAGCGAAACTCCCAACTCAATGAAGAAAACACATCCGCTCCTGCCTCCATTTGTGGCACAAGGGTGGCCCTTAGCATGTCTGGGGTAGTCTTCTTTAACAACAAGTGGACTCCAGAAATTGGGTTCCTGTGTAGGGCCGTCCACCTTGATGATACGAAGCGAAATGGGTCTCATAAGGGAGGGTTGAACAAAAACAGACACCCCATGTCAGGAAATCTGTGATACCGAGGTGGGTGGACACACTTGGCTATATTCCTCAGGTTTCAGAGGTAAAGACACGCTTCCACTGGGCACGAATGAAAACTGCAGCACAATCCTGAACATTCCGTATATGAATGGGGCAGCTCCATGCTGATGGATATGTACTGGTAGTGCAGCAAGTTTGCCTACACTCAGCTCAACATTGGATGGCGCGGACTTTTTTCCCTAGTAACCATACAGACCATGACCTTTATCATTACCGGAGAAGAACTATCGGATTTGAACGGCCTCGCTAAGGAAAAAGACAACCTTGCTGCATCAGGCCCATTAAAAAAGAACTGCGGTATATTTTGGCTGGGCTCAGTGCAAGGACATTCCAGAAGAATTCAGACTGTTCTCGGACACACAAGTATCGGCGGGAGGGTCCATATCCTTCTACACCGTGCAGATGAAAGCTAATGCCCGCTGGCTCCAAATCACCAGGTGGGAAATGCTTTAAATGATGAACAGCACTGAGCTTGGCCTTAATTCAATCGAGGAAGAACTGAGAGCAATCTGCCTCATGGTGATGCAGCATCGATATAAACATAACATAACTGTGTATTTGTAGAGGACACTTTCACCCAGAAGGATATCTTGGTGCTGAATAACAGATGTTTATTGTCACCCAACTCAATGGTACTCATTTTATCGACCACAGAAGGATGAAAGGCTGAGTGGACCTGCCGGAATTTGAACTTGTGACCATGAGTCAAAAACAGGCCCCAACAGTGGATGCATTAGTCTACTAAGCCACCAGACCCAGCTGATATGTGTTAGATTTAATGACTGTGATGGTTGGAGGGGTGTGTGACAAGATTGATGTGTCCTGCTGCAGGTATATCCCAGGGAATTACCTGGATAATGGGACATTGACTCTAGCCATCCGAGCACTAGACTGTTTACAAAGAGACATACGTGAGGAGGGTGGTGATATGATATGATAAGCAATTTATAGTGTGCGCAGCTACTGACAGGAGTGTCCCGGCACAAACGTAGAGAGGTCGGTCGGGTGGACATTAGACTTGCACAAAGAACCAAGTTTTCTGTTTGTTCCTGAACAGCAATGAGTTACTAACTCCAACGGGAGCTGATTCCATGCTGATGTGCCCAGGAATGTTAGTGATCTACCTCCAGATCTTTGACGCTGGAACTTTGGGATCACAGCTAAAAGTTTGTTGGTAGATCGTAAATGTCTAAACGGGTTGTAGAAGCTGAATCTAGCTCTAAAGTATTCGGGGCCCGTCTGATACAAGGCATCACGCACCAGTGTCCTAGCCTTAAATTTGATCCTCTCCCTGATGGGTAACCAGAGAAGTCCCAGCAAATGTGGGCTAATGTGTTGCCTTTTTGGCACATTTAGCAGAAGGCGTGCTGCCGCATTCTGGATCACCTGCAATTTATCCATTAGGTATTCTGGTATGCCATGGTATAGAGCATTCCCATAATCTATTCTAGATGTAAGTAATGCCTGAATGACTACTTTCCTTGCTGAAAGGGAGAGCTGGGGCAGACATTGCTTAAGAGACCTCAGAATTCCAAAACATGTACCTACCAACTTTATGACTTGAGGACAAAAAGATGGTTGATTGTCAAAGGTTATTCCCAGGTTTTTTACTGAGTCCGTCTGAGGGCCAGAAGGGAAGGCATCATCTGGCCAAATAGTTAGCCCGAAGTTTGGTGGGAAAGTCCGAAAGAAGAGTATTTCTGTTTTTTTCTCATTGCATTTAAGTTGAGCTTTGGCTAGCCAGTAGAAGACTGCGGTAAGGCAGATTTTAGTTTGTGTGTCCGTCGGCTCAGAACCCTTACACCAAGAAAAAAGCAATTGAGTGTCGTCTGCATAGAAAAACACCTTTGCTCCCAATTCTTCTGCTAGAAGTTCCAAGGGTGTAAGATATACGTTGAAGAGCATTGAACATAGGGCTGAGCCTTGGGGAACACCTGTGTCCACCTTCCTTGGGCTAGCCGAAGAGAGAGGAATCCAAACTTGCTGGCTTCTGTCTGCTAAAAATGATGTTAGCCAGTCCAATGCACATCCTGTCACTCAAATGTCCTGGAGGCGGTTAAGCAGCAGTGTATGGGGTACGGTATCGAAATCCGCTGACAACTCCAACATGATCAGTACGGCCGCTCCCCCCATCTAGGGTTCCTTTGATGTATTCTGATACCTCAACCAATGCAGTTTCTGTACTATAGCGGGCTCTAAAGCCAGATTGGCTAGGGTGGAGCAACATATTAGCTTCCAAGAAGTTTGACAGTTGTATATTCACCTGCTTCTCCAATATTTTGGATAAGGCTAGCAGCAAGGAAATCGGCCTGTAATTGGCCGGAATAGCCGGGTCCGCCGTTGGCTTTTTAAAAAGTGGAAGGATCTTTGCCTGCTTCCATGCATTAGGGACTGAAGCTGTACTTATTGAAGTATTTAAGATCCAGTTTACAGCCGGACTGAAAGTCTCTGTCACCAAAGCCAGCAGTTTCGGGAAGCATGGATCACTGGGAGAGCCAGATCTGATGGCTTTAAGAGCCCTCAGCGTGCAATTCAACTGAATAGTATCAAAACTACTCAGGTTTATCCTAGCTGTTAGATCTTCTTAGCAATCAGTAGGATCTCAGCGTCGACCTCGGGTACCCATCCTGTAACTAGGGTTGCTTGAATGCTAGAGATCTTGTTAGTAAAATAGTTTGCCTGCATTTCACACCAGTCGATCGAGGCTGTCTTGGTATAAGTGCATGCCGCCAGGGACATAAATCTCTTGACTATAGAGAAAATCTCTTTTGATCTATTTCCTGCCTTTACTATGTGCTCATCGAAATAAGCTTGTTTCGCTTTGTTTATAGCCACATATTATGCATTTTGAGCAAGCTTAAAGGTCTCTTTGTCGGCTGAATTATAATCCTTCTTCCACTTACTCTCTAGTGTCTTGCAGTGTTTTTTCTCTATAACGAGGGCAGCTGAAAACCATGGACTAGAAGGCGTATTTCTATGTGCTCTGCTCCAGAAAGCCAGGGCCAGAACTTCTGCAGCGTTTCTAATCCAGTTGTCATATTTTGTGAGATCGTCATTCAGAATGCCATATAATTCTGGGAGATGTTGCTTTAGCACCATCGAGAATTTGTGTGGATCTATTCTATTGAAAGCTTTCCCATTACGGGTCAGAGAGCTCTGGGAAGGGTCCTGTGTTACTGGTCGTTGCCATGAAAATGTTATGAAGAGGTGATCCGACCAAGCAGTGGTTGCGGATCCTCCATCTGTATTGACACATTAGAACAAACTTGATCCAGTGTGTGTCCTCCTTGAAGTGTCGGTTTCACCACGTGCAGGCTAAGATTGAGCAAATTCATTAAATCTTTCAATACCGAAGCCTCCACTTGGTCTGTGCCCCTGAGCAGGAGTGGTTCTTGAATTGGTTTCCCAGTGGCTTTCTGGTCTGGGCTCATTGTTGTTGCCAGTTTTTATTGTGTTCTTGTTTTTGTGTGGTTCCGTGCAATTGAGGATTTCCTGCTGTAAAAACACAGTCCTCAAATTGGGTACAATGCAAGTAACTAGGAAAGTAGTGATTGTCAAAACCGAAGAACAACAGTCCCCCATTAAAGTAACTGTCATGAAGTATGGGTTAGATAGTGTAGTTAAAAAATTCAACTAGAGGGGGGAATGTTCATATTGAGAAAGTCGATATCAATGTGAATAATGATACATTCATATATAAAAACGAAGTTGCATCTTTATTGAAGAATTTGCCAGTTATGAACCCCATGTCAACCCTGACTCTGAAATACGTAGTCAGGCAGGCGCTGAAACCCAGGCCCGAGGTGACTGATTGATGTAGCCAGCAGACAAATGCACAAACAGGAAATCCCAGATTAATCCCACAGATACGCGCAAGGACACCACAATGGTTTGGGGAGATTGGCCCTAAATAAAGCACACATGGTCGGAGGGGTAAGCACGTTCCCAAAACACCATAAAGTCAGATGCTACATGAAGTTAGGAACACATAGCCAATCAGGACCCAGCACACAGAGTACATGCAATGATCACACAATCCCCATGCCGGACATCTGGACACTTTACCCACTAGCTGCATTGTGTCCACGCAAGGTCGAGGCCCACCTGGATTCCTCAACGAATACATTAATTTATGACTCCAAAGACAGCGTTTTGCATTCTGTACCACGTTCTGCATGATAAAATGTTAACAGGGTTAAGGTCCCATCAACTTAGTGGTCCAAAAAGATGCAAATGATGTTGATTACAATTAGGCTGAAATAAGCTTCTTTGTATTCTGCAATACCCATTTTATCTACCAGCAGAGGTGGGTATATGCCCAATCGTTTACGCTCAGCTGAAACAAAGGGTTTTGGTAACTAACTTAAACGTCTGCAGTAACCCTATTTTACCTAACAAGAAGTCTGGTAAAAACCCCTATCATTTTCTACAGGATTTGCATTGCAGAAATGCTGTTCTGTTCTTAATGTTCCTGTTTTACTGAACCCTGTTAACATTTTATCGTGCATGCAAGTGATAGCCATAAGGTTCACTATTTTAGATTTGTGGCCCACCATTTTTTCCATTCCTATGCACCTTGACATCCTGTTTATTTTCATGTTCACATTTTCTGGGGGCAACTCACATGGATGAGATTGCCACAGGGGTTTTGTTGAGGGCTGGATGTAGTGATTGCTTTTTCTGGACATGTCAGAAGTGCCCATTGTAAGCACAGCTATTTTCTGTAGCCACGGTGCCACTTACACAGTGCTAAGCAATGCATGGCTGTTAGGTGCCGCCAAGAAAGGTCACAAAGAGGAAAAAACACAAACTACTTACCTCCCAGACCCAAGAGGAAGGAGTGTATATCAGTCACCAAATTCAAAATGATGCTGAATGAGCATCCTTGTTGTTTGTACCCTCTCTAAGATGGCCTTCACATTTCCTCTAATATCACTTCCTGTTTCTACAGTATGAGGCTGCAAAGTTCTGAGAGGAGTTTTCTGCAATGTAGTGATAGTATTTTTCATTTCATTCTTTGCCCCTTGCTCTAGATATTTGCCCCACTGATTTTTTTTCTTTTTTTAGCTGTTTTCAGTGGACTCAAGAATCGCCAGCAAGTGCACAGATTTAGTTGCTTAGATCTAATAGGAAAATATCCCTAACCACATCCTTCCTTAAAAGCATTTAATGGAGAGATATAATCATTCAGGAAAGTTGAAGCGCAAGTTGGCCGTTCACCAAATGGTACCAAGCACCGGGATATACCATTGAGCATCTATGGGGTGCCCAAGGCATTACAGGTATACAGTCATTTTGTATCTTTTGAAGGCACCCCAAAAAGATTTAGACAGTCTCAGCATTCTGGAAGGATCAACTTTGGTTCAATATGTTGATGATTGTCGGTTGATTCTGACTCTCTTGTCTAATGCAAGGTTGACTCTCTGTATTTGCCTACGGAATTAGCTAAAAGGGGCATTTAGCATCTAAAGAGAAATTGTGGGTCTGTGTGCCGCATGTTTGATATTTAGGTCACAGCAGCTTAGCTGGGGAAAGACATCTGTCTGCCAATCACATCAAAGTGATCCATAAGTAAACCAGACCTGTTACAGTCTCCCGGGTATGGCCCCTTTCAAGGATGTTTGGACTACTGTAGACAGTAAGTTTTAGGTTATGCCAATATTGTGAAGTCTTTACAAGATTTTATTCAGAAAGACCTCCCTCAATAATTGTCTTGGTCCAGGGAAACAGAACAAGGATTTGAATTTTTGAAATTACGCTGTGGCAGAACGCAGCCAGGTGCCCCTAGACGGGCCTGGGGCAGACCGGTCTCCAGCTCGCTGCTAACCTGCCAAGGCAGGAGGCAAGGCTAGGCGCACTGGCGGTGTACCTCCGCAACAGGACCGGGTGAGGGATCCTGCCACGGGGGATTGGGGGGGGGTCTGACCTTGTGGGGGACGAAGGGAAGTGGAGCTACCCTGCAATGGCCCCAGGGTGATTGACGATCGAGTGACCCTCGGACAGGCGTAGCCCCGGGAGGAACTCGGGGCCGCAAGGTACGTTCGAAGTGTCGATAATCAATGTATCCGGCAATTCACACTAATTCTCACAGCTAGCTGCATTCTTCATCGACGCATGAGCCGAGTGATCCACCGCCAAGAGTCACTAGCAACTTTTCGAAAACGTTCACCCACCAGCGGGTACAGGAGAAGCGGGAAGAAGGCGAAGCTGTCCGTCCGTTCGCCGGCCATGCGCCCTGTTCAAGGCTTCCCCTCTGGGAGTCGGACTGCACTGGGCGCTCGGCCCGGGAGTCCCCCACCCCAGCCGCGGGCAAGGGGGGCTCTGGGAGCGACGGGAGCAGGCAGCCCCACTGCCGCCGGTCCCGCCCAAAGGGACTGGGAGAGACCACGTGAGTCTTCAAACCCTCAGGTCAGCCGCACGGGACAGGGACGGACCGGGTACCTGGCACAGAGAGAGGGTCGCCCCACCTGCACGTCAGCCGTCCGCCACCAGGCTAGACCCCTGGGGCGTCAAAAGTCCCCGGCTCGGGTGGTAGCCCGAGCCGTGCTGGCAGGCTGGTGGGTAGCCCACCCCCCTTGCCCAGGTCGGAGGTGCCAGAGGTGCTGGAAGGGAAGAGCTGAGCGGCTCCCCGTCCCACATGCTTCCCATCAAGAGGAGCCGGCTCCTTCTCTTCCAAGCTGCCCTGCAGCGCAAGAAGGGCTGCTCTTCAGTTGCCCAAAGCCCGATCAGAGCAGGCATCGGGCGCGGGAGGGCCCGGGGCGGTAGGTCCCAGCCCTGGGGTGCAGTGCCATTCGGATTACCCCCACCACAGGGGTCGTGCTTGGTGAGCGTGGGTTCTGTCTCGGGAGGGCCTACCACTGTTCTTCTCCCGGAAGAACAGAGGCCGGTCCCTCGCGCGGTCAGGTCCTCCTCAGTGGAGGAGGTCCAGTCCTCACCCAAGCGCCCCATGATCCCAGGGCCCCTGGGCCACGGTCAAAGTGCCTAGACTTGACCACACAGGGGAGACCTCCCCGGGCCCGCAGTGCCCTAGGGCCATGGTCGGAGTGCCTGGACTTGACCACACAGGGGAGGCCTCCCTCGGCCTGAGGGACCACGTCCGGGTGCCCTGCCACGCGTTGGGCTGGGGGATGGCCCCCGGTCCTGGCCTGTCTGGTCACTGGCTGAGCACTGCCAGGCCGAGAGGGGTTCTGGAGTACCCTGTACCTAGTAATCCGGAGGAAGGCTAACCCCCTTTCTGGTAGCCCATGGGACCCAAGGCGACCATGCGCCCGGCCTTCCTGGTGCCCTGGCTGGGCTCGCGGGAGTGAATGAGCCCTCATCAGGACTCGCAGGGTAGTCCGGCCATCTGGTAGCACCATTGGAAAGCATTGGGCGCGACCAGATAGCCGGGGGGTTGGGCGCGACCAGATGGCCAGGCCCGAAGGATGGCAATCTGCCCGCCCTGCGCCTTCACTGGAGGGATACCACCTGCCCTTGGAGGGCTAGGGGGCTCTCCATCCCGAGGGCTCGGAGACCCCAGCTAGACCTCAGGCATGGGGCTGCGAATGGGGGTCCCCGACGGACCTCTGACCCGGGGTCCCCCAGGCACCTTGACACGCAGGAGAAGTGGGGGGGAGGCCTGCCTGGGTCCGACGGACCCCCGTCCCGGGCCCACAGCGGAGCAGCAGACCGGGAGGACGGAGCCCAGGGAGGCGGAGTGTCCTCCCTGGGGCCCCTGGACCCAGCGGGAGCTCGCGGGCATGGATGCACAAGGGAGGCCACCTCAGACCTGCGGGACCATGTCCCGGGTGCTCTGCCACGTGGCAGGCCCGAGGACGGAGACCAGGAGGGGGGGGCCTCCTCCCACCCTCCCCAGGGTCCCCGTGGGCTCCAGGCAGAGCTCCTGAACCCAGCCAGGCCCAGGGGGGGGGGAGACTCCCGGGGCCTGATGGACCCCTGTTCCGGGCACCCAGACCCTCGGCTGGCTGCAGGACAGGGGGCTCCCGCACCCCAGGGCCTGCCGGAGCCCAAGCCCGGGGCACGGCCTGCACTTCTGAACCCAGCCAAGCCAGAAGAGCCTCCCCGGGCTCGATGGACCCCCGTCCCAGGCACCTGGACCCTCGGCTAGCCGCAGGATGGGGGCCCCCGCACCCCAGGGCCCGCCGGAGCCCAGGCCCCGGTCCTTGCTTCTGAACCCAGCCAGGCCGGGGGAGCCTCCACGGACCCAATGGACCCCTGTCCCAAGCACCTGGACCCTCGACTGGCCACAGGATGGGGGCTCCTGCACCTCAGGACCCGCCAGAGCCCAGGCCCCAGGCCCGGGCCCTGCTTCTGAAGCCACCCAGTCCGGGGGAGCCTCCCCTGGCCCAATGGACCCCTGTCCCAAGCACCTGGACCCTCAGCTGGCTGCAGGACGGGGGCTCCTGCACCTCAGGGCCCGCCGGAGCCTAGGCCCCGGGCCTTGCTTCTGAACCCAGCCAGGCCGGGGGAGCCTCCCTGGGCCCGATGGACCCCCGTCCCGGGCACCCGGTCCCTCGGCTGGCTGCAGGACGTGGGCTCCCGCACCCCAGGGCCCGTCAGATCCCAGGTCCAGGGCCCAGTCCCTGCTTCTGAACCCAGCCAGGCCGTGGGGAGCCTCCCCAGGCCTGATGGACCTCCCTGGACCCGGGACATGCCGCAGGGTGGGGGCTCCTGCACCCCGGGGCTCGCCAAAGACTAACGGTCCTAAGGCCCGGTTCCTGCTTCTGACCCTAGCCAAGCAGGGGGAGCCTCCCCGGGCCAGAGAGACGCACCCCAGGGCCCACCAGAGCCCAGGCCCCCGGGTCCCGGTCCATGCTTCTGAAGCCAGCCAAGCTGGGGGAGCTCTCCCGGGACCCTTGCAAAGTGGCAGGCGGCTACAGGAGAGTGCCACGGTCCGGGGTGCCCACCCAAAGGTCCAGCGGGGGGCTCCATTCACATCCTCTGAACCCGGCCACACAAGGGCAGCATCCCCTCCCTGGTGGACTGGCAGACCTGGGCCTGCTGACTCCCTGCCCAGCCCCGTCCTCTCCACTCTAAGGCTCGGAAATCCTCACCGGGTCCACGGTCGGGTGTTTCCAACCAAGGAGCCCAAAGTCGCACATAGGCCCAACCTCGCACGAATGACCAGAGTCCAGTCTGGACCGTCCCCGGGCCACCCTGCCACTGGCCACAGATCCCATTTCCCCCTGCCTGCTTGGCGGCGTGGACCCCGGGCCCTGCCGGAGCTCTGACCGAAGGGCGCCACCTCAGCCTTCCTTCCAGCAAGGAGAAGAGGGCTGCTTCCCGGGCCTGCCACTTCCCCTTTGCCAGGCCCCGCTCACCCTTAGGAGAATGGTAAGCCCTGCGCCGGGCCTGCTGACCCTACATCCTGGGCGGCGCGGGACATCCACAGTCGCTGCAATTCCAGACCGGGCCCAGGCATTATCTGCTGAGGGCTTCTCGGAGTTCTCCCGGGCTCCTGCTCCAGCTCGGCGGCCCTGGGGCTGGGCCTTCATGCAAGGCTGGCCTCGCTCCGCTCCTTGCCCCAGTGCCAGCGGGGCGGGGGACAAGGGAGCCCTCCCCAGTATGCAGCCACCATGCCCTGGCTAGTGACTGTCACCCCATACCCTGGGTTCAGGGTGCTGACTCGAGTGGGTGCCTTCCATTTCCTGAAGCTTTAGGGAGCCAAGGATGGGTTAAGCCCAGGCCATGTCCTCTCTCCACGGGCCAGCCCGGGAGCCCATTTCCCTTGACTATTAAGCCCCCACTTACCGAACCCCGGGGAGGACAAAAGTTGGAGCTAGCCCTGGCGGCCAGTCATCTGGTCGCCCAGCCTGCCGGGCCATCTGGTTGCCCAGCCAGGCGACCAGATGGCCCGGGACGACTCAGCGACCAGATGGCCCGGGATGACTGGACCCAGTCACACAGCAGTCCAACGACGGCGAGGGTGGCCAGGCGCTCCGAGGCCGCTGCTCAGGAGGCTCCTTTCCCGGGGCTACTCACCTTCCTGCGACTTGTGTGGGAGGAGTGAAAGAGGGGGATGATCCCGGCCCGGCTATCTGGTCAGCCTGCTGACCCGCAAGGGATCATGGCCCCCGCTGGTGCAGGGCAAGAGGGGGAGGCCCCCGTGGACCTTCCATCGGCCTGGCAGCAGAGGGACCCACCCCCAGGTCGGGTGGAGGAGGGTCTGCGGGTGCCCACAGACGGAGACAAAAGCTTGGCTCAGAGGATGACTTTCAATAGATTGTAGTGAGGTAGCTGCTCTGCTACTTACGAAACCCTGACCCAGAATCAGATCATCTACGAATGATTTAGCACCAGGTGCCCCACTACATGCAGTGCACTAAGAGCGATGGAGGCGACCCACTTCTGTCGGCGCTCCAGTCCCCAAGTGAGCGGCTCTAAGCACCGGCCCCAAGAGGCCGGCTATCCCAGGCCAACCGAGGCTCCACAGCACTGCAATATTGTTACAGTTTACGGAGAATTCTGACTTAGAGGCTGTAAGAAAGTAGGATCTGCTTTTATGGTTACCCCCACTTTTTGCCTGGTGCTATGCTGCTTCTGACTAGTCTGACTGGGATCCTGCTGATCAGGACCCCAGTCTCTGTGCTTTCTCCCCTAAATTGGTATAGTAAGTACTTAGGTACATCCCAGATTGGGCACTAGTGTACCCTTATCAGTCCCTCGTATATGGGACTGAGGTACCTAGGGCATAGGTACACTTGGGGTCCCCCATGGGCTGAAGCATGCATTATGCCACCCATGAGGGACCACTCAAACTGTAACTAAAGGCCTGCCATTGCAGCCTGTGTAAGCTGGTGCTAGCACGACTTACGAAAGATATAGGTTTCCCTATATCTAAAGTCACTGCACTAAAACCTATAAGTCACCCCTAAAGTAGGCCTTTCAATCCTGAAAGCAGGGTGCTCACTTTTAAGTGTGAGGGCGCCCCTGCATGAGCAGGCCACCCCTACAACCTTCAGAGTCCATTCTCCCGGGTTGTAAGGGCATCAGCCATTACGATAAATAGAGTGGCCATGGGTCATTGCACGATGACCATCTCTAAACTTGCTGTAACGAACCCTATCATGTTTGGTATCAAACATGTTGGAATCATACCACCACACTGTAAACAGTGTGGGAGGTATGAATCCATGCACTGTAAAGCTCCTCCGGGAGGCCCTCAGTGCTCCTGGTACCAGACTTCTAGACCCGAACAGCACAACATGGCTGCTGCCGACCAGAGGCACGATTCTGCCCTCCTGCTGCTGAGCCAAGCTCAAGCAGGGGAAGGCAGAGCAATAGGTATCCTATCACAGGGAGGTGTGACCACCTCCCAGCCAGGGTTTAGTGTATTGGGGCCGGGTGGGAGCGCTTGCCAGCGCCACTCAGTCTGCTTGAAAAGCACATTTGGTGCCCTCCTTGCATAGTCCAGTTCAAACCAGCTCAGGGCGCCGTTGGCTCCCGCTCTGGCGTGAAACTGGACAAAGGACATGGGAGTATCCTCCGCACTGTCTGACCCCTCCCCTGGGAGGGAACCCTAAATCGTCCCAACCCTTTCCTTAGGGTACTTAAGGGTTTACCTGAGGGTGAATCCCTAGATTCATCGTTGGACAAGATTCATTTCAAGACACCACTTCTTCTTCGACTGTCTGGGCACGCTGGACTTCGCTCTGGGCATCAAGGCTGCAACTGGGAAGACTCCTGCTGTTCCTGATCTCGTCGCCCTGCTCGGCTGCTGCAACGTCTGTGCCTTTGCTCCATACAGGAACCTTCCAAGGCCTGTGGGCATCCAAGACACCTGAAGGAATCTCCCTTGAAGTGAAGGAGTCACTTCCCTGCATCTGCAGGCACCACAACTAAGCTGACCGGACTGCTGATCATGGGTTCCCACGGACTCCGAAAGGCTCCGAAAGGCTCAGCAACACAGGTGGTGGTTCTTCACATCCCTCGAGGCCTGCCCTGTCCTCTCACCAATGATGATGCCGTAGACGAGCGAAGGGTGTTACACATCACGTCGGGCTGGATAGCCAATACTAAAGATAATATTTGCTGGCGTTTATATACCGGTACGGCATTTACATCGTCGTGACTATCAAATCACGTCTCTGGATAGAAGATATTACGATTTGACTGTCAAATACACTTTTATGGATAGATGAAACGATTTTTAATATGGATGAATACTCTTCAAAATAAATGAGATCACTGTGAATGGTTTGTGGAGATACTCTCATAAGGCTACTACCTATCGCCTTTCGCATATTGTGCATTTTTGAACGCCCTGAAGAAGTCCTGTGTGACAGGACGAAACGCGTTGGCTGTGGCTTTTTAAGAACAAAATAATAAAGAAGAAATTATTCTGACTGAAGACCTATTTGATTTCAACCATATGCATTAATCCGTTCATGTGGTAGTGGTGCAGCCCTGATTTAGTTTGTTTATATGATTACCCTAGGTGGTCAATAGGGGGGTGTTCCTGGACAGGGGGCACTTTTAGGAGCATGCACACAGGATAGTCCATAAATCTCGAATTTCATTGGTTTAACTATAAGTGATTGGTGCCTTATTCTTTTGCTGTAGGTCCCCTGTCCTAGTTGTGTTTTTTTATAAACTATTGTGTACCTGTTTTAACCACATTTAAATATTAAAGAATCAACATTTTAAAACAATATGTTTTATAAGAGAGACGTGTGCTGTATTAAAAAGGGGATTAATTAATGCCCGATCATTATGCAGGCACTGCCAAGATATCAGAGATTTAATTACGGAGCAACAGCTAGCCTTTCTCTTTATTACTGAAACTTGGCTGAAAGACTGGTGTAATCCTGATATCGCAGTAGCACTCCCACCCAACTATACGATTTGTAGGAAAGACAGAGGGGATTCCAGAGGAGGGGGTCTGGCCATTATCCTTCGTGACACATTACACTGTACTAATTTTGAGTTAGGCACACTTAAGGGAGCAGAAAGCCTTGGCTTCTGCATCTCCCTAAATGCCTCCCTGTCCTTTTCAGGAGCCCTGATCTATCGTCCACCTGGGCATAGCGCCACCTTTATTGACTCACTAGGAGATACCCCAAGTCATTTTTTGCTTAGATATGCTAACTTCACCTTACTAGGTGATTTCAATCTTCACCTGGAAGGCAGAAGTGAGCCAGGAGTGGACAACTTTCTTCAAATAATAGAATTGGTCGGGCTGCAACAATTGGTGGACCCCCCTACACACCGGGCTGGCCATACACTGGATGGGGTCTGCTCCAATTTCACCCTGCTTTCGGCAGATACCCCTATCCCACAGTTATGGTCAGACCACAACCTTGTTCCCCTCGCACTTAAGACTCCACTGATGAATCGTCCGGACAAGCAACCCACCTCCCTTCAACCCAGGCGCAAATGGGCACAACTAGCCGTCAACCCTAAGCTGGCTACCACTGCCATGGCGCAGGTCCCCGCCCTAACAGGGATCACCGCAGTAGACTCACGTCTCTTCCACTCCTGGTTAACCACAATAAGCAATGAACTCATCCCACCAGAGAAACCCAATAAGAATGCGAAACCAAAAACCCACAAAGCCCCCTGGTTTACAACCGCACTGGCACAAATACATCTCCAATGTAAGCAACAAGAGCGCAAGTGGAGAAGAGTCTATGATGCAGGAGAGAAAAAAGCATTTAAAATAAGCAGGAAGCTCCATCATACTCAGATCAAATCAGCTAAAAAAAGAGTACTATTCCAACAAAATACAGGAGGCGAACCAAGACCAAAAAGACATTTTTTCGGTCATAAAGTCCTTCACCAACCCCAAAGCATTGCAGAAAGATATACCTCCTTCCCAGAGTTTATGTGATCAAATATCAATCTTCTTCGAAGAAAAAATTCAGAATATTCAAAAGGACTTTATAACGTATTCTGCCCCTAACCAGGACGGCGCCCTGGAGCACGACCCAGCCACTACTGGTCATTTTATCCGAACCTTTGAACCAGTGTCGCTGGAGCAAACTCGTACTGCCATTGCGGTATGTAAATCAGGTTCTCCTTTGGATGCCTGTCCTCCCATGATTCTCCACCAAATCATAGACACGGTTAATCCAATAATAAATCAGATAGTCAATTCCTCTCTAAGTTCAGGGACAGTGCCAGATGAATGGAAGCTAGCGATAGTAAAACCATTGAAAAAGAAGCAAAACATTGATTCATCCATTCTCTCCAACCTTCGCCCTATATCACTGCTTCCGCTTCTGGGCAAAATTACAGAAAAACTAGTTCACAAAGAACTAACCGAATTAATTGAGGCCGCCAATATCCTTCACCCCCAGCAATCTGGCTTTCGCCCCAAGCCCTCCACAGAATCTGCACTCCTGGAAATAGCGGACACTCTAAAAATTATAGCTGACAAAGGCAGGAAGGCGGTTTTGATCCTGCTCAACCTGTCGGCCGCGTTTGATACTATCTCACACAGTATTCTCCTACAAGGCTCAAATCCAGCGGTATTTCAAACACTGCGCTGGCATGGATAAAATCCTTTCTCACGAATCGCAGATAAGCTGTGGCCCTTGGAACATTCCTCTCTGTAGAACGCACCATCACAACAGGAGTGCCACAGGGCTCATCGCTCAGCCCGCTGCTGTTCAACATTTACATGACCCCACTCATCTCCCTGATAGCCTCATTTGAGATCGAAGTTACGTCCTACGCAGACGACACTCAGTTGATTTTATCTTTGGACAACGACTCCAAGGACGCCGAACTTAACTTCAAACGATGCCTAACTGAGGTCATCCAATGGATGAAAGACAACCACCTCAAGTGCAACACTGACAAAATCGAGATCCTACCAATAGGAAAAGATGTCTCATTCCAGCCTTGTGAGTGGTGGCCGGAGGGCGCGACACCTCCGCCTAATATGGTGAAGGTAGCCAAAAACCTAGGAGTGCAGTTCGATACCGCTCTCACCTTCCAACCACACGCAATGACAGTTGCAGGGACCTGCTTTAACCTTATCAAGTCCTTGAAAAAATTCTTTGATCTAATTCCACTCTCCACAAGGAAAACAGTAGCGGTGGCCCTGATCCTCTCGCGCCTGGACTACTGCAACAGCCTCTTGGCAGGAGCCAATAAACAAACATTAAAAAGACTCCAAGTGGTCCAACACGCCGCGGCCCGTTTAGTACTAAGACTGCCACGTAGGTCCTCCACGTCGGCAGCCTTAAAAACCCTTCACTGGCTCCCACTGCATAAGAGAATACTTTTTAAGATTCTCTTAATCACCTATAGAGCCTCACTTAAACTGGGTCCAAGGTACCTCTCAGCGAGGTTTACCCCATACATCACAACCAGGACTCTTAGGTCCTCGTCAGCTAACCTCCTCAAACCCCCCAGTTTTAGATATAAAACGAAGGGAGGAAAAACAGTGGCCGCCCTGGGAACCAAAGCCTGGAACCTGTTGCCAATTCACCTGAGATTTCAAAAAACAGAACCACAATTTAAGAAGGCACTGAAAACTTGGATCTTCGGATCCTCAGATGAATTCTGTCTTTCACTCATTTAGGATCTCCGGGGCTTCCTCTCACCCTCCTCCAACCAGCGCCAGGATGCTCCTTTCGGAGTGACAGTTCGCGCTTTATAAATTTCTCATTCATTTATTCATTCTGTACGATAGTGTACATCTCAGCATAAGCTTCATATTTAATTGTCCATGAATACTTGGCACATTTTAAGAGTGTCCATTAAAGTAGTCAGGCAAATATTCTTCTTGAATGGGAAAGACATTTGCAGACCTAGATCAGCCAGAGCAACATCATTACATTGAGGCCAAATACCCCAACATCCAACAATAAAGGCATGAAATTTTACAGTGTTACAGTTAGTAAGATCTTTGATTTGCTGTGATAGATCCTTATAATATTTAACTTTACTCTCAAACACTAATTCAAGGGAATTCTGTGAGTTTTCAGATCGAATTGAAGCATCAATCACTACAGCAGTACCATCTTTTGTAAATACTACATCTGGTTTTCGTAGTTCACCTTGATTGTTTTTGACATGAGGTTCCCTACTTGCCATCCACCCATACCTTTTTGCTCTATCAATGAGTAATTCCAATATTTTGTTATGTCTTTTTATCCTTATGTACCTGGTTTTGGGACATGTACCTGAAATGTGTGAAATTGTGATGGTTTCCTTGGTATCCAAAACATTTGCTCTTAACATTAGTGAACCTATGTATTAACCCCTTCGCTGCTAGGCCTTTTCCCCTCCTGTGCTAAGCCTTTTTTTGGCTATTTGGGGTAGTTCGCGCTTAGGCCCCTGTAACTTTTTGACCACATAACGTATCCACGCCAAATTTGCGTCCTTTTTTTTCCAACATCATGGGGATTCTAAAGGTACCCAGGGTTTGTGGATTCCCCTGGAGGGGACCCAGAAATTAGCCAAAATACAGCTAAATTTTGGTTTTTGGGGAAAAATGCGAAAAAGGGCTACAGATGAAAGCGTCTGGTTTTTTCCTGCAAATGGCATCAAAAAGGGGTTGTGGTGCTGAAATCACCATCTTCCCAGCTTTCAGGGACAAGTAGACTTTTGTCAGAAAACTAACATTTTTACACAGTTTTGGCATTTTTCTGGGACATAGTCTATTTTTGCTATTTTTTGTGCTTTCAACCTCCTTCCAGTTAATGGTAGAAATGGGTATGAAAGGAATAATGGATCCTGGAAAGCTATACATTTCTGAAAAGTAGACAAAATTCTGAATTCAGCAAGGGGTCATTTGTGTAGATCCTTCAAGTTTTATTTATAGAAACAAACAGTTAAATAAAGGAAAAATTGAAAATTAGTTGAAAAAATCTGCCATTTGTGTCAACGTTTTCACCTGACACTTCTTCTAATTATGACAGCTATTTGAAAGCAATATACCGTTACATCCGCTGGACCTTTCTGGTTGTGGCGATATATAGGACTTGTAGGTTCACCAAGAACCCGATGAACCCAAAGCCAATAACTGAGCAGCGTCTTGCAATGGTTTTTTATTATGTACCGGGAATATAGCAATTATTCTGGGAAAATTTATACATGGAAAAATCGGTATGAAAGACACCTATGTATTTCTGAAATGGGAACAAAATATAGAGTTTAGAAATAGTAGATATTTGCACTTTTCCGAAATTGGGAGTACCCATACTAGCATGAGAATTATAGGACATTTTTCAAAATGACTTCTTTTTACACATTGTCTTTCATTTGGAAGGCAGAAATGCATCAAAAGTCAATAGATAATAACAGTTGCTCTACAATTTTGTGTTACCCTAAGTCTCCCGATAAAAATGGTATCTCACTTGTGTGGGTAGGCCTAGTGCCCGCGACAGGAAACGGCCCAAAATGCAACGTGGACACACCACATTTTCACAGTGAAAAATTACCCCTTTTTTGCAAAGTGCCTAGCTGTAGTTTTTTAACCCTAGCTCTGCCGGCACCTAGGGAAACCTAGCAAACTTATACATTTTTGAAAACTAGACACCCAGGGGAATACAGGATGGGGTGACTTGACTGGCTCTCACCAGGTTCTGTTACCCAGAATCCCTTGCAAACCTAAAAAATTGTCAAAAAAACACATTTTCCTCACTTTTCTGTGGTGAAAAGTTTTGGATTCTGCGTGGATCCACAAACTTCCACCCACCCCGCGTTCCCCAAAGTCTTCCGAGAAAAATGGTACCTCACTTGTGTGGGTAGGCCTAGTGCCCGCAACAGGAAACAGCGAAAAACGCAACGTGGACACACCACATTTTCACAGTGAAAAATTACCCTTTTTTTGCAAAGTGCCTAGCTGTAGTTTTTTAACCCTAGCTCTGCCGGAACCTAGGGAAACCTAGCAAACCTATACATTTTTGAGATCTAGACACCCAGGGGAATCCAGGATGGGGTGACTTGACTGGCTCTCTAGGTTCTGTTACCCAGAATCCCTTGCAAACCTAAACAATTGTCAAAAAAACCACATATTCCTCACTTTTCTGTGGTGGAAAGTTCTGGAATCTGCGTGGATCCACAAAATTCCACCCACCCCGCATTCCCCAAAGTCTTCCGAGAAAAATGGTACCTCACTTGTGTGGGTAGGCCTAATGCCCGCGACAGGAAACAGCGCAAAACACAACGTGGACACACCACATTTTCACAGTGAAAAATGACCCTTTTTTGAAAAGTGCTTAGCTGTAGTTTTTGAACCCTAGCTCTGCCGGCACCTAGGAAACCTAGCAAACCTATACATTTTTGAAATCTAGACACCCAGGGGAATCCAGGATGGGGTGACTTGACTGGCTCTCACCAGGTTCTGTTACCCAGAATCCCTTGCAAACCTAAAAAGTGTAAAAAAACACATTTTCCTCGCTTTTCTGTGGTGAAAAGTTTTGGAATCTGCATGGATCCACAAAATTCCACCCACCGCGCGTTCCCCAAAGTCTTCTGAGAAAAATGGCACCTCACTTGTGTGGGTAGGCCTAGTGCCCGCGACAGGAAACGATGCAAAAAGCAACGTGGACACACCCCAATTTCACTGTGAAAAATGACCCTTTTTTGGCAAAGTGCCTAGATGTAGTTTTTGAACCCTAGCTCTGCCGGCACCTAGGGAAACCTACCAAACCCACACATTTCTGAAAAGTAGACACATGGGAGATTCCAGGGAGGTATGGCTTGCGTGGATCCCCAATGTTTTCTTACCCAGAATCCCAGAAACCTGAAATTTTGCTGAAAAAATCACTTTTTCACACATTATGTGTGGGAAAGTTGTGGCATCACCGGGCTGACACAAATTTCCTACCACCCAGCGTTCCCCAGGTTTCCCGATAAAAATGGTGCCTCACTCGGGTGGGAGGCCCAAGTACGCGCGACAGGCAAGGGCCCAAAACGTATTGAGGCGACATCAAAATTGCCTATCAGAAGACGACCTGGTTTTGCAAGGGGTCCCATGACTTTTGGCCCGGGGCTCGGCGGCCACCTAGGAAACCTAGCAAACCCACACATTTCTGAAAAGTAGACACCCGGGGATTCCAGGGAGGTATGGCTTGCGTGGATCCACCAATGTTTTCTTACCCAGAATCCCCTGCAAACCTGAAAGTTTGCTGAAAAAAATCACTTTTTTCACACATTTTTGTGTGGGAAAGTTGTGGCATCACCGGGCTGACACACATTTCCTATCACCCAGCGTTCCCCCAGGTCTCCCGATAAAAATGGTGCCTCACTAGGGAGGGAGGCCCAAGTACGCGCGAAAGGCAAGGGCCCAAAACGTATTGAGGCGACATCAAAATTGCCTATCAGAAGACTGACCTGGTTTTGCAGGGGGTCCCATGACTTTTGGCCCGGGGCTCGGCGGCCACCTAGGGAAACCTAGCAAACCCACACATTTCTGAAAAGTAGACACCCGGGGGATTCCAGGGAGGTATGGCTTGCGTGGATCCACCAACGTTTTCTTACCCAGAATCCCCTGCAAACCTGAAATTTTGCTGGAAAAAATCACTTTTTTCACACATTTTTGTGTGGGAAAGTTGTGGCATCACCAGGCTGACACAAATTTCCTATCACCCAGCGTTCCCCCAGGTCTCCCGATAAAAATGGTGCCTCACTCGGGTGGGAGGCCCAAGTACCCGCGACAGGCATGGGTCCAAAACATTTTGTGATAGGCAATTTCAATGTTGCCTCAATACGTTTTGGGCCCATGCCTGTTGCGGGTACTTGGGCCTCCCACCCGAGTGAGGCACCATTTGTATCGGGAGACCTGGAGGAACGCTGGATGGTAGGAAATTTGTGTCATCCCGGTGATGCCACAACTTTCCCACACAAAAATGTGTGAAAAAGTGATTTTTTTCAGCAAACTTTCAGGTTTGCAGGGGATTCTGGGTAAGAAAACGTTGGTGGATCCACGCAAGCCATACCTCCCTGGAATCCCGGGTGTCTAGTTTTCAGAAATGTGTGGGTTTGGTAGGTTTCCTAGGTGGCGCCGAGCCCCAGGCCAAAAGTCATGGGACCCCCTTGCAAAGCCAGGTCGTCTTCTGATAGGCAATTTTGATGTCGCCTCAATACGTTTTGGGCCCTTGCCTGTCGCGCGTACTTGGGCCTCCCACCCGAGTGAAGCGCCATTTTTATCGGGAGACCTGGGAACGCTGGGTGGTAGGAAATTTGTGTCAGCCCGGTGATGCCACAACTTCCCACACAAAAATGTATGAAAAAGTGTTTTTTCTGTAAAATTTCAGGTTTCTGGGGATTCTGGCAAGAAAACGTTGGTGGATCCACGCAAGCCATACCTCCCTGGAATTCCCCAGGTGTCTACTTTTCAGAAATGTGTGGGTTTGGTAGGTTTCCCTAGGTGGCCGCCGAGCCCGGGCCAAAAGTCATGGGACCCCCTTGCAAAACCAGGTCGTTTTGTGATAGGCAATTTTGATGTCACCTCAATACGTTTTGGGCCCTTGCCTGTCGCGGGTACTTGGGCCTCCCACCCGAGTGATGCACCGTTTTTATCGGGAGACCTGGGGAACGCTGGGTGGTAGGAAATTTGTGTCAGCCCGGTGATGCCACAACTTTCCCACACAAAAATGTGTGAAAAAGTGATTTTTTCTGTAAAATTTCAGGTTTCTGGGGATTCTGGGTAAGAAACGTTGGTGGATCCACACAAGCCATACCTCCCTGGAATCCCCCGGGTGTCTAGTTTTCAGAAATGTGTGGGTTTGGTAGGTTTCCCTAGGTGGCCGCTGAGGCCCGGGCCAAAAGGTCATTGGACCACCCCTTGCAAAACCAGGTCGTCTTCTGATAGGCAATTTTGATGTCGCCTCAATACGTTTTGGGCCCTTGCCTGTCGCGGGTACTTGGGCCTCCCACCCGAGTGATGCACCGTTTTTATCGGGAGACCTGGGGGAACACTGGGTGGTAGGAAATTTGTTTCAGCCCGGTGATGCCACAACTTTCCCACACAAAAATGTGTGAAAAAAGTGATTTTTTCAGCAAAATTTCAGGTTTCTGGGGGTCTCTGGGTAAGAAAACTTTGGGGGATCCACGGAAGCCATACCTCCTGGAATCCCCGGGTGTCTAGTTTTCAGAAATGTGTGGGTTCGGTAGGTTTCCATAGCTGGCCGCCGAACCCGGGGCCAAAACTCATGGGACCCCCTTGAAACCAGGTTGGTTTGTGATAGGTAATTTTGATGTCGCCTCACTAGGTTTTGGGCCCTTGCCTGTCGCGGGTACTTGCCCCACCCATGCGTGTGAGGTACCATTTTTATCGGGAGACCAGGGGGAGCAGAAAGGCTGTAATGGTGGCGGGGATGTGGGCATTGGCGTGCCCACTTCGGGCAGCCCCCACCCTAAAAAAAATTGCAAAAAAAAATCCCTGGCGTCAAGTGGGCTTTCTGCCGCCCCGGGGGGGCAGATTGGGGGCTACTGTCCCCATCTGCCCCCCCAGGGGGGGCAGAAAGACTGTTATGGTAGCAAGGGCGTGGGGGCATTGGCGTGCCCATTTTGGGCAGCCCCCACCCTAATAAAAATTGCACAAAAAAAATCCCTGTCGTTTAGTGGGCTTTTTGCCACCCCAGGGGGGGCAGATTGGGGGCAACAGCCCCCATCTGCCTCCCAGGGGGGTCAGAAAGGCTGTAATGGTGGCGGCGGGGTGGGGGCATTGGCGTGCCCGTTTTGGGCAGCCCCCACCCTAAAAAAAATTGCACAAAAAAAAATGCCTGGCGTTTAGTGGGCTTTCTGCCCCACCGGGGGGGCAGATTGGGGGCTACAGCCCCCATCTGCCCCCAGGGCGGGGCAAAAAGGCTGTAATGGTGACGGGGGTGGGGGCATTGGCGTGCCCGTTTTGGGCACCCCACCCTAAAAAACAATTACACACAAAAAATCCCTGGTGTTTAGTGGGCTTTCTGCCCCCCCGGGGGGCAGATTGGGGGCTACTGCCCCCATCTGCCTCCCAGGGGGGGCATAAAGGCTGTAATGGTGGCGGAGGGTGTGGGGGCATTGGCGTGCCCGTTTCGGGCAGCCCCCACCCTAAAAAAAAATGCGTCCAAAAAAATCCCTGGTGTTTAGTGGGCTTTCTGCCCCCCCGGGGGGACAGATTGGGGGCTACTGCCCCCATCTGCCTCCCAGGGGGGGCAGAAAGGCTGTAATGGTGGCTGGGGGGTGGGGGCATTGGCGTGCCCGTTACGGGCAGCCCCCACCCTAAAAAAAATGCACCAAATAAAAATCCCTGGTGTCTAGTGGGCTTTCTGCCCCCCCGGGGGGGCAGATTGGGGGCTACTGCTCCCATCTGCCCCCCAGGGGGGGCAGAAAGACTGAACAGTCGCAATTTTTTGGGGGGGAGCAAAAGCCCTTCACCAAGGGGCCGCTCCCCCCTCCCTGGTGCCTTAGTGGGTGGATCCTGCTTGGGGATCGCCCTCCTGGGGCGATCCCCAAGCAGGGATCCACTGGGGAGAGGTACCATTGGAAAGGGGAGATTCTCCCCTTTCCAATAATACCTCTCCCGTCTTTCTACGTGCTCAGGGGCTGAGATAGCTCCCTGAGCACGTAGAAAGTGAAACTGAAATGAGCCTAAAGGCTCATTTTAGTTTCGTTTTCAGTGAAATGAAGTCAGCGCGACGTGCGCGCTGATCTTCATTTCACTGAAAGGGAGGGGGGGGCCTCGGGAGCTGGGAAGCTCTTCCCCAGCTCCCGAGGCTGTGGGGAGAAAAGGAAATCCCTCTGCTGTCTGCAGCAGAGGGATTTCGTGCCCCTGGCCTCATGACGGAATGGTTCCGTCATGAGCACAGGGGCACCGATGCTCATGACGGAACCATTCCGTCATGAGCATCGAAGGGGTTAATGTTTTCATTTTGTTATGCTTGCTGATCCAGAAATTTGAGGTTGGATTATTTGCTAAGCATTTAATACATCACCTTGGTTAGGGAGATTTGCCCATTTCTCAAATTCCTCTTTCCTCCAAATCATATGTTGCTAACAAATTCAAATCATAACTCAGGAATCTACTGTCTAGAATGTTGAGTTTCTGTGTTTTGATGATGTTATCAATGTTGTCATTTATTATTTCTCCTGCATACATGTAGGAATGAGCTATGTAAAGATTTAGAGCATCGCTGAGGTATAGTAAATTGTTGATTTTGTTTAGTCTGGTTGTAGTACATAGCTTTGGTACACTGAGGCCCCCATATGATCTTTTCGAATGCAGGAGACCATTGCATGTGTATGCAGGTAGGTGTTGGAAGTGCTTGACATATTTCTTTATCGTTTGATCCAGTGTGTTTAAAGTTTTTGCTGCTGTTCCTGTCATTTCTAATTTAAAGGACAATTTAGGGATCAAGTATTGACACAATATTTCTATTTTTTGAGTGGGCTTAAGTGGTAGATTGTCAAGTTTTTGAGCCCAATTAGTAAGAACCTCATTAATTTTGTTGTTGCTTGTATGGCCAGAGTGTGGATCAAAGTTCAATCTGAGGTATCTCCCACTGTCTCCTGGATGAATATTTTCAATATAGTGTTTTTCAAATTGCCACGGTTTGCAGTTGTTAACCAGGATGTTATCTTTCTGGTGACTTATATAAAATCCATGTGTTTTTTTCAAATTTAGTTTTAAACCTGTTGTGTTACTGAATTTTTCAATGATTTTCAGATTTGTACTCATTCCTCCCCAGGTGTTGCTGAGTACTGCTTTATCATCGGCAAAGGCTAGAGCGGTGATCTGTTCAATGAGACCATCTGAGCCGAATGTGAAGTCCTTGCTGTTTTTCTGAAGATCACATATCAGAGGATCCATGGCAATGTTAAACAGCAGTGAGGATAAAGAGTCGCCTTGCTTTACTCCAGATTTCATTATTATTTCTGGTGTAGAGTTGTTATTCTTGCCCTTGAAAAACGTTGTTCAGTCAGTATACAAGTCTTTTATTATATCTGATGTATGAAGGAACTCTGTGCCTTTCGAGACTCCGTAGAATGTGACCATGGCTGACAGAGTCAGAGGCTTTGGAGATGTCTATAAACACCACTGGTAGTAAATCTTTGATTTCCATGCCCCTTTTATAATATTTTGAAGAAGATTCAGATTTTAGAGACCTCTTACCTTCATGAAGCCTTTTTGTCTCATATTCAGATTGATGAATGAGGTGAGTCTTTTTGTCAATATTTTTGTGAATAGCTTCATGAATGCTGTACCGATTGTAATTGGTCTCCAGTTACTAATTTTCTTAAGTTCGCTGATCGGTACATTTTTTGGTATTAATATCGACCGGTGTTTCTTTATACTTTCTGGGACTCTTCTCATAGTTAACCAAGACAATAGAATTCTGGGCAGCAGTCTTGGTTGTTCGTTATGGACATTGTTCAAATCATTCAGGCCAATCTTGTCAGGCCCCATTGCTTTATTTAAGTTTGAGTTATCGAAGGCATTAGTTATTCCAAGCAGTGTAATTTCTTTGCAAAGTCTTTCAATGTCCCATTCTTCTGGTATCATGTCAATAGGGATGAATTTGGGGTTTTTCTTATTTTCTTTTTTTATTATATCTTTATAGTATTGAAAGATATCATTAGCACTGACTTGGCAAGGGGCGTCTTCTGCACCATCAGTGCTTATCCTGGCAATTTTCTTTTTGTCTTTTTAAACATTGCCTGGTATTCCTTGTAGCTGCCCTTTGCTTTTGCATACTTTTTTTGAGTTTTCAATTGAGCCTTCCATTTTTCTTATCTTCCTTTAATATCTTGTTTTCCACTGAGGCATTCTGGTGCTCATCTTGAGCAGAGTTCATGGGCTCATTATTGAGTTCACTCGTTGGTTCATTTTGATTTGCTGGTATAGGACTTATATCGCTGGTGTTCTCTGAAATATGTCACAATTTCATCCATCAGATCCATAGCAGCATTGTGATGCTGTATGTTTTTAGAGTATTTCTCGACTTCTGAAATTCTATCATTCAGTTCATCAAAGTTTTTGATATTTTACGCACGTTTTCGATTGATAAAGTCTCTGCAACTTTCTGCTGTTGCTTCCACTGAAACTTCAGGTTCATCGCAAGTGTCACTTTCAGTGTTATGGGATGCTTGCAATACACCCTTTGCTGCTTTATGTTGTGAAACTCCAATTCTTGTTCCGAATCTGAGGTCACAGAAGCTGCACAGAAATTGCAGCTCTCCTTTTTTGTTCTTCCTGTGCATTTTACATAATGGCATGCAATATTGTGGTATTCGGCTTCCTTATCGCATTTTGAACAATATGTTTTCAGATAGAATCCTTTATGTTTGTTGGAGACATGGTTTCTTAGTTCCTTAAATGTTCCCAATATGCCTCCACATAGATCATATTTATATTTGTCATTTGGGTATTTCCAGTATATGACCTTTTTAGTGTAATCACTTTTCTTATTATTCAGTTCGGACTTCGTAAACATCAGGGAGATTTTCAAAATTGGATGCAATAGTGTCACTATTGGCTGAGGAGGCCACAAATTCGATAGTTGTACTGAGGTCTACTATTATTTCTTCTTCTGTTGTTGTCCAGAGTGAACAAGGTGCTATATCGAGATCTGAATCGTTGTTGGTAGTTGCATTGTTTGAAGCGGGTGCTGGATTGACAAAATTGGTAAGGAGGTTAATAATTTCTGGAAAAGACAGCACCTCCTTTTGCAATCTTAGCAGGATTTCTAATCACCAGGAACTACCCCATCTGGAATTGTGTTTGTTTGCTTCGCCATTTCTCACTATCATGCTCACCGCCATGATAGAACCTTGTTTGGCCTGTCTATATAGACTTCTCTACGCAGAGTCTAGGGCTATAGAGACAGTTACCAGCGGGACCACTAGAAGGTAAAGGCCACTATGACTGAGAAAAGGTTAAGAGAGTCATAGTTACTCCCGCCGTTTACCCGCGCTTCACTTTGACATTCAGAGCACTGGGGAGAAATCACATTGCATCAACACCTGCCTCGGGCCTTCACGATGCTTTGTTTTAATTAAACAGTTGGATTCCCCTGGTCCACACCAGTTCTATGTCAGCTGCTAGGCGCCGGCCGAGGCAAAACGCCGGCCCCGCACCCCTGGGGAGGGGACACGGGGAGAGGCGACCACCGCAGCTGGGGCGATCCACAGGAAGGGCCCGGCTCGCGTCCAGAGTCGGCGCCGCCCGGGAGGTCGGCACCTCGTCCAGCCGCGGTGCGCGTCTAGCTTCGCTTTGTGCCCCAGGCCGACCGATCCAGCCCTTAGAGCCAATCCTTATCCCGAAGTTACGGATCTGACTTGCCGACTTCCCTTACCTACATTGTTCCAACATGCCAGAGGCTGTTCACCTTGGAGCCCTGCTGCAGATATGGGTATGGACTGGTGTGAGATTTACACCATCTCCCCCGGACTTTCAAGGACCAGCGAGAGCTCACCAGACGCCACCCGAACCACAACGCTTTGCAAAGCTCGAGCCCCTCTCTCGGGGCGAACCCATTCCAGGGCGCCCTGCCCTTCACAAAGAAAAGAGAACTCTCCCCAGCGCTCCAGCCGGCTTCTCCGGGATCGTTTGCGTTACTGCACTGGACGCCGTGAGGGCGCTCGTCTCCGCCACTCTGGTTCAGGGATCTGAACCCAACACACTTTCGATCGGCCGATGGCAACAGAGGCCATCTCCAGTCCCTTCCGAACGTCGCTCACCCATCTCTTAGGACTGACTGACTGACCCATGTTCAACTGTTGTTCACATGGAACCCTTCTCCACTTTGGCCTTCAAAGTTCTTGTTTGAATATTTGCTACTACCACCAAGATCTGCACCTGCAGCGGCTCCACCTGGGCCCTTGCCCCAGGCTTCCATGCACAACGCAGCGGCCCTCCTACTCGTCACGGCTTAGCCCCCGCAGCTCTCAGCGACGGCCGAGTATGGGCTCGAAGCTCCAGTGCCATCCATTTTCAGGGCTAGTTGATTCAGCGGGTGAGTTGTTACACACTCCTTAGCGGATTCCAACTTCCATGGCCACTGTCCTGCTGTCTATATCAACCAACACCTTTTCTGGGGTCTGATGAGCGTCGGCATTGGGCGCCTTAACCCGGGGTTCGGTTCATCCTGCTGCGCCAGTTCTGCTTACCAAAAGTGGCCCACTAGTCACTCGCATTCCATGCCGGCTCCACGCCCGCGAGCTGGGCTTCTTACCCATTTAAAGTTTGAGAATAGTTTGAGATCGTTTCGGCTCCAAGACCTCTAATCATTCGCCTTACCAGATAAAACTGGGGGCTCCGAGCGTCAGCTAGCCTGAGGGAAACTTCGGAGGGATCCAGCTACTAGATGGTTCGGTTAGTCTTCCGACCCTATATCCAGGTTGGACGACCGATTTGCATGTCAGGACCACTACGGACCTCCACCAGAGTTTCCTCTGGCTTCCCCCTGCCCATGCATAGTTCACCATCTTTCGGGTCTTATCACGCACGCTCATGCTCCACCTCCCCGACGGAGCGGGCGAGATGGGCCGGTGATGCGCCCGCCGCTGGCTTTGCGGCAGGAGCTCACCTCAGCCGGCGCGCCGACCCTCACCTTCATTGTGCCACAGGGTTTCGCTCGGCCCGCTGACTCATGCACGTGTTAGACTGCTTGGTCCTTGTTTCAAGACGAGTCGGTGGGTAACCAACATCGCCGCAGACACCTGGCGCCTGGCGTGGGCCTCCTTGCCCAGAGGTGCGATGCGGTCGGGACACACAGAGCACAGTCCACCCCAGTCAACAGTCGCGCCCGGAGCAGGGGGCCCCATCCCTCCTTCCACGCCCTGGCGCGCCATGAGGGGCGGCCGTGAGCAGGTGCCAGGGTAGGGCGCGGAGGTGGTTAAATCTCCTTCAGCCCTGCATACACGGCGAAACTGCTGCCAGGGGGCCACCTGCCACCCCGAAGCCTTCCCAGCCGACCCAGAGCCAGTCGTGGCGTACCGCTACGGAGGAAATGCACCCTGCAGTGGCCAGGTGCACCCAGGCGGCGGTCCCGCAGTGGGGATCCGCCATCCCAGGCCACCGACCTTTCTGCCATGTTGAATCCTCCGGTCAGACTGCATGGACACCACCCGTTGCCTAACAAGGTCGCTGTTGTTAAAGATGCTGTTTACTAATCCATTAAATCCACTAAAATACTTTTCCTATTCGAGCCGCTAAAAATAATGTTCTGTACCCCAATCCGGAAGTTAATCTATATGTGTCTCAACTCACCAAGACCCTCAAGCCCACTTTCAGGGATCTTGCCAAGTTACAAGAGTGTGCTCTGGACAATGGAGAGAGCACCTGGCTAATAATGGATTGTAAAAAGGGCCCTGACAGGTTATAGAGAGGTAAACAAGGATGAGTGACTGTTTAGAGTGTTACTCTTAAGTTTAGCTTGACTTGGTCCCAGTGATGGCATGTTGCCTGCTGCAGGTAACCATTGGTTCGTAACTCACTTCCCCATGGTCCAAAAGTACTGCCACTCCTATGATATGGTGAAGCTATCGAAAGTACAGCCGCTGCTCCTCCGCCCACTCGGGCCCCACCCTTCATATGCATGTTGAATTTATCCAAATGTCCCTGTGTTGCCCCTATCTTTATGTACCAGTCTTGGTGTGCACGGGTTAAGAATGGATGGAAGCTTACCGACTCGCCTGAGCTGGTGCGATCACTCTGAGACTTTATCCCCAGATTTGAGAACTAGTAAGGAACTCATCTTTCATCCTCAATATAGTCCACAAAATGTGTAAGGATTTAGGGATTAAACAGAACTTTCAATGTGCATATCCCCTTCAGAGACTTTAGGGAATGTACTTTAATGGTCCACAGAAAACAAAATGTCTAAGATTTGCATTGAAACAGGGGTCAAGTCATCAAATTCCCTACCTTCTGCACTCTGGTAAATTATAGTCCACTCTAATCAAAGGACTAACGCTGGTCCGTATGAAATGATAATGGTCGACCTATGGCAATCCCTGCTCCCTCTCCAGTGTCTCCAGCGCTGCTTGATTTATACCTGACTGCAGTATTCTAAAGTCACATCTTCAAACAATTGATTCGCTCTATCAAAAGCTTCCATTCTTAGGTCCAAGGTGCCGACGGGGTCAATGGGGGGCCTGCCAGGATCTACAGCCTGGAGACTGCATCCATATCAAGATCGTCCATCAGCAGTCAGCGCTCCAGCCATGGTGGCAAGGTCCATACCAGAACCTGCTCAGTATGAATAAGTTTGTGAAGCATGGGCGCAGTGAACCGTTCGCTACACCAGCTTAAGTGGGGGTGCTACTGAGGCAGATTCAATTGTTTTATGGCCCTTCCTAACATTTATCTTTGGCTCGCTGGTCATCGCAAGTCACAAGCTAAAACTATTAAGCTCCACAAGAATAAACCATAATAACACAGCTGTGGGGTGGGGCCCAAAGGGAAACCTTTTCAAAAGCAGCCTAAAATGGAGACAAAGAGAAAGACAAACTACTAAGAAAAAGGTTAGAGGCCAATGCAGTGTGGTACTGTAAAGGAAAGCAAAGAAAATTCAAATAATGAAGGAAGGAAAAAGGACGCATGAAGGAACGAGGGTACAAATGAACACAGAAAAGAAATAAGGAAAAAAAGTGGTGTAAAACAAGATAAGTAAGGAAGAAAAGAAAGAATGAAGAGTGGAAAGATAAAAATGAAAGATCAAAGATATAAAAATTTAAAATTAAAGGAAAGAAAGAAAGAAGGAAAGCAGAAAAATATAATGTAGAAATGTGAGATGAAAGGATGGGCGATTGAAGGAAAGAAGAGAAAGAATTAACAAATGTAAGGAATACAAAAAGGAAAGATGCAAAGAATGTGTGAAAGAATGCCAGGAGCAACATAAGAATAAAGAAGGAGAGAAAGCTAGAAAAAGGGACTGATGGAATGAGAAAAGAACAGACAGAAGGAAAGAAAGACTGAAAGAAATAATGAAATAAACATGAAACAAAAAAAGATGGTGGAAAGAAGAAAAAGAAAAAAGCATAAAAAAAGAAAGAATATGGAACGGATGAATAAGAGAAATAGGCCACTACAGGTAAATGTGTAGTTTTTGGCCAAATTCCTTTAAAACCATGCTATAATATTCATCATTTTGCATCGCTTTCTGCAAATGTTCCCCAGGGGTACAATTTGCATAACACTTCATACGAAGGGTTCGATTGATCACTTTACTAGCACATTCATTGCTATATATGGGTCACAGTGGGGGCGAGTGGGTATTTTATTTTTCTGGCTACTCCCATGCTGTGAAGTGTCATGGACTACCTGTCTGTATCCGTGTGTTGCACAGCTAGGGGATGCCCAAACCGAGAGATACCGCACTTGCACCCTAGGAGCTCCAGTACCTGCAACCCTAAGTTTTCCTGCACTGACAACTCCTAGTGTGCCTCCTCCTGGCCTCACACTGCACCAATGACTTCTAGACGCCGCCTCCCTCTTGTCTACGCCAAGGTCTCTGGTAGTCGGAAGCATCGTCGCTACCTGAATCCTCTTTGGTCTGGTTGGTCCTCCTTACTACAAGCCTGCTTGTTGGATTACCTTGTGGCTGTGACGGGAAAGGGGGCAGCAAGCAAAAGATAACTGCACTGAGCGTACTGCCCACGTATGCAACAACCATTCCATCTACAAGGACAACATGTGCTTGCATTTTCTGTTGATTATGAAATATTTATTGTATAGATATAATAAAATATCAATACAAATATTTACAGTAACTAGAAACCATTGTAAATTCTAAAACCTGCTACAATAATTACATTCCATTATAAATTCTAGAACATATTACAGCAATTTAATAAAGTGAAACCGCACAATTAACAAACCTTAATTAATGAACCAAGATAATGGTAATCAAATTTTTTTTAAATTACAAGCTTCATCACAAAATAATAATCTTTTGTGGAGAAGCAGTTCATTGTTCTGTAGTTTGCTTTAATAATAAAAATAAAGTACTTTTTCCGAATAGATAGAAGAGCTGGACATAAACATTTATGGGCACATTACAATGGCTATCAGACGAGCATCTGACCGTTATCGCCGCAGGCAGGGGACCACCCAACAAGACGTTGGCGGTCCCACCACTCAATTACAATGTGCCCGCCAGGCTGGCAGGAGGAAAAGTGCTCAATAACACTGTGGCTTGTGTCGCGGCCCTGGAAAATGACCGCAGCACAAGCCGCAGAGTCATTGAGCACTTTGTGCACATTCATGCACCATGTGCTGCCTGGCACACAGTGCATGAATGTGCATGGGGGCACTATATGTGCCCCCAATGCCACATTCCAGTGGCCCACGGGTGATGGGGCCCTGCTTGGGGCTCCCAAAGTCCCTTTCTGGGACCTTTTCATGATGGTGGGTCTGCCATGAACAAGCAGTCGGAAAGGGACATCGTGATCCCGACGCCGACGCCTGATTAGGCACCCCCTCCATTCAGGATCATGATTCTGACCGCCGCCTCGTCGGGATCAGTAGATCCTGTCTGAGGCAGCGGTTCGCCCCCCGAGAGTCAAGGGTCCGATCGCCTGCATCGCAATGCAGCAGTCGGCCCGAAGGGCTGTTTATTGGTGGGACCGCCACCGACGGCCACCTGCATCGTAATGATGCCCATAATGTGCGCTAAGGATTCATCTTTATAGCTGCAAAGGCGGCAGAATCTTAATGGAGATTTCTTGTTCCAATTACATTCAAATTCAGCAATAGGTATGCATGAAAGGTGAAATCTCAAATACGGAAGCTTACGCCCTGGATTCAGGGTTGTAGATAAATAACCCAGACATAAATCCAGGTAAGAGTCAGTGGTCAAGTCTCCGTGCTTATATGACTGTAGACAAATCAATCCATCTGCCGTGAATCGACCTGCAGACTCTTCTTGTAAGATCTTTCTGGGTCAGCCGTGGCATTCATGAAAGCTGCAATAAGGAGCGGAAGCAGTTATGACTGATAACCATAGTGACAGCCACGATGCTCATACTCAAAGAGTTGTCGTCTAATATTGGCAGCTCGTTACATATGAGGTGTTTTGATGAATCCTCCTTAGCGTTGATCCAGTCACACACACAACTTAAAACCAGGTCCTCATGTCTCTGCAATAAAGAAGTTAAAGTTAGCTCCTGAAGGATCTTACATTTGGGAGTTGAAGAACGAAGGCCAAGTAACAACTTAAGTTTATTAATATAAAGTTTATCCAGCTCAACAAGAGTTCTACCATTACAAATAATGGAAGCATGCAGCAGAGCTGGAATAAGCTTACTGTCGAGTGCTGCAGCTGATGGAAGGATGGCCTGTCCACCATAACTCTGGAAATATGCTTTTAAATGATCAGGTTATTAATAGCTTTTGACAGCTTGTTGGTTAAATGATCTCCCCAAGGAAGGTTTTTATTGATTATTCCTCACAGATAATTATAGGAAGTCACATCTTCAAAGGGTTTGTTATCAAGTATCAATCTTAAGGAACCTCAACCCCGTCAAAGCACATGACTTTAGCCTTGTCGCAATTGACCTGTGAATCATTCAATTTATTAAATTCACAAAGCCGCGACAGTTGAAATTGAAGCGCTCTTGGAGTTAACGAAAATAAAACGATGTTGTCAACATAAGCAAGAGATCTGATAGGCATGGCACCTAATCTGGGTGCTAGGCCAATCGGATCATCCAAGGACGAGGATAAATCAGAAATATACAGAGAAAATAACAGCGGTGCCAGGTACAGTGATAAAAGACTTTTTAATGTCTTTATTATTAGCAATTTAAAGGCTGCAATATTATGACTTATAGAGCAACCTTGTCTAAGGCCTGTTTAGTTGATGGGAATATGTTTGTTACCAAACACCCAATCTTCCAAATGGGATAATAAAAAACTTGCAAAAATTTACCCCTCCGAATCACATTTTCTGGAGCAATGCCAGACGAATATAAACCTCTTTTGTGCTGGATACTTGCCCATAGACTGCAGGAGAAGGGTGCCCAAGGGCCTAATGCCATTCGATGAAGAAAAGTGCAAGAAATTGCACTCGCATGGGCGTTTCATTCCTGAGGGTGACAATGTCACCACTCTCAAGCCATTTTTAGGCCAGGTTCTGCACTTACCCAATCAACAGATGTTGCCCCCTGCTCTTCACCTTGTTGACAAAGCCTAGGGGCTTGTTTGTAAAACTGGAAGTGGCAATAACCCTGTAGAGCACAGGGAGTTTGACATATCACTCCTAGCAGTGACTCGGCCAATGTCTTTTCTCTCTCATTTTGAGCTTCCTCCTGGACTTCAGTTTACTCAGAGAGGCACAAATGACTGACTTGGAACCATTTATGCTAGCAGGACCAAACGTACCCCAATCTACCCAAAGGCTGGGCCGAATCTCGTTACCCTGTCTATATTGTGGCAGGCGTTAGCCACTGAAACAAACGGCAACCTAGGGACCCAAGTGTCTTAAGAGACAGCCCAGAGACCTTTCACAGATTCACCAATCTTTTGCTATCTGTGCCCATTTATGGAATGGAGCTCTACGTCTACTACATACGCCAATTTGCCAAAGTTAGCCAGCCATTGCCGTACGCCTGCTCTCTGGCCCATTGGATGATCAACACGTTGTGATTTTGCAAAACAGATCAGCTCTTTATTTTATCCTGGCTGCCAAAGAGAGTTTGTTCATTTGTAGGCTCAGAACATTGCAGTTTTATTCTGAATGCTTCTTTAGACATACATGAACAGACTGACCATATGTGCAAGTATAAAGTGATTACACACTACTCATGATGCAACTGCTTTTCAAGGAGTTTGGTCAGGGTAGAAAAACATTTTTGGAGAACAAGGAAAGAAGATCCTTGAATTACTGGAAGCAGGTGACCGCGACCAAAGAATTTTCGATAATTTGAACTGCAAAGCAATACAGAAAAATAGAGAAACAAGCATTCATCAAACAAATGTACAAATGATGAAATATTGTATTTAATTCACAAACAAATATAATTTTTTTTACATTTGAATGCGAAGGTTGGCGCTTTTCAAAATTCAATTGAGGCCCCTCATCGTTTTTATGGTTGTTTTACTGGTTTACATATTGTTTGAGTCTTTATTGCCTATTTCTCAAGTCTTACTAGGATCAAGAGGTGGTCCCAACCTTGTCCACCTGATTGTAAGGTTTAATTGGCAAATGCTAAATGTTAAGATATTGCCTTGTCCTAACTGCCGCAGCCATCCTTCTGCTCAGAGCCAACAATGTCTTCAAGTTGTGCCCATCTCTGATGTGTTGCTTGCTCTCACGCCTGGCATCGTAGGCGAGACATTCCTAAATAGCTTCCTCAGTGCTGAAAGTTTAGATTTCTGTATCTGGGTAAAGGCAGTTTACACACTCTCTCATAACTTCAGAGCCTCAAACTATGTTACACCTTTGTTTAGGTTTCATCACAAGATCTCCACTGCCCTAGGAATGAAAACATATAAATGTGTGTGTGTGTGTTTCTACCTGGATAGCTTTATGCTCATTGGAGTAGCAGAGAATCTCCTTGTTGCCCAATTCTATTAGTCACAGATTTGTCTTTTGTTAATATAAATGTGTGGTCTTCGATTTGGCACATGGGCATTTTTTCTTCAACATGAAGAAGTTGCCTCCTGGTTAGGTCTGGCGGTTGGGAAAAGAAATGGGGGTTAGTGCAAATAATGCAGATATTAGGCTTTTGCAAAAGGACCACCAACTTTCTCCACCTTCATAAGGAAATTGTTAAGAGGTTTTGGCTAGAACTTCAACCATGTCTTGGGGGACATTCATCTGCTCATGGGGTTCCCCTCTGTATTTGCACCTCTGGATATTTTCACCTCTGCTGTGGTCTGATGCCTGGCCTTAGCCACGTGGTCTGTGTGAAACTGTTTATCTTTGCTCACAGTACAGCCTTAGTTGAAATGGAACTGTGCAGTGGGACACCAGTCTGACACTAGGAGGGGCCAAATGTTAATAATTCACTAACAACAAGAAGCCCCCCCGAGGGTCTCATTTGGAATCACTATTTTTCCCATAACCTTATTGCAAAGACATCTGTTCAGCTACCCTACAAGTGTAGCTAAGAAAATATGCATAAATATATATATATATAATCAGAAATGATGTTGGTTAAACACTATTACATTTGACAATATCAATATATAATATTTCAATGAATGTTAATTATCTTTTTGGTGATACTGGCTTGAATAAAATCCAAGAGAAAGGCTGTTTTCTATGCGTGAATAATAATAATAATAAAGCATTTCTAAAGAGCACAGCTACCTCAAGCAGAGGTTTCCCGGCGCTACACAGACTACATCAGCGACCTCACAACCGACAGATGTTATCCCTGCTTGAAAAGCCATGTTTTTAAGGCCTTCCTGAACTCGAGTTCCGATTCAAGTTGACACAAGGATGCTGGCAAAGAGTTCCACAGTTTTGTGGTCCTTACCGAGAAGGATCTACCCCCGTGTTGGGCCGTAGCATAGCACGGAACGCAGAGCAGAAGCTGGTGGTTAGATCTGAGCGTCCGTTCCTGTTGATATGGGCTGAGCCAACGCTTAAGATATCCTAGGCCCCTATCACCCATTGCTCAGAAGGCAAAGGTCAGAGCCTTGAATTCAATCCTCCTAGCCACTGGGAGCCAATGTAGGTGGGGGGATATATGCTGCCGGAAAGGGACCTGGCGAATCAGCCTCGCTGCGGCGTTTTGAACCATCTGTAGTCTATGTATCAAGTAAGCTGGTGGCCCCAGATACAAGCTGTTGGCGTAGTCCAACTGGGAAGTCACTAGCGCATGAACTATTATCCTGTGGCTCTCCTCGGGAAGCAGATGGAGGAATTTCCAAATGCAACGCAGCCTCCCAAAGCATGTTGACGAAATCTGACGTACTAGTGTAGTAAAGGGTAAGTCCTTTTCCCACTTAATGCCAATATTTTTAGCTACCTCTGTAGGAATCGGTGGAGGTCCCATATCTGTGGGCCACCAGAGGCACGGTGCAGGAGGAGGTCTTATCTGCATTTAATTTTAAGCAGTTATTATTCATCCAGTTTGCGATATTTGCCGAACATTCCTTGAAATTACAGAAGGCGTCAACGGAATGTTCTTTAAAAGAGAACACCTTCTGGGTATCGTCAGCGTAGGAGACTGTCTTCACCCCACCTGCTGCAATGAGTGCTGACAGTGGTGCCAAATATATATTAATAAACACCGGACTCAAAGCAGAGCCCTGAGGCACTCCACACACTAAAGGTTTTTGGGTAGATTGAAATGGGCGTAAGAAGACCTGTTGTGAGTGATCCTCAAGATGCGACTGGATCCAGGCGAGAGCCACTCCCCGAATGCCGGACTGATTTAGTCTTTCCAGTAAGATTGAGTGTGAGACCGTGGCGAATGCTGCCGATAGGTCTAACAGTACTAGCATTGATGATGCGCCACCGTCGACAGTCCTCACAGACTTCCATCAGGGCTGTCTCTGTGCTGTATCCAGTGCAAAAACTCGACTGGGTATCATGAAGGAGGCCATTCGCCTCGATAAAATCCGCTAGCTGTCGCTAAGCCATCTTCTCCAGCATTTTTGCCGGTGCTGGCAAAAGGGAAATTGGTCGAAAACGAATTAGCACTGCTGGATCAGCGTTAGGCTTCTTCAAAAGTGGAAGCAGGGAAGCCTGTTTCCAAGTAGCTGGAAAGATGCCCTCTTTCAGTGAGGAATTCCAAATATGGTTCAACACTGGGTTTAGAAAAGGGGCTCAAGAACTAAAAATTTGAAGGGGACACGGATCTCCAGGAGAACCTGATTTGCATCTCTGCAGTTCGGCCAGAGATTCCTCTGATGTGATAGGGCGAAACACTGTGAAGGAGCTCGAGGTGTTATAAGTACAGGAATGCCGTATAGTCACGTCCTTTGCCCTAGCCGGGAATGAGGAATACAGTTTTTAAATTTTTTACTCGAAGAAATCTGACAGGCTTGCACAGAGGAAGGGGGATGGATGGATGAAACCTTCCGATGCTGCTGGGTTGGTGCAAGATCTAACAATCTTAAATATTTCTTTGGCCGAGTTTCCTGAGCTCTCAATGCGGTGAACCAAGTATTCTCTCCTTGCCCTCCGCATTGACTTGTGTCCCCCATCAGTGCCCCCTTATAAGTGTCCTTTGCAGCAGAATTATAGTCCCTTCTCCAGCAGCGCTCTAACCTTTTGCATCTACTCTTTTCCATTTTTAGTACACCTGAGAACCGGGGGGGTGGGGGGTGAGGTTCTCGCAGAGGTAACTGACTAAGTGGCGCCACTGTATCTAGGGTGGCTGAGATCCATGAGAGGAAACAGGAGGAGTCGCTATCAGGATCCTAAGACAGCTGTGGCTTTGATGCCTGTAAGGTAGACCCCAGTGTATCTATATTTATCTTTTTCCAGTTTCTCTTTAACTCACTTCGCTTACTGCTAGGCGATTGCTTGGTCTTCATGTCAAAAAAGAAAGGAAAAAGGAAATGGTCCGTCCATACTAAATGCAGGGGGTCCTCCACTTCCAGAGTTCGCACTCGACCTTCACGCTACCATGTCGCTCGCCTGATGTTACAACGATCTTGGATATAATGCAGACATCTCCTGACTTGGAATAAATACTACTCTCGAATAATTTGAGTAAGGGAAGAGACAATATTTTCAGAATTTCTCATAAGAAATATCAGCTAAAACCTTTATTTTCCTGCCCGTGGAGGAGATGGACATACCCATGACCCCGTACTATTGCTAACTACAGATAAACAGTGTTCCGCCCTGAAGAAGTCCGAGAGGACGAAACGCGTTGGCTACGGTCTTTTTATCATGTCATAAGGAAGACAACAATAAAGAATCTGAAGACTCAACTTTGCTGAATTGCCATTTTTTGTACTCATATAATACATATTGTTAAATTGATGTGTTAAAATTGATATTAGCTGAGAGTGCTGGACCTTATGTTGTTCATGATTTAGAATACACTTTTGTGTATTTTGGAGATCTAGGGGTATTGGATCTCAGGTCACAGGCACCTCAAACATTCTAGAAAAAAATGTTTTTCTTACTACGGATAGGTGCAGTCTTTCTTTGCCTCAATCCCTGTCTCTCATAAAATAGCTTTTTCCGGTTTCTCTTTAACTCACTTCGCTTACTGCTAGGCGATTGCTTGGTCTTCATGTCAAAAAAGAAAGGAAAAAGGAAATGGTCCGTCCATACTAAACGCAGGGGGTCCTCCACTTCCAGAGTTTGGATGTTAGAGAAGATTAGGTCTAAAGTATGTCCTCCGGCAATGGAGCGACTCTCGCTGGCAATGGAGCGACTCTCGCTGATCCAAAACCAGAAAGGCGAGAAATATGCCGAACTTTGGGCTCCTTTTATAGCATTGTTATCAAAAGATCTCCGTGAGGTCACTTGCCCCAAACTACTACCAGTACTACATTTGATACCTCCTACCACGGACTGAGATGGGCCCCAGATAGGCTAGAGGGAGGGAGTGGAAACGGGTGGGTTTGGTGCCTAGGGTCACTATGCAGCTCTTGATATCTAGATACGGGTTCCCCTTTTGTTTTACGTTCCTTTTCTTTCAGGGGTGGGATGGATAAGTTTTTCTATTGTTGTTCCCCCCTTTAGGTGGACTCTCGTTTAGGACCGGCATGGCCCTTTGAATATACAGGCCGTTTTGACTTACTAGCCTTGATTCTATTTGTAGCCAGCCTCCGGGATGTCGGCCTTACTAAGGTAAACCATGTACACCCTTAATGCATTGTATTTAGCCGCCGGCCCCTGTGGTTGTAGGCAATCGGCTGTGTGCACCTAATGAGTCACCTACTTAATAACCTAATAAAAAGATTTGTTCCATAAAGTATGTCCTCCACTATGAGTAGGAGAAGTAACATACTGAGTGAGATTTACACCGGTAAGAGTCGCGATTACGTCAGAAGCCTGGGTACAACACGGTTCATCGACATGTAAGTTAAAATATCCTGGAACGGTAAAGTTGGCATAGTGTAGGGATATCTGGGCAACGGTATTGCACAGTTCTGGGGTAAGGGTATGAGGACAGTCTGGTGGTCTACAAAGCAATAGCCCAGCAAAGGAGCAGAGTGGCCAGATTTTAATACAGAAGGTTAAACCATCAAGGTTACCTATTGTATTCAGTTTCGAGGTGGTGATCTTCCAGGAGTCCTTTAAAATGATAGCCACTCCTACCCCCTCCTATCACCACTCTGATTGGCGCATATAATTCGGAAACCAGGGGGGATAGCCAGGGTCAGGTCTGGATTGGAGTCCTCCTCAATCCATGGTTCCATTAGGAACATCAAGCCCCATACTTTATCCAACAGAACCACCCATATGTCACCAGCATGTTTAGGTCGGGATCTACAATTTATCAAACAGGTTCTTACCCTTGTGTCTGGGCAGTGATATTCAGTGAGTCCCTCCTCCAAGTTTGCGCAAGGACTACCTGGACATGACTTAGCCCTAAAAAGACATAAGCGATTCTCTAGACCATATTCTGGTCTTACCTCCTGCTATTTGAACAGAGTGGCTGGCGCTGGCGCGGTCCAGATGCGGACGGGTGCAGATGGGCTTCCCTGTGGCGCCCCTTCGGCAGGCCCACTGCACGTCCGCGTCGCAGGTTGCATTAAATAGGCGCCGGGGAGCCAGTCACCAAAAACTGGAGTGCTCACCCAGCAAAATGGCACCTAAAATGTGTTCCAGCCCCTGGAGTAAAGATGGCGCCCACACGGGAACCGAGAGAAGGAAGAACACGCTCATGCCCGCTAGGTAGGTGCTGGCATTAGCTAAAGTTATGTAAAATTAGACAAATCACCATACATTTAGACAGTCACAGTATAATCAATGATTAAAATAACATGCAGCAGAGAGTCAGAGCCCCGGTATCCCCTGCAACCCACCCTGCAACACGCAGAGATGCTTTGTGTTATATCGTAGGTAAGTAGTTCCAGTAGTCTTGGTTAGGTTACAGAAGATAAGTTTATTGATCTTAGATGTTCAGATAGGTTTTCCAGTATAGATGTAATAAAGCCCCACCAGGAGCAGCTTCTCTGCTGCTCAGCCCAGGATCCAACTGACAGTCCCACTCACAGCATACCCAACATTCCAATGACATCACATTCACACTAACATTCTACTCTCACTGGCTGAACAGCAGAGGCAGAGAAACAGGGAAGATGTAAGGTAGAAACCTAGATATAACACACCTTCCCTCTTTATAAAATGAACAAAGAGAAAGCAAATATAAATAGTAACATTGCAGTAACATCACAGTAATACTGAAGAAACTTGCCAGAAGAAGTATAGCAAATTGCACATAAGTTATGAAAAACATGCTAAAATAAGCAAGTAGAAAGGTGATGTAAAAGGAAGGAATAAGGAAAAGAAATTGCAAAATATAAACAGTAATGCAATGAGTAAACACGAAGATAGAGTAAAGGAAATCGAAAACTAGAAAAGACACACATCTCCTTCCTTAGCAGAGCAAAAATTGAAGCAAGAAGTTCCAAAAGGAAGGAAATTGTAAAAGAACGTACATACATGAACAAGAAAGAGGTATACCATGAAAAATTAACAAAGAAATAGTGCACCAATGTAACCACCACAACCACACCAACTGGCCAGACTGGCGAGGAGGATGGAAACACTGAACACAGCAGGAAGAAGGAAAACGACAAGAACAAGTGTAAGCAAAGGTGACCAGCACCCAAAACAGAAAGCAAGCAAAGGTGAATTACAAAAGCAGGAAGAGAAAAACACCCAAACAGAAAGCAATCATAAGTAAATAACGGGTGACTTACACCCTACCAGAAATCAAGCAGAGGTGAAAACACAAAATAGTGAATCCCCAAGCAGAAAATGCAAGGAAAATGCGATCTGGGTGAGCTGCACCACACGTAAATCAAAAGTACAGTCACACCTCAAGTTAGACCATGCATGAAAGTGCAAGGAAAATGCGATCTGGGAGAGCTGCACAACATATAAAGCAAAAGTACAGTCACACCTCAAGTTAGACCACGCATGAAAGTGCAAGGAAAATGCGAAAAGGAGAGCTGCACCACTTAGAAAGCAAAAGTACAGTCACACCTCGAATTAGACCACACATGAAATTGCAAAGAAAATGCGATCTGGGGGAGCTGTACCAGGACACAGAAGAGAGAAAATAATACGTGTAAAGTGGTAAGTAGACAAACCCTCAAGAAAAACGCAGAAGCTGAATTGTACGCCTACACACAACCCGCAAAGAAGAGGTAATTACGTAAAATATAAACTGCGCAGTAAGTCTGTAAAGACTGCAATGAGTAATGTAAACTCAATAAACAACAAGAGAAGTATAAACTAGGCCTTAAAACTGAAAAGGTAAAGCACCCCAGTCACAATAGAGTACACACATATTCATGCACGTGAACTGAATGAAAACAATGACTTAATAAGAGGAGTGCATAGGAAAGTAAGTAAGCAGAAAGCAATAAGAGAGGTGGTAAACAGCCTCAAACACAGTATAAGGAGAATGGACAAGCAAATAACTCAATAGCGCAAAGGTACGCTGTACACCTGACAGGACGAGCAAAATCTCAGGCAAATCAAGAATGCTTCAATAATAAACTCTAGTGCAGTACAGAATCAGGAATATAGAGAATAAAACCCAGAAACAACGAACTTAATGAACACAATACAATATAAAGAATACATTGCAAAGTATGAATTAGTCAAATACGAAAGCAGGAGACAGCAAACACCGGTGAGCGATATCTCACCCGGGTTCTACATCCAGTGAAGGAACAGAAGTCATGGTGTCTGCCGAGCACAGTTCACTGCCAGAGTGGAGAACGCGGAAACTTGCAAACGAAGAAGAAAACACCTCTGAACCTGTGATTCCTCGCGCGTAAAGTCAGCAAAGCGTCCACTGCCAGCTCAACGACAAAACGTCAGCAAAGCCCAGGTGCTGCATGACATCAACGCTTGAAATACTTTATTGGCACGCAAGAAAAGAAAAACGTGGTTGGCAAGATGCTGAAGTAAGTAGAATCCTGCGAGACACTTCATATGCTGAGAACAGCTTGATGAGTCCAACCGCAAGATGGCGGCACGTTCGGTGACGCAGTGCTGGGTGGTTGTAGGCAAGTGCGTGCACACAACATTGCTGCACAGTAACACTGAGAAGGATTCCAAAGCGTCACTGAAGATCAGAGGATCCACGAGAAGGTAAGAGCGCGTGCTGAGCATGGCGCGTGTTGTGTTTCAAACCACGACAGGACGGTTGAACTGCCAAAAGTAGAGGGGAAACCGAGGCCCATAATTAAATGAATAAAGTTTACCTCAAAATGTTCACAATACTTGCCACCAAACAGGATTCATGTAAAGTGTCAGCGAGTAAGCAAAGCTCAGTCTCTGGGGTGTCCAAAGTTGATTCTTGGCATAGTTGATGCTAGTCACTGGTTCCACGAAAGCATCCCAAAATACACAACGGGTTTGGGAAGTGCTCGCAAAATGAAGAGAAGGTACACCTCTGATGTAGAGCCAGGGTACATCGGCAGTTTGTATGGATGGCGCTTGCTCAAATTGCTTGCTGGGTGCAACGTTAGTGTTTCCCATGTAGAAAGAGTAGGTACACAGGATGAGGTACAGGCAGTATTTGGCAGACAAAGGCAGCAGGAATCAGGCAGGAAGAAGATGTAGCAGGAAACATGCGTCCTGTAAAATGGGTTCTTAGATATAGTGCCAATCTTTGAAAATGCCGGGTCCACACAATGGTAGAAATTTTAAAGTAGCAGGAATCAGGTTGGAAAGACATGTAGCAGGAAACATGCCCAGTAAGAAGCAGGCAGTAGAAATCAGGCAGGAAGAAGCAGGTAGCAGGAAATGTACGCCTTGTCTATGGGCTGTCCGGTGAATATGGACACTGGTGGGGCGGGAGGGCGTAGGATCCTTAGGTAAGTTCTTTTTTAAGTAAAATCTTGTATAAAAGTACCTTTTCAAGCTTGAAGTAAGTCCTCACGCATGGTTTTGAATCCAACTCGTCGCCAATTTATGTTATATCGTAGGTAAGTAGTTCCAGTAGTCTTGGTTAGGTTACAGAAGATAAGTTTATTGATCTTAGATGTTCAGATAGGTTTTCCAGTATAGATGTAATAAAGCCCCACCAGGAGCAGCTTCTCTGCTGCTCAGCCCAGGATCCAACTGACAGTCCCACTCACAGCATACCCAACATTCCAATGACATCACATTCACACTAACATTCTACTCTCACTGGCTGAACAGCAGAGGCAGAGAAACAGGGAAGATGTAAGGTAGAAACCTAGATATAACACTTTGCCATAGTAACCACAAATAGCCCTCTACCCAGTACGTACAACAAAGCTCGAAACTATCGATAAAATACTTAAAAGCGAGGAAGTCAACTGCTTACTCACATAGCAATTCGCTGCGCTTCCGCGTCCCGGGTTGCCTTAAATAGGTGCTGGGGAGCCAGACACCAAGAACTAGACTGCTTACCCAGCAAAATGGCACCTAAAATGTGTCCTAGCCCCTGGAGTAAAGATGCCGCCCATACGGGAACCGAGAGCAGGAAAAACACGCTCGTGCCCGCTAGGTAGGTGCCGGCATTAGCTAAAGTTATGTAAAATTAGACAAATCACCGTACATTTAGACAGTCACAGTATAATCAGTGATTAAAATAACATGCAGCAGAGTCAGAGCCCCGATATTCCCTGCAGTAATTACTCAGTGGGGGTCCCCAGATTCCAATAATGATTCAGTGGTGGTCCCTGGGTCCCAGTAATGATGAAGTGGGGGTCCGTAGAAGTGAAAAGGTTAAGAACCACTGGTGCTGAGGAGTTGCTCCTTGAAGAAGGCCCAAGTTACCTCCAGTAGCGGCTGGTCTGTGGGCAAAGTGGTGAGGAAGGGGGGGCCGAAAGATGACGGTGCGGTGGGGGTGAACAGAAAACAAAGAATACATTTTAAAAATATGGAAAAAAGAACTTACCTGCCTCCCGACGTTCTTCTGCTCTGTGTCCTCGATGAAGCACACAGGCTCCGAGTGTCCCCTGCGGCTGTTCCTGACGCTGCTTTCATCCTTGAAAGCAGCATCAGGGTTGGCCTTAGCACAGTGAATTTGCACTTCCATAGAGACTGGGAGCCTGTGCTTGCTGTCTCCGACCAGGCAACGCAGCTGGGCTGGAGACAGCTCAGTGTGCATGTCGGTTTGGCCATCCTGAGATGGCTGGCCAAACCGACATGCGCACTGACAACAATGCCCACCACTCCCTCTGGTCACAGCCCTTGCGATTGCCCCACCTCCAAGACTCGCCAGCCCTCAAAACCTGGAAAATAAAACGATAAAAAACCCGTTTTATTTTATACGCTTTGAGGCTGGCGGGGGGGGGGCAACGCATCTCTGCCATAGCAGACGAGCCGCCACTGTTTACCTCTGCATTCTCACTGTAGCAGAGCGCACTGCAGCTGTTCGAGGCTGCTGTTTTCTCATTGCAGCCGAGCTCGGATCCCTGCAGTATTACCAGCCTGGTGCAGTGTGTGGTCTCAGAGCAGAACAGCCTGGTTCACTGCACTAGGCCCATGCCGGCTCTGAGTCTGCTTACTTGATCATAATTTTTTCACCGAACTAGGCCTTGACTGACTCGGTCTATCCTTCCTGGATCAGTGCTTCATTCACTAAACTTTGTTGTTGTGATACTCTGAAGGACAGTGTACGGAGATACCTCATAAGGTTGTATGTCGGAACCTTGCAGTTATTTACCGTGCCTGGCTTAACAACGTGGTCCGAACCACAAATGCATCTTTACAACGCATTCCTTTACCACACAAGTCGTTACTACGACTTGCCTTAGGGAAAGTGATGGACGTTAGAATAGCATAATTTACTATTCCAACTCCAGTCTGCACAACAGTAGGGAAAGTGTTGGACTTAAAGTCCAACATCAGTCCAACATCGATTTCCTTAAGACAAGTGGTTGGAATAACTTGTGTGGTAAAGGAATGTGTTGTAAAGAAGCATTCGTAGTTCGGGCCGCGTTGTTAAGGCACAGCGTGGTTCGAGCCGTGATGTAAAAGCTGTTTCCCACTTCTAAAGATCTGCTTGCCAATATTAGAATGGATTTCTGCTTGAACAAAGCGAACTTCCATCTTTCTCAACAACATTTTCTCGTTAAAAGCATTTATGGTGATGCTGTGCACGAATATGGGCTCCATTAAAAAATAGAAGTATTATTTGAATTCGAGTATGGAGCAATCTAAGGATGTGATCATTGCTTTGAATGAATGTGAAACCTGTATATAGAGAGTAGCACCAGACATCGAGAGAAGTAATCTGAGTACCTTACGGCCCTGAAGAAGCAGAGTTTCTCATGAAACATGTCGACAGCTTACATCGAAACAGGGTGCCAATATCAAAATGTATTGCTAGTATCCAAAACAATGACTGATATTGAAACTAAAATGTTGTGTTATGTGATATCCACCACAGATGCCATAAATTGGTTGATGACATAGATCATTCATTTTATCTGTATAAATATCCTGTAAGAGGGATGAGACTTGCACACTTTAATGGTTGATCTGTATTGGTTGTAAAATACATTATATGGAATAATCAAGTACCTTTTATGACATTTATTGAGATTATAGATTATTTGGCTATTTAATTTATCAGTGTTTGGGGGGCGTGGCCAAGCCGTCGACTGTAATGACCGCACGGAGATAGCTCCAGAACTGAAAGCCCTTCTCCTGAGGGTTACGACACCTATCCTCACCTCCGCCGATCTCCAATTAGAGAAAACTGCATTATCTATCCCTCGTTAATGCAGCAACTTGCCATTTGACACCGACTTCTACTCTCTCCTGTTGCCGGCTTGAAAGGGTACGTCCCAGCCCGTCTGCAGTGCCTCGCAGGACTCCCTCACTAGGCCGCCTTTTGTCGGCACACCAGGGCCCGCGGAGGCAGGACCCAGCTGCCGGCATTTGCCACTACATTGGGCTTGGCCTGTACTTGCTGCAACTGGTTGCAGACCACTAAGCGGCCGGCTGACCACGCTTGCATCTACCAGCAGCTCACCATGACCCTCAAAGGCGAGATCTGTCCAGATCCTTCTAGGAGAGCACATGCTACCACTCTGCAGCTCCCCTCCACGCTGCTACCTGTGGTCTAACGCCAGTCGCTTCATTGCCCCCCCCCGGACCAGCACCATCACACCTGTAAATACCTGCCTGCTGTGCTTCTTGAGACTTGCATTCGGTGCTGTTGTGCCCCCCTCCCTACTGTGCGGGGGTGCTGGAGGATGGGAATGCTGTTGGCCTGTTTCCCTGAATGGCCTTCATTGCTCATCACAGCTAGTGGGATTTCTCACTTTATGTCTCATCGCTGGTGCTGCCCATGGAAGATCCCTAAAGTGCCATCTCACCTCACCAGTGGAGCCAGGGGTGTTCTCACTCCACGGCACAATAATATACGGTATATACCTTACCTTGGCAAAACCTCTAATCACGATTTGCCACCGATCACCCACAGTTTCTTACCCAACATCAGAACTTTTTCACCATGGGTCGAGGGGACCCCAAACAACACCGGCTCACCTTTGATCGTCCCAATTTGACTGGGCGACCTGACCTCCCCCCTCATCAGATCTTGAGGACGACCATGAGGTGACTAGGTTCCCCGGCGCCCCCAAGGGTTCGGCGGCGATCATGGTGGAACTCCGAGGCGGCTTTCGCGCCATTGATGCGTGCTTTGATACCATTGCATCTCGGCTCGACCACATGGGGGAGCGCCTGGAACCACATGGCACCTGCCTTGATACCGCTGAGGAATGTGTCTTAGGCCTGGAGGACAGTGCCACCTCACTGACCCGTAGTCTGGAGAAGACAGAATGATTCAACTGCAATATAATACTGTAATTAATCCCCTTTTACTTCTATTTCCAGCTTCTCCCCACATGTAACCCTGATTTGCACTAATCCATCATTAGCTATCACTCGCCATAATGGGCAGCGATATCCGATGCGTTGCTCGCCCCCCCAGGATGAGTCCACATTTCAAAATGTTGCGACTTTCTTTGATGTTTGAGTTTTGCAGACTTGCAGTCCAAGTTGAACGTTGGATATGGCTCTTCCTCTCAATGGCCGGCCGTATAGACATTATAAAAATGACTGTACTGCCCCGTTTTCTATACCTATTTCTAAACATACCCATCACTTTCATTCATTCTTTGTATGTCTCACTACGCAGTCTCCTCTTAAAATTAGTCTGGGCTGGTCGCAGACCCTGGATCGCCTGGGACGCCCTGACTGTTCCATATGCGCGCGGTGGCTTCGCCATCCCTGATTTTCAAATCTATCTTCTGGTTGCCCAGGCTCAATTACATGCTATTGGTTTCACCCAGACACCCATCTGCCTTATATAAAACTGGGCGATACCAAAGGGGATGATGGACGGAGCGCTTGAGCAAATCAAACACTCACCCCCAGTCAACTAATCTGGGTTTAATCCATCATCATTCTTTAGCTCACTCCACCACCCCAGTTCAGACATGGCCATATGCAAATCAGTCTGACCCTGTGCCTCATGGGAACAGTCCAGCCCGAACTGCCAAGCCATGTCTTCCCTGGACCGGAAACAAGCATCCTGGGGCCGGTTTCTGGCTATTCAGCCGTCATCAGCCAGGCTAGCTTGAATCCAGTGGCAAAGTGAGCAAGGGACCCACGTCTGGGCATACCCTGCCAACTTAGGGCGAACAAAGCGATACCAAAGGGGATGATGGACGGAGCGCTTGAGCAAATCAAACACTCACCCCCAGTCAACTGATCTGGGTTTAATCCATCATCATTCTTTAGCTCACTCCACCACCCCAGTTCAGACATGGCCATATGCAAATCAGTCTGACCCTGTGCCTCATGGGAACAGTCCAGCCCGAACTGCCAAGCCATGTCTTCCCTGGACCAGAAACAAGCATCCTGGGACCGGTTTCTGGCTATTCAGCCGTCATCAGCCAGGCTAGCTTGAATCCAGTGGCAAAGTGAGCAAGGGACCCACGTCTGGGCATACCCTGCCAACTTAGGGCGAACAAAGCGATACCAAAGGGGATGATGGACGGAGCGCTTGAGCAAATCAAACACTCACCCCCAGTCAACTGATCTGGGTTTAATCCATCATCATTCTTTAGCTCACTCCACCACCCCAGTTCAGACATGGCCATATGCAAATCAGTCTGACCCTGTGCCTCATGGGAACAGTCCAGCCCGAACTGCCAAGCCATGTCTTCCCTGGACCGGAAACAAGCATCCTGGGACCGGTTTCTGGCTATTCAGCCGTCATCAGCCAGGCTAGCTTGAATCCAGTGGCAAAGTGAGCAAGGGACCCACGTCTGGGCATACCCTGCCAACTTAGGGCGAACAAAGCGATACCAAAGGGGATGATGGACGGAGCGCTTGAGCAAATCAAACACTCACCCCCAGTCAACTGATCTGGGTTTAATCCATCATCATTCTTTAGCTCACTCCACCACCCCAGTTCAGACATGGCCATATGCAAATCAGTCTGACCCTGTGCCTCATGGGAACAGTCCAGCCCGAACTGCCAAGCCATGTCTTCCCTGGACCGGAAACAAGCATCCTGGGACCGGTTTCTGGCTATTCAGCCGTCATCAGCCAGGCTAGCTTGAATCCAGTGGCAAAGTGAGCAAGGGACCCACGTCTGGGCATACCCTGCCAACTTAGGGCGAACAAAGCGATACCAAAGGGGATGATGGACGGAGCGCTTGAGCAAATCAAACACTCACCCCCAGTCAACTGATCTGGGTTTAATCCATCATCATTCTTTAGCTCACTCCACCACCCCAATTCAGACATGGCCATATGCAAATCAGTCTGACCCTGTGCCTCATGGGAACAGTCCAGCCCGAACTGCCAAGCCATGTCTTCCCTGGACCGGAAACAAGCATCCTGGGACCGGTTTCTGGCTATTCAGCCGTCATCAGCCAGGCTAGCTTGAATCCAGTGACAAAGTGAGCAAGGGACCTACGTCTGGGCATACCCTGCCAACTTAGGGCGAACAAAGCGATACCAAAGGGGATGATGGACGGAGCACTTGAGCAAATCAAACACTTACCCCCAGTCAACTGATCTGGGTTTAATCCATCATCATTCTTTAGCTCACTCCACCACCCCAGTTCAGACATGGCCATATGCAAATCAGTTTGACCCTGTGCCCCATGGGAACAGTCCAGCCCGAACTGCCAAGCCATGTCTTCCCTGGACCGGAAACAAGCATCCTGGGACCGGTTTCTGGCTATTCAGCCGTCATCAGCCAGGCTAGCTTGAATCCAGTGGCAAAGTGAGCAAGGGACCCACGTCTGGGCATACCCTGCCAACTTAGGGCGAACAAAGCGATACCAAAGGGGATGATGGACGGAGCGCTTGAGCAAATCAAACACTCACCCTCAGTCAACTGATCTGGGTTTAATCCATCATCATTCTTTAGCTCACTCCACCACCCCAGTTCAGACATGGCCATATGCAAATCAGTCTGACCCTGTGCCTCATGGGAACAGTCCAGCCCGAACTGCCAAGCTATGTCTTCCCTGGACCGGAAACAAGCATCCTGGGACCGGTTTCTGGCTATTCAGCCGTCATCAGCCAGGCTAGCTTGAATCCAGTGGCAAAGTGAACAAGGGAACCATGTCTGGGCATACCCTGCCAACTTAGGGGCGAACAAAGCGATACCAAAGGGGATGATGGACGGAGCGCTTGAGCAAATCAAACACTCACCCCCAGTCAACTGATCTGTGTTTAATCCATCATCATTCTTTAGCTCACTCCACCACCCCAGTTCAGACATGGCCATATGCAAATCAGTCTGACCCTGTGCCTCATGGGAACAGTCCAGCCCGAACTGCCAAGCCATGTCTTCCCTGGACCGGAAACAAGCATCCTGGGACCGGTTTCTGGCTATTCAGCCGTCATCAGCCAGGCTAGCTTGAATCCAGTGGCAAAGTGAGCAAGGGACCCACGTCTGGGCATACCCTGCCAACTTAGAGGCGAACAAAGCGATACCAAAGGGGATGATGGACTGTTCCCATGAGGCACAGGGTCAAGACTGATTTGCATATGGCTGGGTTCAAACTGGAATGGCATGGTGAGCAAAAAAACGATGGATTTAGGCCCAGATCTCTGTACTGGGGTGAATGTATGACATTGTTCTGCATTCTGTCCATCAACTGTTGTTTTTGCATTTGTCACCCCGAGTGGGACGGGTATGCCCAGACGTGGGTCCCGTGTTCTCCATGCCACTGGAATCAAGCTATCCTGGCTGAAGAGGGTGAAACCCCGAAACCGTTCCTAGGATGCTTGTTTCCAGTCCAGGGAGGACCTGGCTTGGCAGTTCGGGCTGGACTGTTCCCATGAGGCACAGGGTCAAGACTGATTTGCATATGGCTGGGTTCAAACTGGAATGGCATGGTGAGCAAAAACGATGGATTTAGGCCCAGATCTCTGTACTGGGGTGAATGTATGACATTGTTCTGCATTCGGTCCATCAACTGTTGTTTTTGCATTTGTCACCCCGAGTGGGACGGGTATGCCCAGACGTGGGTCCCGTGCTCTCCATGCCACTGGAATCAAGCTATCCTGGCTGAAGAGGGTGAAACCCCGAAACCGGTCCTAGGATGCTTGTTTCCAGTCCAGGGAGGACCTGGCTTGGCAGTTCGGGCTGGACTGTTCCCATGAGGCACAGGGTCAAGACTGATTTGCATATGGCTGGGTTCAAACTGGAATGGCATGGTGAGCAAAAAAACTATGGATTTAGGCCCAGATCTCTGTACTGGGGTGAATGTATGACATTGTTCTGCATTCTGTCCATCAACTGTTGTTTTTGCATTTGTCACCCCGAGTGGGACGGGTATGCCCAGACGTGGGTCCCGTGCTCTCCATGCCACTGGAATCAAGCTATCCTGGCTGAAGAGGGTGAAACCCCGAAACCGGTCCTAGGATGCTTGTTTCCAGTCCAGGGAGGACCTGGCTTGGCAGTTCGGGCTGGACTGTTCCCATGAGGCACAGGGTCAAGACTGATTTGCATATGGCTGGGTTCAAACTGGAATGGCATGGTGAGCAAAAACGATGGATTTAGGCCCAGATCTCTGTACTGGGGTGAATGTATGACATTGTTCTGCATTCTGTCCATCAACTGTTGTTTTTGCATTTGTCACCCCGAGTGGGACGGGTATGCCCAGACGTGGGTCCCGTGCTCTCCATGCCACTGGAATCAAGCTATCCTGGCTGAAGAGGGGTGAAACCCCGAAACCGGTCCTAGGATGCTTGTTTCCAGTCCAGGAGGACCTGGCTTGGCAGTTCGGGCTGGACTGTTCCCATGAGGCACAGGGTCAAGACTGATTTGCATATGGCTGGGTTCAAACTGGAATGGCATGGTGAGCAAAAAACGATGGATTTAGGCCCAGATCTCTGTACTGGGGTGAATGTATGACATTGTTCTGCATTCTGTCCATCAACTGTTATTTTTGTATTTGTCAGCCCGAGTGGGACGGGTATGCCCAGACGTGGGTCCCGTGCTCTCCATGCCACTGGAATCAAGCTATCCTGGCTGAAGAGGGGTGAAACCCCGAAACCGGTCCTAGGATGCTTGTTTCCAGTCCAGGGAGGACCTGGCTTGGCAGTTCGGGCTGGACTGTTCCCATGAGGCACAGGGTCAAGACTGATTTGCATATGGCTGGGTTCAAACTGGAATGGCATGGTGAGCAAAAAAACGATGGATTTAGGCCCAGATCTCTGTACTGGGGTGAATGTATGACATTGTTCTGCATTCTGTCCATTAACTGTTGTTTTTGCATTTGTCACCCCGAGTGGGACGGGTATGCCCAGACGTGGGTCCCGTGCTCTCCATGCCACTGGAATCAAGCTATCCTGGCTGAAGAGGGGTGAAACCCCGAAACCAGCACTAGGATGCTTGTTTCCAGTCCAGGTAGGACCTGGCTTGGCAGTTCGGGCTGGACTGTTCCCATGAGGCACAGGGTCAAGACTGATTTGCATATGGCTGGGTTCAAACTTGAATGGCATGGTGAGCAAAAAAACGATGGATTTAGGCCCAGATCTCTGTACTGGGGTGAATGTATGACATTGTTCTGCATTCTGTCCATCAACTGTTATTTTTGCATTTGTCACCCCGAGTGGGACGGGTATGCCCAGACGTGGATCCCGTGCTCTCCATGCCACTGGAATCAAGCTATCCTGGCTGATGAGTGGTGAAACCCCGAAACCGGTCCTAGGATGCTTGTTTCCAGTCCAGGGAGGACCTGGCTTGGCAGTTCGGGCTGGACTGTTCCCATGAGGCACAGGGTCAAGACAGATTTGCATATGGCTGGGTTCAAACTGGAATAGCATGGTGAGCAAAGAAAACGATGGATTTAGGCCCAGATCTCTGTACTGGGGTGAATGTACGACGTTGTTCTGCATTCTGTCCATCAACTGTTGTTTTTGCATTTATATAAAACTGGAGCATGATCGAGCCGATCTCACACCTTTCAATATCCTACTAACGCAGGGCCTCAAGCTGGACCCGGAAGATATACAAACTCTGTCTACCACATGCTGGGCCTGGCGGACACTCAGCGGGGTATTGGGTTACGATTTTGTATCCTCCCCTGCACTTCCTCTCTCACCGAATCCCTGTCTGCCTCTCATGACTGAAAAACTTGTACAACGTACCATGACTAGACATAACCTGCAGAGACTTGGTGATTTGTTCCCAGACAGACATGCGATCTCTCATACTATTGATACCGATCATGCTGACGCCACATATATGGACAGGTTTCTTTTTCGTAGATTACACAGGACATTACATTCCCGCATTCCCTCCTAACCCCTCGCACCTGAGGACTTTCCTTCTCTCACACTCTTAATATTGGACCTAGACGGGTCACATCTGATTACCAAGCTTTACCATGCCTGTAGGACTCTTAAACATGCACACGACAGCAGAGTGCAAAGGTATTGGGAGGAAGATCTAGATCACCCCATCACTGACTAGGATTGGGCCTATTGCTGTACACAAATTAAATTGCTATCCCCAAACCATCGCCATAAATTACTACATTTTCATTTCTTACATAGATTCTATACTACACATATTGGCCTTGCCATGCTTGACCCATCCGGGTCATCCCTCTCCTCTAAGTGCCATTTCCCGGGGGCAGACTTCCCCCTTTCACCGCACAAGGCTCAGAGCTGGGTCCCTGGCACTAGGCCCAGACTGGCTCGGTCTGTCCTTCCTGCATCAGAGCCCCTTTCACCGCACATGCCTCAGATCTGGGTCCCCGGCACTAGGCCCAGACTGGCTCTGTCTGTCCTTCCTGCGTTAGAGCCCCTTTGACGGCACACGCCTCAGATCTGGGTCCCCAGCACTAGGCCCAGACTGGCTCGGTCTGTCCTTCCTGCATCAGAGCCCCTTTCACCGCACATGCCTCAGATCTGGGTCCCCGGCACTAGGCCCAGACTGGCTCTGTCTGTCCTTCCTGCGACAGAGCCCCTTTGACGGCACACGCCTCAGATCTGGGTCCCCAGCACTAGGCCCAGACTGGCTTGGTCTATCCTTCCTGCATCAGAGCCCCTTTCACCACACATGGCTGAAAGCTGGGTCCCCGGCACTAGGCCCAGGCTGGCTCTGTCTGTCCTTCCTGTGTCAGAGCCCCTTTGACCGCACACGCCTCAGAGCTGGGTCCCTGGCACTAGGTCCAGACTGGCTCTGTCTGTCCTTCCTGCATCAGAGCCCCTTTGACCGCACACGCCTCAGAGCTCGGCCCCTGGCACTAGGCCCAGACTGGCTCTGTCTGTCCTTCCTGCATCAGACCCCCTTTGACCGCACAAGACCCAGAGCTGGGTCCCTAGCACTAGGCCCAGACTGCCTCTGTCTGTCCTTCCTGCGTCAGAGCCCCTTTCACTGCACACGCCTCAGACCTGGGTCCCTGGAACTAGGCCCAGACTTGCTCTGTCTGTCCTTCCTGCATCAGAGTCTATCTCACCACGCACAGCTCAGAGCTGGGTCCCTGGCACTAGGTCTAGACTGGCTCTGTCTGTTCTTCCTGCATCAGAGCCCCTTTCCCCGCCCACGCCTCAGAGCTGGGTCCCTGGCACTAGGCCCAGACTGGCTCTGCCGGTCCTTCCTGCATCAGAGCCCCATTCATCGCACAAGGCTCAGAGCTGGGTCCCTGGCACTAGACCCAGACTGGCTCGGTCTATCCTTCCTGCATCAGAGTCCCTTTCACCGCACATGGCTCAGAGCTGGGTCCTTGCCACTTGGCCCAGACTGGCTCTGTCTGTCCTTCCTGCATCAGAGCCCCTTTCACCGCACACGCCTCAGAGCACGGTCCCTGGCACTAGGCCCAGACTGGCTCTGTCTGTCCTTCCTGCATCAGAGTCCCGTTCACCACACACGGCTCATAGCTCGGTCCCTGGCACTAGGCCCAGAATGGCTGGCTGTCTGTCCTTCCTGCATCAGAGCCCCTTTCACCGCACACGCCTCAGAGCTAGGTCCCTGGCACCAGGCCCAGATTGGCTCTGTCTGTCCTTCCTGCGTCAGAGCCCCTTTCACCGCACAAGGCTCAGAGCTGGGTCCCTGGGACTAGGCCCAGACTGGCTCTGTCTGTCCTTCCTGCACCAGAGCCCCTTTCACCGCACAAGGCTCAGAGCTGGGTCCCTTGCACTAGGCCCAGACTGGCTCTGTCTGTCCTTCCTGCATCAGAGCCCCTTTCACCGCACAAGGCTCAGAGCTGGGTCCCTGGAACTAGGCCCAGACTGGCTCTGTCTGTCCTTCCTGCATCAGAGCCCCTTTCACCGCACACGCCTCAGAGCTGGGTCCCTGGCACTAGGCCCAGACTGGCTCTGTCTGTCCTTCCTGCATCAGAGCACCTTTCAACGTACAAGGCTCAGAGCTGGGTCTCTGGCAATAGGCCCAGACTGGCTCTGTCTGTCCTTCCTGCATCAGAGCCCCTTTCACGGCACAAGGCTCAGAGCTGGGTCCCTGGCACTAGCCCCAGACAGGCTCTGTCTGTCCTTCCTGCGTCAGTGCCCCTTTCACCGCACAAGGCTCAGAGCTGGGTCCCCGGCACTAGGCCCAGACTGGCTCTGTCTCTCCTTCCTGCATCAGAGCCCCTTTCACCGCACACGCCTCAGAGCTGGGTCCCCGGCACTAGGCCCAGACTGGCTCTGTCTCTCCTTCCTGCATCAGAGCCCCTTTCACCGCACACGCCTCAGAGCTGGGTCCCTGGCACTAGGCCCAGACTGGCTCTGTCTGTCCTTCCTGCATCAGAGCCCCTTTCACCGCACACGCCTCAGAGCTGGGTCCCTGGAACTAGGCCCAGACTGGCTCTGTCGGTCCTTCCTGCATCAGAGCCCCATTCACCGCACAAGGCTGAGAGCTGGGTCCCTGGCACTAGACCCAGACTGGCTCGGTCTGTCCTTCCTGCATCAGAGTCCCTTTCACCGCACATGGCTCAGAGCTGGGTCCTTGCCACTTGGCCCAGACTGGCTCTGTCTGTCCTTCCTGCATCAGAGCCCCTTTCACCGCACACGCCTCAGAGCACGGTCCCTGGCACTAGGCCAAGACTGGCTCTGTCTGTCCTTCCTGCATCAGAGTCCCGTTCACCACACACGGCTCATAGCTCGGTCCCTGGCACTAGGCCCAGACTGGCTGGCTGGCTGTCTGTCCTTCCTGCATCAGAGCCCGTTTCACCGCACACGCCTAAGAGCTGGGTCCCTGGCACTAGGCCCAGACTGGCTCTGTCTGTCCTTCCTGCGTCAGAGCCCCTTTCACCGCACACGCCTCAGAGCTGGGTCCCTGGCACTAGGCCCAGACTGGCTCTGTCTGTCCTTCCTGCATCAGAGTCTCTTTCACCGCACACGCCTCAGAGCTGGGTCCCTGGCACTAAGCCTAGACTGGCTCTGTCTGTCCTTCCTGCATCAGAGCCCCTTTCACCGCACAAGGCTCAGAGCTGGTTCTCTGGCACTAGGCCCAAACTGGCTCTGTCTCTCCTTCCTGCATCAGAGCCCCTTTCACCGCACACGCCTCAGAGCTGAGTCCCTGGCACAAGGCCCAGACTGGCTCTGTCTGTCCTTCCTGCACCAGAGCCCCTTTCACCGCACAAGGCTCAGAGCTGGGTCCCTGGCACTAGGCCCAGACTGGCTCTGTCTGTCCTTCCTGCATCAGAGCCCCTTTCACCGCACAAGGCTCAGAGCTGGGTCCCTGGAACTAGGCCCAGACTGGCTCTGTCGGTCCTTCCTGCATCAGAGCCCCTTTCACTGCACACGCCTCAGAGCTCGGCCCCTGGCACTAGGCCCAGACTGGCTCTGTCTGTCCTTCCTGCATCAGAGTCCCGTTCACCACACACGGCTCATAGCTCGGTCCCTGGCACTAGGCCCAGACTGGCTCTGTCTGTCCTTCCTGCATCAGAGACCCTTTCACCGCACAAGCCTCAGAGCTGGGTCCCTGGCACTAGGCCCAGACTGGCTCTGTCTGTCCTTCCTGTGTCAGAGCCCCTTTCACCGCAGAAGGCTCAAAGCTGGGTCCCTGGGACTAGGCCCAGACTGGCTCTGTCTGTCCTTCCTGCATCAGAGCCCCTTTCACCGCACAAGGCTCAGAGCTGGGTCCCCGGCACTAGTCCCAGACTGGCTCTGTCTGTCCTTCCTGCATCAAAAGACCTTTCACCGCACAAGGCTCAGAGCTGGGTCCCCGGCACTAGGCAGGCTGGCTCTGTCTGTCCTTCCTGCGTCAGAGCCCCTTTCATTGCACATGCCTCAGAGCTAGGTCCATGGCACCAGGCCCAGACTGGCTCTGTCTGTCCTTTCTGCGTCAGAGCCCCTTTCACTGCACACGCCTCAGAGCTGGGTCCCTGGCACTAGGCCCAGACTGGCTCTGTCTGTCCTTCCTGCATCAGAGTCTCTTTCACCGCACACGCCTCAGAGCTGGGTCTCTGGCACTAGGCCGGGGCTGGCTCTGTCTGTCCTTCCTGCGTCAGAGCCCTTTCACCGCACAAGGCTCAGAGCTGGGTCCCTGGGACTAGGCCAAGACTGGCTCTGTCTGTCCTTCCTGCGTCAGAGCCCCTTTCACCGCACAAGGCTCAGAGCTGGGTCCCTGGCATTAGGCCCAGACTGGCTCTGTCTGTCCTTCCTGCGTCAGAGCCCCTTTCACTGCACACGCCTCAGAGCTGGGTCCCTGGCACTAGGCCCAGACTGGCTCTGTCTTTCCTTCCTGTATCAGAGACTCTTTCACCGCACATGCCTCAGAGCTGGGTCCCTGGCACTAGGCCCAGACTTGGTCTGTCTGTCCTTCCTGCATCAGAGCCCCTTTCACCACACACGCCTCAGAGCTGGGTACTTGGCACTAGGCCCAGACTGGCTCTGTCTGTCCTTCCTGCGTTAGAGCCCCTTTCACCGCACACGCCTCAGAGCTCGGTCCCTGGCACTTGACTAGGCCCAGACTGGCTCTGTCTGTCCTTCCTGCATCAGAGCCCCTTTCACCGCACATGCCTCAGAGCTGGGTCCCTGGCACTAGGCCCAGACTGGCTCTGTCTGTCCTTCCTGCGTTAGAGCCCCTTTCACCGCACAAGGGTCAGAGCTGGGTCCCAGGCACTAGGCCCAGACTGGCTCTGTCTGTCCTTCCTGCATCAGAGCCCCTTTCACCGCACATGCCTCAAAGCTGGGTCCCTGGCACTAGGCCCAGACTGGCTCTGTCTGTCCTTCCTGCATCAGAGTCTCTTTCACCGCACACGCCTCAGAGCTGGGTCTCTGGTACTAGGCCGAGGCTGGCTCTGTCTGTCCTTCCTGCGTCAGAGCCCCTTTCACCACACAAGGCTCAGAGCTGGGTCCCTAGCACTAGGCCCAGACTGGCTCTGTCTGTCCTTCCTGCGTCAGAGCCCCTTTCACCGCACAAGGCTCAGAGCTGGGTCCCTGGCATTAGGCCCAGACTGGCTCTGTCTGTCCTTCCTGCGTCAGAGCCCCTTTCACTGCACACGCCTCAGAGCTGGGTCCCTGGCACTAGGCCCAGACTGGCTCTGTCTTTCCTTCCTGTATCAGAGTCTCTTTCACCGCACATGCCTCAGAGCTGGGTCCCTGGCACTAGGCCCAGACTTGGTCTGTCTGTCCTTCCTGCATCAGAGCCCCTTTCACCACACACGCCTCAGAGCTGGGTACTTGGCACTAGGCCCAGACTGGCTCTGTCTGTCCTTCCTGCGTCAGAGCCCCTTTGACCGCACACGGCTCGTAGATCGGTCCCTGGTATTTGGCCCAGACTGGCTCTCTCTGTCCTTCCTGCATCAGAGTCTCTTTCACCGCACCCGCCTCAGAGCTCGGTCCCTGGCACTAGGCCCAGACTGGCTCTGTCTGTCCTTCCTGCGTCAGAGCCCCTTTCACCACACAAGGCTCAGAGCTGGGTCCCTGGCACTAGGCCCAGACTGGCTTTGTCTGTCCTTTCTGCGTCAGAGCCCCTTTCACTGCACACGCCTCAGAGCTGGGTCCCTGGCACTAGGCCCAGGCTGGCCCTGTCTGTCCTTCCTGCATCAGAGTCTCTTTCACCGCACACGCCTCAAAGCTCGGTCCCTGGCACTAGGCCCAGACTGGCTCTGTCTGTCCTTCCTGCGTCCGAACCCCTTTCACTGCACACGCCTCAGAGCTGGGTCCCAGGCACTAGGCCCAGACTGGCTCTGTCTGTCCTTCCTGCATCAGAGCCCCTTTCACCGCACACGCCTCAGAGCTGGGTCCCTGGCACTAGGTCAAAACTGGCTCCGTCTGTCCTTCCTGCGTCAGAGCCCCTTTCACAGCACACGCCTCAGAGCTCGGTCCCTGGCACTTGACTAGGCCCAGACTGGCTCTGTCTGTCCTTCCTGCATCAGAGCCCCTTTCACTGCACACGCCTCAGAGCTGGGTCCCCGGCACTAGGCCCAGAATGGCTCTGTCTATCCTTCCTGCATCAGAGCCCCTTTCACCGCACACGCCTCAGAGCTGGGTCCCCGGCACTAGGCCCAGACTGGCTCTGTCAGTCCTTCCTGCATCAGAGCCCCTTTCACCGCACACGCCTCAGAGCTGGGTCCCTGGCACTAGGCCTAGGTCTGTCTCTTCTTCCTTGATGAGAGCTCGAATCACTGTGGTCCTCCCAGACTAGCTCTGTCTGTCCTTTCGGGATTAGAGCTTGGTTCCCTACGTGAGACTCAGAGCACGGTTCCTTGCACTAGCCCCACACTAGCTCGGTCTGTCCTTTCTGGATTAGAGCTTGGTTCACTGCACGAGGCTCACAGCTCGATTCCTTGAACGGTGCCCAGCCCTGTCAGTCCTCCCTGGATCACAGGTTGGACCCCTGGTCTATGCAAAGACTGGCTTTGTCGCTTCTTCATTCATGACAGCTCGATTCACTGTGCTCGTCCCAGACCAGATCTGTCTGTCATTCCTGGATCTGAAACCAGTTCACTGCACGAGACTCAGAACTCAGTTACTGGCACTAGGTCCAGACCGGCTCTGCCTGTCCTTCCTGGATCAGAGCTTTGTTAACTGCACTTGGCTCAGACTGGCTCGTTGTATTCTTTCCTGGATCAGAGCTTGATTCACTGCACGAGGGTCAGAGCTCAGTTAATCGCACTAGACCCAGGCTGGTTCGTTGTATCCTTTCCTGGATCAAAGCTTGATTCACTGTAAGAGGCTCAGAGCTCAGTTCCTTGCACTAGACCCAGACTGGCTCATTGTATCCTTCCCTGGATCAGAGCTTGATTCACTGCACGAGGCTCAGAGCTCAGTTCCTCGCACTAGACCCAGGCTGGTTCGGTGTGTCCTTTCCTGGATCAGAGCTTTGTTCACTGCACTTGGCTCAGAGATCTGGCCCCTGCTCTAGCCCAGACTGGCTCAGTGTATCCTTCCTAGATCAGACCTTTATTCACTTTAAGAGGCTCAGAGCTCAGTTCCTTGCACTAGACCCAGACTGGCTGTGCCTCGCCTTCCTAGATCAGACCTCGGTTCCCTGCACTACGCCCAGTTGGACTCTGTCTTCCCTTCCTGGATGAGCGCTGGGTTGCCTTCATTAGGAGCAGACTGGTTCTGTTTTTAGTTCCTGGATCATAGCCCGGGTCACTGCACTATGCCTGGGATGGCTCGGTCTGTCCTTCCGGCAGCAGAGTTGGGTTGCTAAGCACATTATCGCTCTGTCTGTCCTTCCTGGACCCGCGCCCTGCTCACAGATGTTGGCTCAGAGCTCAGATCCCTATGCTTGGCCCAGGCAGTCTCTCTCTCCTTCCTGGATGAGTGCTCGGTACCCTGCACTAGGGCCAGGCTGTCTCTGTCTGTCCTTCCTGGACCAGAGCCCGGGTCACTGGGCTAGGCCTAGGGTGGCTCGGTCTGTTCTTCCTGAATCAGACCTCGGTTCTTCTCACTAGGCACAGGCTTGCTCTGTGTCTCCTTCCTGGATCAGAGCCCTGTTCACAGCACTTGGCTCAGAGCTCGGCTCCCTGCAGTAGGCCAAAACTGGCTTCAAGCATCCTTCTTGGATCAGAGCTCGGCTCCCTGCACTAGGCCCAAACTGGCTTCAAGCATCCTTCTTGGATCAGAGCTTGGTTCACTGCAGGAGGCCTAGAGCTCGGCTCCCTGCACTAGGCCCAAACTGGCTGCAAGCATCCTTCTTGGATCAGAGCTCGGCTCCCTGCACTAGGCTCTGGCTGACCCCATCTCTCCTCCCTGGATGTGCTCAATCCGCTGGCCTAAGCGGCTCCGTCTGTCCTTCCTGGTCCAGGCCCGGGCTGGTCCTGTCTGGGTCCCTGGATGAGTGGATGTTTCCTACACTAGGCCTCGGCTTCTCACTGCAGCCGCCCGAGCCCCCTTCCCGTCCATATTGTCAGCTCAGGCTGGGATCCTTCCCAACCCCATGCTGTCGTTGTGCTTCCGGGTCAAAGCCCTTTGCTCTAAGCTGCAAGGCCCATAACCCTCTCTGCCAGAGTAGGCGCAGGCCCGCCATCTCTTGCAATTACTAGCCTCACACCAGTTTAAGACCTTGTTTACCCCAGGCCCTTGTTTTATTATTATTTTTTCTCTAAAAATACATTTCAGCGAATCAAAGAGGTCTTTAAGCAGAAGAACTTTTATAGCAGGTCCTCGAAGCCACGAGGCTCCGAGACCCGTTTGGCAGACGGTGGGGAGAGCGGCTCCCCGAAGAAGGCGGTCATTAATGACTGTCCGCGGGAGAATGGCGCTCAGAGCGCAGGACAGATTCCCTTTTACTGCCCGAGCGGCCTCAGACGGTCCCCTCACTGCACCGATTCTAACCGCCGGCCCGGGGAAGAATAGCGCATCTGAGGCCGGTCCCCGGGGGCCTATAATGGGTCCCGGGAGCTGGCACGCGCCTGCGGCCGCTGGGGATACATAGGGCCCCCTTGGGACCCGTGCGCACACACCCATCACATTCCAAGACAGGCTCTCTTGTGGGATTTCCCCCCCCCCCGGACCTATAATAGGCCCGCGGGGCGTATAATGTTACGAGCCTGCGGCCGCTGGGGGTACATATGTGGTCCCCCCCCCCCGCCCCCCCCCCGGATGCGTGCGCATACACCCATCACATTGGGACCTATAATGAGACCCTGGCGCTGGCAAGCGTCTGCGGCCGCTGGGGATACATAGGGCCCCCCTGGGACCCGTGCGCACACACCCATCACATTCAAAGACAGGCTCTCTGCTGGGGCCCGCCCCGGGGCCTATAATGGGACCCTGGCGCTGGCACGCGCCTGTGGTCGCTGGGGATACATGGGGGCCCCTGGGACCCGTGCGCACGCACTCATTACATTCCAAGATAGGTTCCCTTGTGGGATCCCCCCCCCCCCCCCCCGGGACCATAATAGGACCTCGGGGGCGTATAATGGCAGGAGCCTGCGGCCGCTGGGGATCCCATGCAAACTCCTTTTCTCCATTGAGAAGTGATGCAAATTAACATAAGATGGGGTGTTGGGCATGGTAGATCCCATGTCATGCTACGCCACGGCGCACATGATGGGGGCCAACGACTATATATTTAGAGCACTTATTGGGGTAACGATGGACCCTCTGCACGCTGCTGAACTTTAGGTTGTGGGGAGAACGCCCCTGCCCATCTCCTATAGGGTGATAAGGCCTCTGCAGACCTACCTCTTGCCATGAGAGCGGTACCACAGACGGGGGGGGCTGCACTAACGCCAGTAGGGGGGCCCAGAAGATAACGGGTCAAGCACGGCTGTGGTTGGGTGGGAGCCTCTCACAAGTGGTGGCAATGACGGCGAATCTCCCTGTTGGGGGATGTGGTACCTTCCAGACACATGAAACCCTATGATGAGTTAAGTGAGGACCTTACACTACTTTACACCCAGGTCTTCAGATACCCCTAACTCAGGCCTTCAGATACCCCTAACTCAGGCCTTCAGATACCCCTCTTCAGGTCTTCAGATACCCCTAACTCAGGCCTTCAGATACCCCTCTTCAGGTCTTCAGATACCCCTAACTCGGGCCTTCAGATACCCCTAACTCAGGTCTTCAGATACCCCTAACTCAGGTCTTCAGATACCCCTAACTCAGGCCTTCAGATACCCCTCTTCAGGTCTTCAGATACCCCTAACTCGGGCCTTCAGATACCCCTCTTCAGGTCTTCAGATACCCCTAACTCAGGTCTTCAGATACCCCTAACTCAGGTCTTCAGATACCCCTAACTCAGGTCTTCAGATACCCCTAACTCAGGTCTTCAGATACCCCTAACTCAGGTCTTCAGATACCCCTAACTCAGGTCTTCAGATACCCCTAACTCGGGCCTTCAGATACCCCTAACTCAGGTCTTCAGATACCCCTCTTCAGGTCTTCAGATACCCCTAACTCAGGTCTTCAGTTACCCCTAACTCGGGCCTTCAGATACCCCTAACTCAGGTCTTCAGATACCCCTCTTCAGGTCTTCAGATACCCCTAACTCAGGTCTTCAGTTACCCCTACTCGGGCATGCTTCAACATGACTAACTAACCTTGAGGAACTTCCACAGAAATATCCACTCGAGACCAAACTAACAAGGTCACCTCTTTAAATATATAAAACCCTAATAATTAACATACCTGATAACTCTGCACAACTCATGGGATATGGGAGAGAGATATCAGACCTCTGGTGGGTGAAGAGGGTCTATGCCTCGGTGGCACCTCGCGAGGCGGCCGTTTCAAGGATATTCTCTCTAATACAATCTGAACACCTCTATTTCTATTTGTATCATTTCTGAAGGACATTAGACCAAAAGGCATCAAAGCGCTAATAGCGAGAGAGAGCGAGTAAAACAGAGACAACCCGGAGCAGACCACGACCCTCTATGTACAATCCCAGTGAAGCCCAATTCGCAAAAAGCCACGTTTTAACTTGCTTCCGAAGGAACAAATGCGAACATAGGCTCTGGATATGTTCAGGAAGGGAATTCCATAACCTGGCAGCCGCCACGGTAAAAGCACGTCCCCCCCACCTACCTTTCTCACATCGTGGAACCGCCACCTTATAGCGCCCGCTGACCTCAAAGGCCTCCCAGGAACAAACCACTCAGGGCTGTTCTAAGATAGCTCGATCCCTGTGAGTGGAGGGCTCCATGCGTCAAGCAGAGGCTTTAAAAACTACTGGCTTCTTAACAGTAGAGATCTCAAGCCCTCTCTAACCAAGGAGTGTTTGGACCAAGCGCGCGGCCGCATTCTGAATGATGGGAGCTCATTTAATGAAAGTTGGTTGACGTTAAGATACAGGACATTACAGTAATCTAAGGGAGGTGATGAGTGCAATGACCACTGACGCCCTGAGCTCCTTCGGGAGAAGAGGCAGCATTTTCTTCGAAACTTCAACCATCCAGAAGCAAGAACTCCCTGTTCTATTAACCGGACTATCGAAAGTCAAGGTGTTATCAAAAATCACCCCAGGCTTTTAGCGCAGGCATCACAGCCCAAAACCCACATGCCTGCACTGCCAGAAAGAAATAGGTGACTTTCTTAACAGTATATGGTCATGTGAATTCATTACACCGTTCTGGGAGTAGACTGGCCATACATTTCAAGACTTAAACCCAAAAGTTGCAATACTGTATACTCTGAATACTCTAGAAGACAATAGCTTTTCGAGAGCAGAAAAAACCTTGCTCGACCTGGATTCGTTCTGGGTAAAAGGACACAGCACTCACTGGAGACACACAACCCCTCCAAGCATCACCTACTGGGACACGGGCCATCGATGGATGCCGCATCCGAGCGCTCCCCATCTACGAGGCTAGGGACGGCCAACAAAAACACCACAAAGTATGGGAGCAATGCAGGATCTACAGGACTTTTGAAATCCTACACCAGTTTGGTCATTGAGAGGAGAACATATAGAAAATTAAAATAAAACAAGAAAAAGATCTTGGACAACCTGCTAAACCACCAGTGAAAGACCCACGGGGGCGGGGCTACTGCGTATGGTGATGTTTATCATACATTTATGCTGGATGCGCAGAAGGTGTACTGATGATTTTTGTTTTATTGTTTTTGTATTATGTGAAAACCCAATAAAGAGTATTATTTAAAAATGGCTCAACATAGAGCGGATGCGCATTCTGTGGCAAGTGCAGTAAATTCTCAATTATGCTGAAAACTTCCTGGTTGTAGTATCATGTCATTCTGGTGGCCCTTAGCTGTCATCCAACGGGCCACCCCTCTAGACATTGGCTTTGTTACTGGTGTTACTCATGCTTTGGATCAGCTTGGTGGCAAACATTTGGTTTTTGAAGTATTAGGCAGTTCGGTTAGAAACTACACTGGCTCCCGATTCAGAAGAGATGCCAGTTCAAGATGCTGACCCACGCTTACAAGGCCTTGCACAACCAAGGTCCAGCTTACATCACCAAACGCCTGACCTTCCACCAACCGACCAGACACCTTCAATCCGCTTCCATCTCCCTCGCAGACACCCCACGGATCCTCCAAACCAACAGCGGAGGACGCTCCTTCTTGCACCCGGTGGTCAAGGCATGGAACAACCTCCCCCTGCACCTCAGGACTGCACCGTCACTCCAGCAATTCAGAATAGACATGAAGACCTGGATGTTTGAATGAGCGAACCACCATGCGGCAGCCAACATCTCCAGCGCCTCGAGATCTTCACGGGTGGGTTGCTGCACTTTTTAAATGTTTGATTGATTGATTGAGGCAGTAGGAGTGATGTTGCCTCTTTACATGTGAACGTGCACTGGAAGGGGAAGAAGACGCAAAGGACTGCCTGCAGCTGTAGGCCAAGTGTCGGGTGAATGTACCTCCATCTTCCCTGGTCGTTCCTGCTACTTGCTGTTCCCATCCCTCCCTCTGTGCTCCAAGTCTTCCACTGCTCATTACACCCACTATGGTGTCTCCTGCTATTCTTTACTCTGCCTACTGCAGTGTTCTGCGCACATCTTGAATATCTAGCCATAAAAAACTTAAAGCACTGGGAACCCAGGCATGGAATAATACCATACAAGCAGGGGTAAAGTGGGAGACCATGTAGGGCCTGGGTGTCAACAGTAGACAGAAGAGAGAAAACAAAATTTGATAAGGTGAATGTCAGAAAATCTGGTAATTACTAAGAGTAACAATCTATTACAGTGCAGAAGAGCATTAACCACTTTGTGAGAGTATTGGGGCCAGTAGGATCCCTCTGGATGCCACCGGTTTGGCATGGCACAGGATGAAGGAGGAGGTTAGCTTTCCCAGTCAGTGGAAATGTATTGTGTGTATTCCTTTGACTGCAGGGTGGAGACCCAGACACTGAAGTCTGGAAGGACGGAGAAAGGACTAGCCATAGAAATTCAATGAGGACTTGCCAGCAAAAGGCTGCCAATTAGTCCGTTTCTGAGCACTGCCGTTTGGTTGATTCGAGGGGTTAGAAGTAGCACTGCAGTTTCTGTTCTTCACGGTGATAAACTTTGTAGGTACGGCCTGCCTTTTTGTCTGTCTCTGATTACCGCTTCAGAAAGGCTGACGACAGCCTAGTGCAGAGATCTCAAACTTCATTGTGCTCCTCTTTTGGATACTTCTGCTTGGAGGCAGCCCCTCTGCTACCTGCTGTGCGAACCATCACTTCTAAGTCTGGGTGGTGAACTTTGCTCCGCTCGCAGAGCTTGCGGAGATTTCCACATTCCGCGTTACGCAGAGCTCGCGGAGTTCTGAAAAAATACACTCCGCGTAGCAGAGTTTTTTTCCACGCTCGCGTTTGTCAATGGCAAGTTGGCGAGCAAGGAAAATCCACTTCCCGGTGAGGTTTTTCCTCGTTCGCGATCGTCAACATCAAGTTGGCGAGCGCGAGGTGGAAAATCAACCTCCCAGTGAGATTTCTCAACGCAAGCGGTCAGATTTCTCATTGCGAGTGGTCGCGTATGCTCACGACTGCTCGCGTTGAGAAACTGTCCGTTTGCATTGAGAAAGCTGCCGCTCGAGTAAAAATGTACTTGAGCGGCAAAAAGGAAGCAGCGCCCGCTTGCGCTGTGCATGGTGCCGTTTGCGATGATTGCACAGTGCAGACAAGCACCTGGCACTGAAAATCACTGCGAACAGCATTTATCCAACGCACTCCGCCGCTTGCGGAGCTCCGCGTAGGGGAGTTTTTTTTGCTCTTCGCGGAGTTCCGTATAGCAGAACTCCGCCCAGGCTTAATCACTTCACACAAGGGCTGTTCCTGGAAAGCAAACAGCCTGAAAATGACACATGAAAGAGAATCCACCCAAACCAGCTCTGAAGCTTTAGATAGTGGCTCACATTCCCTGCCTGGAAAATGTGTATACTAGTGGGGTCCAAACCACTCATTTTGTTCCAGTCCTGAGTTCTTCTTGACTAAGGAAGGGAATGCTCCACATAGAACTATAAGAGCTGCAGTGAAACCATGGCTGGTGCCTGCTGACAGCTAGTCCCCCAGAGGTGAGCACATCACCCGAAATCTGCACTTTCTGCTGGGGAGTAAGGTGTAAAACGTGCTTGCCCGCTGAGAGAGGGAAGGAATGTCCCTGCAGAAGGAGAGACTGTCCGGGAGAAGCCCAGCATGCTCCCAGCATGAGGTCTCCCAAAGAAATCCGGCTTTCCTCAATACCCAAAGCCAGGATTGGCCATCACTCCACGCAGCTTCCATGTAAGCTGCATTGAAGACTGTACACAAACAACTCCTCTTGTTGACTGGCTTGATTGTCGCAGACTGAGAGACTGGTACTGCCACTGCCGACTCGGTAAGAAAGGAGCATGCCACTGCCAAACAAGAAGCCCTAATGGGCCCGGAGGCCATAACTGCCAGAGGTCACCTCAGTGAGATCAGCCTGGAAACTGCAGATATCACCCAAGGACATCACTGTAGCCGGTCTCCTGATGAGACTGAACATTGCTGTACATGCTTGCTCAACCGATCACCTCCAAGACCATCATCCAGAGTTAGAATGAATGAATGAATACATTTGTAAAGCGTGCAGATACTCCAAGGAGTGTCCTGGCCCTACAGATAATCAGTACTAAGAAAACAACACTCAAGCAAAAGCCAGGTTTTAAGATTCTTTTCAAGAAGTGACTCAGAGCTCACTATACGGAGCTCTACAGGGAGCAGGTTCCACGCTTGCACAGCCAAATAGGAGAAACAGCGACCTCCCCTTCTAACCTGCCTAAGCTTAGGTACCACTACAAGAGAAGAGAATGAAGAACGTAAAACTCTTGAAGGGGTATCATGTTGCACGCTAGTTGTCAGATACAGAAGGCCAGCCAAAAAGTAGGCCAGATGGACCAAAACTAAAGTCACAAAGAGAATTCTATTCTTTACATGGAGACAGTGCAGCAATCACTTTTGAGGGCTCATAGATGTCCGGTGAGGAAGTTTGAGGATAAGACGTGCAACGGCATTCCGAATGACCTGTAGTCTGCTAATCAATTCAACCCGAAGACCAAGGTACAGCACATAAGCATAAGCCAACCTAACGGTGATAAGTGCATGAAGAACTGTTTTTGTGGAATTCAAAGAAGGACAATAATTTTAATTAAGGCTCAGAGCAATCTGAAGCGTGTATCTATCACTGAGGAAACATGCAGTGGAAAAGACAACAAGGTTTCGAACCTCACGCCTAAATTCTTCACAACCGTCAAGAGGTGGTGGGGTGCCTTTCAGGCCAACATCTTTGCCACCAATTAGACTGGAAAGACCCCAACAATGAAATCTCAGTCTTATCCACATTACACTTTATGTGACTAGCATGGAGCCATTCAAAAGCTACCTGAAGACAGGTCTTACGAGATCCACACCAGGCTTCAGCCCCATTCTTAAAAAAGAGGAGTAGCTGTGTATCATCAGTGTAAGACATCATCTTGAGTCCAAATGATTCAACCGGTGAAGCCAGTGGGGCCAGATAGATGTTAAACAGCGTTGGACTGAGAGAAGAGCCCTGAGGCACCACAGATAAATGAATGAAAGTCTCCTGGGACAAACAAATGTACATACTGCAGTGTAAGATGGCCAAGACCTCATCAAGAGACTTAATGAAATCACCAGAGGGGCCCGGAGGACGATAAACTAAATCCAGCTAGTGACTTCTGAGAGGGACCGAAAGGCAGAAACCCAAAGCCTCTGCCCCAGCTAGTTCTTTTATGTGGAACGTGGGGCATGGAAAGTTTGTTTAAATGCATTGACCCCCACCCCCCCTTCTTGTGTTAATCCTATCAAGATGTAGAACAGTATAACCGGGGGGAAGAGCTGCCTCAATATCCAGAGAAGAGGAAACAGTTAACCAGGTTTTCAATCATAAACAAAATATCAGTAGGTACATCATATAAGAGATGGAAGATATGCAAAGCGCGTTTCTGCAGAGATTGATCATTAACTAGAAGTGCTGAAATAGGGAGAGTAGCGTCCTTCCTTATAGCAACCTCCGTCACCCCTCCCACCCTCAAGCCCTCCAGGCTGATCACAACTGAAGAGAGAAATAAACAGACCAGGTCACCAATACACTTATCCCCATACAACGTACACCGACAAGCCTCCACAGGCCTCACGGCTTACAGTTCCTGAGGCGCATAATGTCACCAAACACCTGAAGTGGCGGCGCCTCAGGTAGCATGACTGGCGCTCGCTGCGGAATGGATGCGACGGGCGCAGACGGGCTTGCCTTTGGCATTCATTCATTCAAAATAATTCAGTGTTCTTTAAATGAAACACTTCTTGACGTTCTCCACCCTTTATGAATTCAGACTCCATCCTTGCATCCATCCTCTTCAAAGGCCATTGAGGAGTAAGTTGGGAAGTTCCCTTGCCTCCTGTAAGGCACCTTATTGAGGTGATAAAAACCAGCCTGAGATGTTAAATCAGAACTATGTCAATGAACAGAGCAACCCCTAATATTTTCATCCCAAAATCTCAAAGGCACTTTGCAGTACACAGGCTTTACCCCTCAGCCTTTGCCCCTCAGGACATTAACACACAGATAAGTTCCACGCAGGCCTCTTTTAGGTACTTTACCCCGTGGTACTTTATCGCAAACTTGAGTATTGTTATAAAATTAAATAAATATGCAGTATATTTTCTATAACTACTATGTCATTTAAAAAATAAAAGGAATTGAAGGGGTAAGGGATGGGTAAGAGTAATGGAGGCTAGTAGTAAAGGAAGGTAAGATTTATGGTTTAAGGCAAGTAAAGGGATTTTTAGGGTAGTGTAGAGATAAACCGAGCTAACCTTTGTCAGGGTGCAGCGGCGAAGTTGAAGTAAAGGGGGTTTAAGGTTTATTTAGGGGTCAGGGACTGGTAGATGTAAAGGGTGAAACGGGTTTTTAGGTTCAGAAGAGGGTAGAGGCAAAGGAAGGCCAGTGGTTTAAAAAAAAGGGAGGATATTGAGTGGTTTTGGCACAGTTTGACGAATCTCCACCAAACTTCCCAGAAAAGTGCTCTTTTTTGCCTAATGTATGCATGGAAAGTTTCATGGTGATCCGTTAAATGGGGCCCAAGAAAAAGGGGGGGGGGGGGATCCCAAAACACAAAATCCACATGCATTTTCCATAGACTTCTTTAAGAAGAGATACCGCAAAAACTGCTTAATGGAATGACACCAAATTTGTCAGGAAGCGAGATCTTGGGTCACAGATTGAGATTTGTTGCAAACCTGTTCAGTAGTTTTCGTGAAATTAAGGTTTAAAAATATTTGTATTTCTGAACGGTTGGGTCCACAAGAGTCTCTTTAGAGCCACGCGGGAGCGCCAATTTAAAAACACAGCATTTTGATTGGCCCAGGGAGCTTATTTTCCCATGGGCATCCCGCTCCCACGGGAGTTGGGCTTCTGCAGAAGCGAGCGCTCCGATTGGTTGCCAGCAACATGAGAAAAATGTTGCTGGCAAGCATTACAGGACTCGGGGTCTTAGTTTCTTGTTCTGAAGTAAAAAAAAACAAATTATACAAGGGACAGGGTAGGAGTACCCTGCCCCCTAGGCCCAATGGGGAGGACCCAGAGGGACCTCCACAAAGCCAAAAGAAAAACAAACAAATCTACAAATTTTGCCACAATCCCGCGGGAATCTTGCAGGAATGGAGCAACAAAAAAAAAATAATTGCCTGCCGCCATTTTATTATATCTCTATATATATATATATATATATATATATATATATATATATATATATATATATATATATATATATATATATATATATATATATATGTGATCAAGGCCACAGGCTTGCGGTCGAAACGCGTCATCCTGACATGATACTGCAATAAATCTTTCTTTGCATTTACTACGGAGTCTGTGCCCGTGTTCTACCCGGCGTGGTGTTACTTTCGGATATATATATACATATATATACACACCACTTCCGAATCCCCCTAAAGAATCGGACACCGACACGGGGGTAGCTTTGGCAATTTCGTCTCTTTGTTTAATCCATGTACGCGGTTACGCGTTTCGGCACACCTGCCTTGATCACACAGCAATCGCCATGAACACAAAACATTTAAAAAGCAGAGTAGCGTGGTCACATGACTCGTAGTTTTCAATAGGCAGCGAGGACAGACTCCTAATGGTGAAGATAGAGCCGGTGCAGAGAAAAACGCTTAATAGCTGTTCAACAAGTCAATTGTGTTTGCCAATCTTGCTACAATTTACAATGATAATTTGTAATAATACTTCATGATTAAAACAACAATTAAAATTTCATTGTCATTAATAACCAACTTATGACTATTCTTACAGTTATGATATGCGCAGCTTAACACAATTTTTCGTGGCATGATAATAAAGGGCACGTGCCCGTGCCTTCATTTGTCTCTATTCTCACAGTATATCATGCACACAATATGCCCATGTGAACTAATGCTTAATATTCAGCACTGTCAAATTAATCCACATAATGATACATCTCTTTGCGAATTGCAAAATGGACCATCCTACATCATGGGTTCCTTACATATACTTCATTAAAATAGCATGAAATAATGTGCATCCATTTTGTCCAATGCAAAATGTTACATTGAGCAGAAAACTACTAGCCAAGTCATAACTGTAATTGATCCTAAATTAATTCAAAAAGGAAAAAGCATATACTTAATCATGAGTATAAAATATTCGACAAAGTGCAAGTGCCATTCATCAAATGTCTCTAGGCCTCCGTTTGCTTCACACAAGCTGAATTCAGGTGTTGTCAATTTTGGTTAAAGATGTATCTAAGAATTAATAAAGGTGCAAATGCTTCATTATTGTACTCTCAATTTGTAATCTATATACTTGTGCAAATTTATGCAATGAAGTGCAAGTGCATTACAGTACCTAAATATGTGCAAATTTATGCAATAAAGTGCATTACAGTACTTGGACATAGGCTTTTATGGTTCATTAGTGAACCGAAAAGTGCAAGTGCGTCAACCTAATATCTCCATTTGGAATACATAAATAATCACATCAGCATTTCATGTCATATCATCATACATAGAGAGTCACCTTGATGAATTACTAAAACCTTACTGTTATATCAATAAAACTTCATGTTCAATCTACATCCGTTATTCTTATAGATTTCACCTGGGTAATGTCTGTCTATGCCACTCTTAGTGTTTCTTACTCTGCTAAAATTAAAATTAAGAATAAAAATAAAAACCTCTGCAATGGAAACCTCTACTACGTTAAATGAACATGCAGATCTTCGTCAGCATTCAATCCAAAGGGATTCTTGGAGTTAAATAGCAAAATATATTTGGATTCCAGTTGGCGAAGTTATTATAATTGCCTGCCCCCCATTTTATTATATATATATATATATATATATATATATATATGATCAAGGCCGCAGGCTTGCGGTCGAAACGCGTCATCCTGACATGATACTGCAATAAATCTTTCTTTGCATTTACTACGGAGTCTGTGCCCGTGTTCTACCCGGTGTGGTGTTACTTTGGGGGGGGGGGATATATATATATAGATATATATATAGATATATATATATATATATATACACCTTTGTTTTTTTGCCAAATGGAATTCTAAAGTTTTTTTAAACAAAAACAGATCTTTTCATCCTACCCAACTATAACGTTACTTTAACCTTTGTTTTTTTCAGTGAGTAAAACCAAACCAAAGGTTAAAGTAGCGTTATAGTTAGGTGAATTTGTCAGTGACAACATGAACATTTTGAACTAACAAAAACACAGATATTCACCAGTTATAGTTAGCAGCGCTAACTATAACTTGTGCCCCTGCCATGCACAGCTTATGACCTCACATATGACACCACTCGTGACGTGTTCTATGACATTAATGTTGACATCTCAAATGACATCACTGATGACATCATCGAATGAGTGAGTAAGTTTGTTTTACAGTTTACTTAGTGGTGAGTTACTGCCATATTAATTTCACATAATTTTCTACAGCTTTGGTGCAGCCAATAGGTGTGCTTACAAAGCGCATGTGCTCCTAATGCACCATAGCTGTGTAGAGGTACTGAACACATAATAAATGTTTGTATTCAAGAGTAACTCTGTGTGCAAGTGACAGTTGACTTATAGTCATTCTACTCCACACAACTTTTTGTGTCTACGGAAAATGTTTCCAACAGCAGAAAGATTCTACGTACTGGATACTAACTTTTGTAAGCAGCCTTGAGTTAGTAGAGAGAATTGTGTCAGCATGATAATTTATATTTAATATGGAAAAGTGTGTGCACCAGGTACTAAAATATGTACACATTATTGTTTTACTTCAAACAAAGGGCTATCTGTACATTTTTCACCACATTAGGAATGGTGTAGGTAGTACGATCTTTAGCACCTTCAGATGTTGGCTATTTTTTGCGAATAGTGTCTTTTTTTGACAACTGTTGCATAGAATGTACACTGTTCTTAGTAGTTTCTTTTGAATACCCTGTGGAGTATTTCTCATGAGAGTTACACTGTTTGCGAACAGTATCATTTAGAATGAACTCTCTCCATAGATTAAACACTGTTTACAGGACTCAGTTCGGTGTGTGTCAGGGGTTTGATGCAGATAAAAGCTGTCCGTAATAGGGCATTTGTTTTGGAATTGACATTCACTATTTTGGTTTCTCAGAATAGTTGTATACAGATTGAACACCATACTCAATGAGGGCTTTCCATATATCTGAGGTTGATTGTTAATGTGAACTATACTATGTGTAAAGCCATAACAATTTATACAGCAATATGCAGGAAAATGAAGCTTGGATGATGTCATCAGTGATGTCATTTGAGATGTCATCAATGATGTCATAGAACATGTCATAAGTGATGTCATATGTGAGGTCATATGCACTGCATGGGGGAGGTGCAAATTATAGTTAGCGCTAGGCCGAGGCAATGAACTCCGCTCCATTCGCAGAGTTTTTTTTCCCACTCTGCTCTCTGCCGAGCGCGCAGAGTTCTAAAAACCTCAGCTCCGTGGAGCAGAGTTTTCTCCGTGCTTGTGCTCGTCAACGTTAAGATGGCGAGCGTGAGCGAAGAAAATCTTACTCCAGACCACCTCCCGGTGAGATTTCTCAACGCGGGCAGTCGCGGATGGCTACTACAGCTCGCATTGAGAGCATCTACTCGAGCAGCAGAAAGAAGCAGCGCCCTCTTGCGCTGCGCATGGCACCATTCGCGCTGATTTTTACAGTGTGGAATACACACCCAGCACTAAAAATCAGCACGAACGATGCAACCTAACGCACTCCACCGCTTAAGGAGCTCCGCGTAGCGCGGCAGAGTTTCTTTGTCACTTCGCGGAGTTCCACGTCAGGGAACTCCATGAACTCCTCCCAGGCCTAGTTAGTGCTGCTAACTATAAATGGTAAATTTCTGTGGTTTTTTTCAGTTCAAAACGTTAGTGTGGACACTGACAAATTCACCTAACTATATTATTAGTTTAACCTTTGTTTTTTTGGTGAATTTCTGAGGTTTTTTAAAAATGAAAACAGATAGTTTTATTCCACCTAATTATAACGTTACTTTAACCTTTGTTTTTGTCAGTGAATTTCTAGTTTGTTTTTTAACATAAAATAATAATTAACTACCATACGTAAATGCAACCCCCGCCGTGTGAGGCGAGTGGTTGGCTGGAGGACCTGCAGCCAACACTCCCCATACAGCCGACCCTACACTGCGCACGGCCTTCGGCCATACTCAGTGGGGGGGTGGGCGATAGGGCCTGGCACTGGGGACCCGATCCCCCAGGGCCACTCATTAAATTTAAGAGGACAGGGCCACGTAGCCCCCACCCCAAGCCTTATTAGGCCCTGGGGACACCACTCCCCAGGGCCTTTTTGTATCAAAAGGAGAGGTGGGCCACGTGGCCCACTTTAAAGAGCCTTTATAAGCCCTGGGGACCCCACCACCTGGGCAACTCATTAAAATTAAGGGGAGCGGCACAGGGGCCCCCCTTCACAGGCCAATTTCAGCCCTGGGGTCCCCATCAAATTCGGGAGACGAGGGTACAAAGCCCTCCTCCCCTAGCCAGTTTTAGCCGTGGGAAGCCCATCCCCCGGCAAAGTAACGTTGGCGGCCGCGGGGGGAGCCCCAAGGCCCAGCCGGCTTCCTGTATCCAGCATTGCTCCCGCTCGGAGGGAGCAGCTAATACTGCTGCTCCCACTGGACGGGAGCACTATTTAGATCTCTTTCTCTGCCTGCATCACTGCGGGCAGAGAAACAGATCTAAAGTCCGCTCCCAGCAGGGGGGAGCATTAAGACCACTGGGAAATAAATATAGAACTTTGGAGAAGTCGTGCAGCACCTTTCATCAGGAGCAAGAGAGCATTTCGCCTAAACAGGAGGCGTATATATGTAAAAACATATATACATGTGTATGTGTGTTATATATATATATATATATATGTATTCTACAAAATAATAGTTGGTTGTACCACTAATAGGTAGTTAAGAGCTCAATAACATTTGCAGATGAATTAGCCAGCCCCCCCAGCATCCTAGCAACTCACCAAACCCTTCTATGGTATAGGAACATTGCAAAGCTTGGACATTAGCTAGCAAGTACATCATGCACTCTCTAAGAAGGCTGATTTCTTTCTCCAGTTTAAGGCAGAAGGGGGTGCAGCAGAGTGTCCGATAGGCTACGTAACTAGTCTTTTTGTAGCCAAACATAATCTCAGTTGCCACTAACCTAGTAAGTCCCAGTTTGTTCTGAGACAGCACTTTCAGTGAACAACATTCCACAAGGAAAGATAGTTCCTGCAATTTCAACGTGGGTGAAAATAGGCAAGGGGATTGGCCCTGTACACTAGTCCACAGTTACATTATATTATTTGCATCCCATATTTCCTTCCTCACAAACCATCCTAAGAATTCGCACTTCTGCCCTTCTTGGATAGGGGACTAAAGGGCTGTGACTTCCAGCCTGCTGTGTGACTGCTGGTGTGATTACGCGCACTGCGCTGCTATTTCGTTTATGAAACTTGTAAAGAAAGCTTTTTAATCAATTTTTACCTGTAATTTTGCACATCTTTGCACTCTGCACTTCCGGTCCCGACCCCGGTCCACCGCGGCTTTTGCCAATTGAGTGGAGGGCGGAGACCGGAACAAAGACCCACCCTCGCTAGTGATGTATTTTGGGGCGGGGAGGAGGCGGGTGTTCTACCGCTCCCCACCATTTAACCAAATGCTGCCACGGACGCGCGCAGCGGGCGCACCGCTGGCACGCCGAAGGCGCGCCTAAGGCAAGCCCGTCTGCGCTTGTCGGCGCCCGGAGCGCGTCCAGCGCTAGAGACCCTGCTCGTTTTCGGTCCCAGGTCTATACGAGTAGCCAGCTATTGGCGCTGAGAGGAGGTGAGTGTCCCTCTCCTGACATCTACAACGTAAGGGGGGAAGGCAAAGACTTCAAGTGTACCTGCTGCGAGTTTCGCTGCACTATGGCAGCAAAAACCCACCCTCCCAGCCACAAGTACACCAATAGAAGGGGGGATACACCCGAGGGAGACTCAATGATTACAGACTGCCCAATTGCTGACCCCAATCATGTGAACAGTGAGGAGGGGACAATGTGCGATGAGCCACTACATTGTCTACTGCTTAACATGCGCTCACTGAACAAACATAAATATCAGCTAGAATGCTTACTGCAGGACTCTACCATTGATCTAATATTTTTAACTGAAAAGTGGTCCAACCAAGCGTCTGCCCCTGATTGGAATATCGCACTCCCACCAGGTTATTCAGTATCCAGCCAGGATAGGGCAGGGAACACTGGCAGAGGAATAGCGATAATTTATCGCAACCACCTAAAAGTTCACGTAGAGACCATCACTCAGTTATCAGCCGAGGCAATGCGCTTCGTGCTGAAAGTCAACAACAGCTTCACCCTTCATGGCATACTTCTGTATCTGCCACCTGGCCCAAGAGCATCTTTTACCCTAGCTCTGCAGACTCTATTGGAATCCTGCCTAGACTCCAAATCACTCATCATTCTAGGCGATTTCAACTACCAGCTAGAACTTAACAATAATTCCGACACCAGTAGGTTATTGGACAATCTAGCTGGCTATGGCCTGTCCCAACTAGTGCTTGGACCCACTCATTCGGCTGGCCATACACTTGATGGTATCTTCACAAACAACTCTGATGTCACGGTGGTTAAAACTTCCGCTCTCCCCTGGACCGACCACAGGGCAATTTATTTTGATATCAACATCATCAAAATAAATGTTCCCAATATAAATAAGGTGGCTAGTCTAAAAACTAGATCCTGGAACAAAGTCCAAGGGGTCGAACTCGAGCAGGCCCTTAACATCTCCCCCCCCCCCCCGTGCTGGTCCAGGACAACAATGATGCGGCTGTCCAATTTAACAACTGGATTACTACAGCGGTTGACCAGGTGGCACCCGAAAGACTTACTAAAGTAAAAAGATCCCGGGTTACGTCACCTTGGTATGGACCAGAGCTTAAAAGCCTAAAAGCCATGTGTAGAAGGGTTGAACGCATTTGGAGGGCGGACTATAGTATCGAACATAAGGATGCATATAATGCAGCACTTAAATCCTACAAAGAGGCTATCATTAAAGCCAAAAACTCATACTATACCGCAAGAATTGAGGCAGCTAAAAACTCCTCTAAGGAGCTTTTTAAAACCGTCCGTGTGCTATCTCAACCCCAACAGGTCAGTACATTTAACCCCGACCAAGCATTCTGCAATAAAATGGCGAATTTTTTTCAAACCAAGGTGCAATCTATCTATGATGATCTCCACAATAACAGGCAGTCTGCTGAAAATGACCCTACTTTGGCACTGGAGGAAACAGCACCTCACTGCCAATTAGCAAGTTTTAGCACCCTCACCCCAATAGAAGTGAATAAAATGTTACTCTCCATCAAATCTGGTTCCCCGCATGACCCGTGTCCGCCATCGATCTTACACTTGGTCTCCGGGTCGATTAGTACACACTTAACCCCTCTCTTAAACCAAGTGCTTGACTCAGGAATATACCCGTCAGTATGGAAAACAGCCTGCATAAGACCAATTTTAAAAAAGCCTACTCTAGATCCCACGGAGGTGAAGAACTATCGACCCATCCCCTGTCTGCCAGTCACAGCAAAAATCCTCAAGAAGGCGGTAAATCAGGAGCTCCTGCGATATCTAGACACCAACAACTGTCTGGATTCCAGCCAGCATGGCTTGGTCATGCCACTCGACCAAGACCGCCCTGATCATGGCAACGGAGGAAATTCGCAGACAGGTAGATGGAAGGGGCAGAGCCATCCTTATTCTTTTAGACCTCTCGGCTGCATTTGACACCGTGAACCACACGGTGTTAGTAAGGCGTCTGAGGGCCGTGGGGATTGGGGAACTGGCTCTGTCCCTACTCTCTTCTTTCCTGGCCTCCAGGCAGCAAAGTATACATTGGGATAATATGCAATCCGAAGCTTTTTGCACACCGTGTGGTGTGCCGCAGGGATCTGCACTCTCACCCACACTGTTCAATGTATACATTGCTCCACTTGCTGCACTTATAAAAAAGTATGGTTTTTCGTTGGTTTCTTATGCAGACGACTCACAGATTGTCATCTCCGTATCCACACAATATGAGGCCACTGCTGTCAAATTCCATGCCTGCATGGCCCATATCATGTGATGGATGAGTCGTAACTATCTTAAGATCAATATCGATAAGACCGAGGTGATGGAATTTGGCAACGTGCCGTCCCTATGGAACTCTACTTGGTGGCCGGCAGAGGCAGGTCACTGTCCGGTTCCTTCAAATAAAGTCAAGAACCTTGGGGTCATTTTTGATGACCAGCTTAATTTTTCGGCCCAGATCAATAGCGTGACCTCTTCCTGTTTCTTCATATTGAAGCTTCTCAGGAAGATATTTCCTTTTATCCCTCAGGATTTAAGGAAATCTGTGGTAGTTGTCCTCGTCCTCTTGCGGCTCGACTACTGCAATGCGCTTTATATAGGCATTGATAAAGCCCAGAGGCTAAAATTGTAATCTATTCAAAATGCTGCAGCTCGGTTACTGCTAAACATTCCTAAAGGACACCCCACTTCTGCTGCTTTTAGGTCACTCCACTGGCTCCCGATCCAGCAAAGGACGGAGTTCAAGGCCCTGTGCCTCATTGATAAGACTCTGTTCGGTGGAGGGCCTGCCGACTTTCGGAATCTTTTCTCCCGGTATTCCCCCACCAGAAACCTTAGATCCACTGATGCCGGTTTCATTTCCACTTCGAGGATTCATAGAGCCAGATGGGGAGGCAGAAGTCTGTCTCACTGTGCAGCCAAACTCTGGAACCAGCTGCCGATCTCTTTGAGATTAATGTCCAACCGGCTTCATTTCAGGAAGGCACTAAAAACACGGCTGTTTCCACCTCTTTAAAACTCAGTCATAGCCGTCCAAATCCCCTATCTCACCTCCCAGCGCCAAGACGCCTCGGCATTCGAGCGCTCTATAAAACCATATCCTATCCTATCCTTGAAGCCCCCAAATGTAGAACCTCTACCGTTCATAGGGAGTCTGTCGCTGGCACGGCCCCCTGAGTCTGGAACTCATGATCTCCAGCCCTAAGACCTTTACCATGACACAATAGCTTCTGAAAACCTCTAAAGGCCCATCCTTTAATGTTTGTCAAAGAACCAATGACTTCTCATTCAGGTTGGTCTTTATGGCTACCACCTTTTAACTATTTTTATGTTCTGCCAGCCCCATCTCGATGTAACTCTGTTACCGTTGAATGTTTCATTGTAAAGTGCCCCAGTACTCTTGAGGCCCAGGTGTGATATATAAACATCAAAATAAAATGGACTAAAGAAACTGGATGACCAGCAGGGGGCAGAAGATCGGGATCAAACAAAAGCCCCGTCAGATCTTCAAGAGTGACAGGAGCGGTGCAGTGACCACATTCAGTGCATTTTACCATCTATTCAAAGGGGACCGGTATTGTGGGTATGTCTCCATTTGAGCCAGTGGGCACAGGAGAACACAGCCAACATCGAGAACTGTTCAGGTCCTGCTTGTACAGATTAAGTAGCTGTAGGAAAGTATAGTCTTTGAACCAACCATTCGCCTCTTCCTGACACAGCCACACAATGAATAGCCGGACAAGCTTGGTGTAAAGATGGCCAGCAGACCCAACAGGCCATAGCAGTTGAGAGGAGGAGGGACTGCAACTGTATTACATCTGTGTGGTATGCCTTCAGTTGCATTAGTAGGCAAGGGAGCTTGGCCCTAAGACTGGAAGCTGATGAGAAAGTGAATCAGTTCTTTACAATATTCTAAAGTTACATCTTAAGACAGGTGCAAATCAATTAAAGCCGGAGACAAGAGGAGTGAAAGGGAAAATCATAGGTCTTCTCATGATTATTTTACATGGGTTAAGTTCAGTCTTTTAGTTAGGGATGAGTCACATCCAAATTAATACAAAGGGTAGGCCATCATGACATTTAGGTATGATTCGTCACATATCTTAGATATTTTATTTTAGGATACCATTAAACCATTCCACCCTCCTTCAATACACGGATGATAAGCACAATGGAACAATTGTCAGATCCCTAAAGCTTTGCATAGTTGCTGAAATGCTAATGACTGAAAATCAGTTCCTTTGTTAATTCTGAACTTAAGTGGAATACTAAACCTAAGGACAATGATCAATATAAATCTTTTGGCCCTTGTGATAACTTCAGCACAGGCACAGGACTAGGCTTCTACCAACCCTGAAAACACATGCATCAGGTTCAGTACTAAAATACAGACATGGAGCAATGCTGCAGCATTTGAAAACAACCTATTTACATTTGTACATAGACAGCCCCCGCTAAAGCATGAAGAGCAGAAGAGTAATGAGCAACCGGTTTCTATAATCCTGTGTCAACAGTCCGAGGACAACGCCCTCCTTTTCATGACAGTACCGAGTGAAGGGCTTTGTATAATCAGATTAACCCAGAGCACAGGTGTAAGGAAACCGGCCAATTGGTCGTGGAGGATGCGTAGTCTGCACAAATAATAGGTCCACCATTAACCCCTCACTGGGAACCAAGCATCCCATTGTAGCGCTCGACTCTCTCAGGGTAGCAAAGCAGAGCAGTCCAAGGCCCACTCAGGAAGCACTGAGGGCCAGTAATCACCATTCACTGGCACGCAACAATAATAGTCAATAAATAATTGTCCAGTCTGTTCTTTCTCTTTGGAGAAGGACAATTATATTTATAAAGTACACACACTACAAAATACTATACAGTAATTTACATGTATACACAAGTTTGGTTGAAATACCTTTGATGACATTACATTTAACCCCTAAAGGATCATGACCCCCCACAAATAACAGTACCCCATCTCATACCATATAGCACATTATCATATAGGAAGGTGTCACTCTAAATAAAGCAGGCCTATTGGCTTTATCAATGTTACCACAATAAAATACCAGAATTACATGTGTAATAAACCATCTTTCCATCACTGACACCAATAACCAGGTTTAATTTGCAATAATTATAATCAATTAGGCATTGTACTATTCCTGCAGTCAGATTATCCCCTGCCCGCTCTATGCGGCCAGGGTGTTTTTCTTGCGGCGGCTTCTCCACTCCCCCTCAGACACAGGGATGGGGGTGAGGCCACTACCATTATGGTAAGTGTAGCGGTCTAGATGCGGAAGAGGGAGTTGCCCCCGCATCCCCTTTAGCCCGGAAGGGCCCACACACATTGTAGCACTCTCTGGCCAGGCGTGGCCAGAGAAAATAAATAAACGGGCGGAGGTCGTTCGTGACTTCCGGCCAACTCAGTTGCCCTAGTAGACTGCATTTGTTATTTGGCGCTGCGAAGCTAGGGCCTACCATCGCTGTTGCTGCTGCCGCTGCTCAACCGAGCAACATCACACTGGCGACGAGGGTGGGCGCTCCGTTGCCTGTCGATATCGGACCAGACCCCACCCGCAGTGCAGCCCCAGCTCCCGGCCTGTCGGCCCGGCGGAGCGAAGATCGGCACAAGCAGCGTGTCAAAGACGGAATGTGCTGTGGCCCAGAAGGCGCGTGCCCAAGCACACGGAAGCCGTGAGAGCCATCCCGTCTAAACCGGAGTTGTGTGCGCCAGCACCTGTGTGCCCTCCCCCCCTGCCTGAGGCTCCCGGAGCTGCGTCTCCGTAAGGTACGCGTCTGCCCACAGCCTACCTATGCTCCGCATCCCTCCCGCGTGTCCCTGCGACGCCCGCATCAGGCCGCGAGGTGAACCCATGCGCAGGACGTCCCGCTGGGCCCAGCGGCTGCACGTGCGCAGCCTGAGTCACGCTGCCAGCTCGCTTTCCCTCACTCGCTGCAACGCTCCTGCCATCCAGGACAGAGTCACGTGGGGGCAACACCGAGGGAACCCCATTAGTACTGCAGCATCTCCCAGGACCCAATATCGCCACAAGAGTCCCACAAAGCACTACAACAGGCTACAAAGGGACAGTATTGCACCATAAAAGAACTGCCACCGAGAGCCACACAAGAGAGTCCTACATCATACACGTCAGGGAAGAGCACGTGTGCCACGGCCTACCACAATCTACAGCAGCATTTGTCACGCCTCACCAGGGAGAAGGTACCCCAGCAGCCCAAAGCAAAAGGTGCACCCACGACGATGAATGACCCAGCAAATCAGGCAGCACCCCAACTACAGCCACCCGCTCTAACAGCTGGAACCCCAGCCACACAACAGACGGCGCAACACTCGCAAATCAACGCGCTGCCCCCATTCAGTGAGCTCATAGACCCGGCCACCGCTTCCCCCAGATGGACTGTCTGGATTAGCAGGCTAGACAACTATTTCACGGCGACGCGTGAAACGGATGGTGCAGTTAAAAGGACGTTACTACTGCACTTTGTGGGAGAAGAGATATACAAGCTGTTTTCCCACCTACCCAACACCGGGGCACCCAATGATTACAACGCGGCAGTAACGGCCCTAAACACCCATTTCGACCCTCAACTGAACCCCGAATATGAAAGGTTCAAATTACGCCAAGCACGCCAGAGGGAAGGAGAATCAATGGATGCGTTTCATACGTGGCTAAGGGAGCTAGCCAGCACATGTACGGCCGACGACCAGAACAAAGAAGTAAGGGCCAAGATGATACAAGGGTGCTGAAACAAGAACCTCCGGACCCTCATCCTGCGGCAACCCGGAATCACCCTGGAAGACATCCTCATAATGGCACGCTCACACGACCTGTCAGACGCAAGAGCGACAGCAATGGACATAGCTATAACACAACAGGCGGAAAAACCTGTAACAATCAAAACCGAGAGAGCGGATGCCGTACGTGCGTGAAACAGAGGCGCTCGCGGAAGGAGCCGAGCAGGAGTGCGCAAGGGTCACGTTGCGGATACTGCGGGAGGGAAGAACACCCCCAGGAAGAATGCCCAGCGCAAGGGTGAACATGTTCGAAGTGCGGCACCCCCAACCATTTCGCAGTGGCGTGCAGAGGAGGACCACGGAATCGAGGAACCCGCGGAAGACCACCGTCCAAATCGGTAAAACACCTGTCGTTTGAAAACCACGAAAACCCAAAGACGCCCAGAACAGTAGTCCGGCCAAGACAATACCTGGAGGACTCATCCACAGATGAGGAAGGCGAGTGCTACCTCATATCGTTTGCGAGTGACCTCAAGCGAAAGAGGCGCCCACAACCCACATGTACCCTCGAGATCGCCGGATCACAGGTCACTGCCCTAATTGACACAGGCGCATCCGTGAATGTGATGGGGTGCTGTTAAACCTGGCATCATTGGCGCGGGTCTCCCTTCCTCTTTTCGCTTCTTACCTTTTATGTTGGCTGGATTTAGATGCTCTGGGCGCTGTGCCACTGCCAATCAGTGACACAGCGCGAATGCTCCCTGTGTAAAGATAACTGTATGAATTGGGTTAATCATAATTGGCTCGTTTAGTTTACCTGTCAGTCCCTAGTATAAGTGCACTGTGTGTGCCCAGGGCTGGTAGGCCAAATACTGCTGGTGGGCCGGCAGCGCTGATTTGCGCTACCCACCGAAGCTGCTTTTAAAGTATGTCTGTGTAGCATGTTCTAATAGCGAGTTACCCTCCATTTTCACTGTTTACTATTGTGAGGCTATCCGTTCTCATGGGCCAGGACGGGCAGGCTGAGTATTACATGCCCTAATCCTACCTGCCCCCAGGAACCTGATAGGAACGTCGAATTTGATATGTTTAAGCTCAGGACATTGAGATACATCTTTTAGTAAGGATTATTTGCGTAGCTCGTGTTCGAAAATACCTCTGCTAGAAACTAGGTATTTTCTGGCCTCAGCTTTCCTGTAGGCTTTGCTAGCGTGTGTATTGGCCGTCTGGTTTTGGAGCAGCAGGGCCAGCTGGGTCAGACCTGGCTGGAGAGAGAGATCGGCATTTAGAGTATGGAGAGGGGTGACTCTTTCATCTGAGCAGGGCCGTGCCTGGCAAGGTGAATGATGGCTCCACCTCCCACTGGGCGTCTGCTAGCAGACCCCTTAGATTCTCAAAGGGCAGGATGTCGCCTCGTAAACCAAGTGCTCCCCGACCCCACCGAACTGGTTCTGGCTGGATGCAGTGATTTGTGACTGCAGAGAACAAAGACTTTTTAGGTATAAAACGCTGCGCTGAAACCTGTTTCAAGTGTGTTCCTTCTGGATGTCAAGACGAAACTCTGTCCGAGCGGACAGAGGAAAGGAATTTGAAACTTTCACCAAGTTTGCTGAAGAAACTACCCAAGGGCCTGAATTGAGAGCGCCTCCTGCTGAAGTCTCAGGGACATTAGACTTCACCCCGTCAGCCGCCCGAATTCCTTTGCTAGGAATTCTACTTGCAGGTGAGGCCTCCGTCAAGTAATCCGGAACCTCTACTCCTACTGTGAGGAACGCGGACTGGTAACCCTTGTGAACTCTGTGTGTGGGCCGCCGCAGCTAAGAGAGAGCTGCCGCCGCTGAGTGCCCGCCTTAATTTGAATCCTCAGAACCTTCGCTGAAACTGTGTGGGCCGCCGCAGCTAAGAGAGAGCTGCCGCCGCTGAGTGCCCGCCTTAATTTGAATCCTCAGAACCTTCGCTGAAACTGTGTGGGCCGCTGCAGCTAAGAGAGAGCTGCCGCCGCTGAGTGCCCGCCTTAATTTGAATCTTCAGAACCTTCGCGGAAACTGTGTGGGCCGCCGCAGCTAAGAGAGAGCTGCAGCCGCTGAGTGCCCACCTTAATTTGAATCTTCAGAACCTTCGCGGAAACTGTGTGGGCCGCCGCAGCTAAGAGAGAGCTGCCACCGCTGGATGCCCGCACTTGTGTTAGTTGTGCAACATCGTGGATTGTCCTGTGAGCCGCCGCAGCTAAGAGAGAGCTGCCGCCGCTGAGTGCTCGCACCCTTGTTAACTATGCATCACCGTGATTTGTCCTGTGAGCCGCCGCAGCTGAGAGCTGCCGCCGCTGAGTGCTCACACCCTTGTTAACTTTGCACCATTGTGATTTGTCCTGTGAGCCGCCGCAGCTAAGAGAGAGCTGCCGCTGCTGGAGTGCTCGCACCCTTGCTAACTTGGCATCATCGTGATTTGTCCTGTGAGCCGCCGCAGCTAAGAGAGAGCTGCCGCCGCTGAGTGCTCGCACCCTTGCTAACTTGGCATCATCGTGATTTTCCTGTGAGCTGCCGCAGCTGAGAGAGAGCTGCTGCCGCGGAGTGTTCGCACCTTTGCTAACTTTGCATCACCGAGATTTGTCCTGTGAGCCGCCGCAGCCAAGAGAGGGCTGCCGCCGCTGAGTGCTCGCACCTTTGCTAACTTTGCATCATCGTGATTTGCCCTGTGAGCCGCCGCAGCTAAGAGAGAGCTGCTGCCGCGGAGTGCTCGCACCTTTGCTAACTTTGCATCATTGGGATTTGTCCTGTGGGCCGCCGCAGCTAAGAGAGAGCTGCTGCCGCTGAGTGCCCGCGTCTTTGTCAACCTTGCACCATCGTGAATCGTCTCGTGGGCCGCCGCAGCTAGGAGAGCGCTGCTGCCGCCGCGAGCCCACCACGGAGCTGCACGACGAGAGTCATCGCCACCACCAGCCCGGGCCGCCGCCGCGTGCTGCTGCCGCTGGGAGCCCGCCTGTCCCCGAGTGCCCGAATCGTTGTAAGTGCACTTTGCGGACCACTGCCATCGAGAACTGTGGTCGCTGGGAGTCCGCCTGTCACCGTCTCCGCTTCTTCGAGAAGCTACGTGCTGGGTCCCCGTCCAACGGCAGGTATCTGGTGCGCAACGGGTCGCGTAGACCCAGGCCTTGAACTGCGTCAGTGCTACGTCCTGGTGAACCCGTATTGCCTTTTTAAATCCCTACTGATTTACGTGCATTGTGTCTGGTTAAAACGCTTTTGAGAGTCTCGTACTAAACCTTAGATAAAGATACTATTTTTTTCTATACCTACTTGAGTTGTGTCCTTTTGTGGTGTCGTTACTGCCTTATTGTGCATGGTCATAAATGCTTCACACACTGCCTCTGAGATAGGCCTAACTGCTCGTGCTACGTTACCACAGGGTTGAGCAGGGCTTATCAAAGGGGGTAGCCCACTTGCCCTGACTTAGGAAGAAAGGTCCCTATTTGGACATTGGCGCCAGCCATGGCCAACTAGAGACCCCCATTTCTAACATTGGCGGTCAGCGGTGAGGATCAGGACTTGCATTTATGATCCACGTACAATAACTGGTAGACACCACTAGTGAGTACAGACCAAAGCGCAGACACGCGCAGATTTTTTTTCTCTCCGAATTTTTTTTAGTTGGTTGTTTTAGTATTGAATTGTTGATCGCAGCCATGAGTACTGCTAATATGGGAAGGCCAACATCCAATGCTTCGGAGGATCTCGCCTTTGAGGAGGAAAGATTAGATACCTATACTGCCAAACAGCTGAAGTCATTTTGTAGGCAATTCGCAGTCCCCGTGATAGGTCTCTCTAGGAAGGAGGAGTACCACAAGGCGCTGAAGGCCTGGTGGGAAGCGAGAGAGTCCGCTGGGGATGAGGAAGAGAATGCTGGAGAGCAGCAGGATGATGCAGTAGAGGGGGAGATAGAACACCCTCCAATCCAGGTACTAGTGTATCCCAAAGGAGCCTGACCCCAGAAGAGCTGGAGGACAGGGAGAGAGATAGGAGGCATAGTTTGGAGATGGCTAAATTGGAAGGTCAGAAGGACCTTGAGAGTAAGGAGTTAGACATTGAGAAGAATCGATTGTCATTTGAACTTGAGAAAATGAGAATGGAACATGAGAGAATGTTGAGGGAGATAGAGATCAGGGCGAGGAGTGTCCCAGTTTCCCCCTCTGGTGGCAGCATACCTTTAGTAACTCCTGAGAGTAGAGTTTATATTCCTAAGGATGTCATTAAGGATTTTCACAAGAGTGAGGATATTGGGCAATGGTTTGCCGCATACGAGATAGCAATGGTGTCCCACCGGGTCCCTGAGCAGGATTGGGGAGCGGGATTGTGGGGGCGCTTTGTGAGTGATGGTAGGGCTACCCTGTTGGACCTGCCTGAGGAGAGCAGGATGGTGTATGCCCATATGAAAGAAGCTTTGATGACCTGTTATGGTTTGACCCCGGAAATGTACAGGTAGAGGTTTAGGACCTGTAAGAAGTTAGAGGGTACCACGTGGGTTGAATATGTGTCTTTTTTCTGCAGAGCAATGGATCGCTGGGTAAAAGTTAGCAAAGTGGAAACTTTCGAGCAATTGTATGATTTGTTTGCGTGGGAGCATTTGTCCAGTAACTGTTTTCCAGAGCTACGCCAGCACCTGATTGATAGCAAGCTGACTAACCCTAGGAAGCTTGCTGAGGAGGCGGACCGCTGGGTGAGCACCCGGGTCCACAAAGGTTTTGTGGGAGACTTCGCTAGAGGTGGGAAGGGTCCCCATCAGAAAAGTGGGGGGGACAAGGGTAAACAGAGGGAGTTCCAGAGAGGGCCCCAAAGTAATTCCCAAGGGAACCAAGCAGTGGTGTCCCAGCCTCCCCCTGAGAAGAAGCCAGTGTCCCGACAGGTAGTCCTGTTCATAGGGGGCCCCTTACTTGTTTCAAGTGTGGTCAAGTGGGCCACCGGTATTATGATCCCCAGTGTCCCCAGAGGGACCCCAATGCATCCCCTCGTGCACCATCCCGTGCACCATCCCACCAGATTGGCAGTGTAGCCCTGGGGGGGACGAAATGGAGGTCCAAGGTGGGTGGGATCCTGTAGAGTTAACCCTTGTCTCGCTAGGGGACTTCGAGAAGGTCCCTAACCCCACATTGCCGACCAACACTCAGAAGTACCGGCAGTGAGTGACCATCAATGGCCATAGGGTGGAGGCTCTCAGGGACACCGGAGCTAGTGTGACTGCTGTCAGCGCCCGGTTGGTGTCCAAAGAGCAAGTTGTCCCCCATGCATTCTGCCCCGTAGTGTCAGCAGACAACTCAGAGAGCCAGTGTGAAGTGGCTCAGGTTCCCTTCGAGTGGGGGGGGGGTGGTCACAGGAACTCTTCAAGTGGCTGTGAGGGCCGCCATGCCTGTAGACTGTCTGTTGGGCAACGATCTGGAGAACTCCCCGTGGGCTACGGTGGAGAGAAAGTCTCATTTGGAAATGTTGGGTTTGCCTGAGTGGGCGTGTGTGACCACTCGGTCCATGACAGCTCAGAAGGATGTTCAGGAGGGTCTGGAGCCTGAAAGTATGGCCTAGGCCCCTGCCTCAAAGAGAAGGGGTAGGGGGCGCGGGAAACTGGCCCCCGCGGTTCCCACGGTCCCGGAGGGAGCAGACCTTGAGGGGAACCTACAGGGGAACAAGTGGCCTAACTGGGGGACCTACCGGAGCTGACCCATTGGCAGCAGGAAGGGGGGCCCTCCAGGGCGGAATTTTGCGAGCAGCAGAGAACCTGCCCTTCTCTTGAGGGGGTGCGGCGACAGGCCGCTGCCCCGGCAGTAGGTGACCAGACAGGGTCACATTGGATCCTCCTTTACAGCGAGCCTAAGGTTGCTGAGCCTGGGTCAGCCCGTGTGCTGGTGGTACCCCAGCGCTTCAGGACCTTCCTACTGGGGTTGGCTCATGATGTGCCACTGGCCGGACATCTGGGGCAGACCAAGACCTTTGAGAGGCTGGTCACCCACTTCGATTGGCCCCAGATGCGCAGGAGCTCCGATGCTCACTGCAGGACGTGTGAGACTTGCCAGGCAAGAGGGAAGAGTGGGGGGAAGATTAAGGCCCCACTACAGCCCTTTCCCGTGGTGAGCACCCCATTCAAAAGAGTGGGGATTGATATTGTGGGGCCTCTGGATCCCAAGATAGCCATTGGCAACAGGTTCATCCTGGTCTTGGTGGACCATGCCACCCGGTATCCTGAGGCCATCCCACTCAGGACAGTGACGGCCCCCGTGGTCGGACGGGCACTGATGGGGATTTTCTCCCGTGTGGGATTCCCCAGAGAGGTGGTGTCCGATAGGGGAACTAACTTAATCTCCAAGTACATGAAGTCTCTGTGGGAGGAGTGTGGGGTAACGTATAAGTTCACCACTCCTTACCACCCCCAGGGTAATGGGCTGGTTGAGAGATTCAACCGGACCCTTAAGGGCATGATTATGGGCCTAGGCGAGCCCATGAGGCGTAAGTGGGATGTCCTCTTGCCATGCCTGTTGTTTGCTTACCGTGAGGTGCCACAGAAGTCCTTAGGGTTCAGTCCCTTTGAGCTGCTCTATGGTCACCCGGTAAGAGGGCCTCTGAGTCTGGTCAAGGAAGGCTGGGAGCAATCTCCCAGGAAACCTCCCCAGGATGTGTTTAGTTACATGCTGGCCTTCAGGAACCAGACTCGGCGTTTCAGGAAACTTGCTGAGGCAAACCTGGAGGCCAGCCAGGAAGAGATGAAACGCTGGCACGATCAGAATGCCACTCTGATCGAGTTTCAGCCTGGAAAGAAGGTTTGGGTCATGGCCCCGGTGGAGCCCTGTGCGCTACAGGATAAGTGGACCGGCCCCTTTGAGGTGGTGGAGCGCAAGAGTCCTGTTACCTACGTGGTGGACTTGCAGTCTCCCAGGAACCCCTTGCGGGTCCTGCATGTTAACCGCCTGAAGCCCCACTTTGAGAGGTCTGAAGTGGGCATGCTTCTGGCCACAGATGCTGGGATGGAGGAGGAGAGCGAGCCCTTCCTGACCTCCTGTGTGCAGGGGAGCGAGATGGGTCAGTGGAGGGTGTGGTCCTCTCCACCACACTGACCCCTGAGCAGCAGGGTGATTGTCGCCAACTGTTGGAGCAATTCAGTGATCTGTTCTCCCTGGTACCTAGTGTCACTGATTGGTATGTCCATGACGTGGACACCGGGGACAGTCCTCCCATTAAGCACAAGGCTTACCGAGTAACTGACCAGGTAAGGGCCTACATTAAGGATGAGGTTACCAAAATGTTTGCCCTTGGGGTGATTGAGTCCTCTAGCAGCCCTTGGTCCAGCCCAGTGGTCCTGGTCCCAAAAGCTGCAGCGCCTGGTACCACCCCAGAACTTCGGTTCTGCGTGGACTATCGGGGCCTCAATTCAGTCACGAAGACTGACGCGCACCCCATCCCCAGAGCTGATGAGCTCATAGATCGGTTAGGGGCTGCAAAATACCTCAGCACATTTGATTTGACGTGTGGGTATTGGCAGATCGCATTGACCGAGGGTGCAAAGGAGAGGTCAGCCTTCTCCACACCCGATGGGCACTACCAGTTCCGGGTGATGCCCTTTGGAATGAAGAATGCCCCTGCCACCTTTCAGAGGCTGGTCAACAGGGTGTTGGTTGGGCTGGAAGACTTCAGTGCCGCCTACCTGGATGATATTGCGGTGTTTAGCTCCTCTTGGGAGGACCACCTGCGCCACCCCTGGGAGGTATTGATGGCACTGCGGAAGGCAGGCCTCACAATCAAAGCCAGTAAGTGCCAGATTGGGCAGGGTTCTGTAGTGTATTTGGGGCACCAGGTGGGGAGCGGCCAGGTGGCGCACCTTCAGCCCAAAATTGAAACTATCCGGGCGTGGGAACCCCCCAAGACTCAGACGCAGGTGAGAGCCTTCTTAGGACTCACGGGGTACTACAGGAGGTTTGTCAAGGGATATGGCAACATTGTTGCACCCTTGACTGAGCTGACTTCTAAGAAGCAGCCAAAGAAGGTAAACTGGACTGACACCCGTCAGAACGCTTTTGACGCCCTGAAGACTGCCATGTGCACCGCACCCGTGCTTCAGGCGCGCAACTTTTCAAAGGAATTTGTTGTCCAGACAGACGCCTCAGAACATGGTATAGGGGCTGTTCTGTCACAGATCAATGAGGAGGGACTAGACCAACCGGTAGCCTTCCTAAGCAGGAGGTTACTTCCCCGGGAACAGAGGTGGAGTGCAATTGAGCGTGAGGCATTTGCTGTGGTCTGGGCGCTGAAGAAGCTGAGACCATATCTGTTTGGGACTCACTTCCGGGTTCAGACCGACCACAGGCCCCTTAGATGGTTGATGCATATGAGGGGTGAGAATCCCAAGTTGTTGAGGTGGTCCATTTCCTTACAGGGTATGGATTTCACGGTGGAACACCGCCCTGGTACAGAACACGCCAATGCTGACGGTCTGTCCAGGTTTTTCCGCCTTAGTGATGAGAACTCCCAAGGGAATGGTTAGTTCTCCCCACATTTCAGCTGGAGGGGACGTGTGTTAGACCTGGCATCATTGTCGCGGGTCTCCCTTCCTCTTTTTGCTTCTTATCTTTTATGTTGGCTGGATTTAGATGCTCTGGGCGCTGTGCCACTGCCAATCAGTGACACAGCGCGAATGCTCCCTGTGTAAAGATAACTGTATGAATTGGGTTAATCATAATTGGCTCGTTTAGTTTACCTGTCAGTCCCTAGTATCAGTGCACTGTGTGTGCCCAGGGCTGGTAGGCCAAATACTGCTGGTGGGCCGGCAGCGCTGATTTGCGCTACACACCGAAGCAGCTTTTAAAGTATGTCTGTGTAGCATGTTCTAATAGCGAGTTACCCTCCATTTTCACTGTTTACTATTGTGAGGCTATCCGTTCTCATGGGCCAGGACGGGCAGGCTGAGTATTACATGCCCTAATCCTACCTGCCCCCAGGAACCTGATAGGAACGTCAAATTTGATATGTTTAAGCTCAGGACATTGAGATACATCTTTTAGTAAGGATTATTTGCGTAGCCCGTGTTCGAAAATACCTCTGCTAGAAACGAGGTATTTTCTGGCCTCAGCTTTCCTGTAGGCTTTGCTAGCATGTGTATTGGCCGTCTGGTTTTGGAGCAGCAGGGCCAGCTGGGTCAGACCTGGCTGGAGAGAGAGATCTGCATTTAGAGTATGGAGAGGGGTGACTCTTTGATCTGAGCAGGGCCGTGCCTGGCAAGGTGAATGATGGCTCCACCTCCCACTGAGCGTCTGATAGCAGGCCCGCAGATTCTCAAAGGGCAGGATGTCGCCTCGTAAACCAAGTGCTCCCCGACCCCACCGAACAGGTTCTGGCTGGACGCAGTGATTTGTTACTGCAGAGAACAAAGACTTTTTAGGTATAAAACGCTGCGCTGAAACCTGTTTCAAGTGTGTTCCTTCTGGATGTCAAGACGAAACTCTGTCCGAGCGGACAGAGGAAAGGACTTTGAAACTTTCACCAAGCTTGCTGAAGAAACTACCCAAGGACCTGAATTGAGAGCGCCTCCTGCTGAAGTCTCAGAGACATTAGACTTCACCCCGTCAGCTGCCCAAATTCCTTTGCTAGGAATTCTACTTGCAGGTGAGGCCTCCGTCGAGTAATCCGGAACCTCTAGTCCTACTGTGAGGAACGCGGACTGGTAACCCTTGTGAACTCTGTGTGTGGGCCGCCGCAGCTAAGAGAGAGCTGCCGCCGCTGAGTGCCCGCCTTAATTTGAATCCTCAGAACCTTTGCTGAAACTGTGTGGGCCGCCGCAGCTAAGAGAGAGCTGCCGCTGCGGAGTGCCCGCCTTAATTTGAATCTTCAGAACCTTCGTTGAAACTGTGTGGGCCGCCGCAGCTAAGAGAGAGCTGCCGCCGCTGAGTGCCCGCCTTATTTTGAATCCTCAGAACCTTCGCTGAAACCCTATGGGCCGCCGCAGCTAAGAGAGAGCTGCCGCCGCTGGATGCCCGCACTTGTGTTAGTTGTGCAACATCGTGGATTGTCCTGTGAGCCGCCGCAGCTAAGAGAGAGCTGCCGCCGCTGAGTGCTCACACCCTTGTTAACTTAGCACCATTGTGATTTGTCCTGTGAGCCGCCGCAGCTAAGAGAGAGCTGCCGCCGCTGAGAGCTCGCACCCTTGCTAACTTTGCATCATCGTGATTTGTCCTGTGAGCCGCCGCAGCTGAGAGAGAGCTGCTGCCGCGGAGTGCTCGCACCTTTGCTAACTTTGCATCACCGAGATTTGTCCTGTGAGCCGCCGCAGCCAAGAGAGGGCTGCCGCCGTTGAGTGCTCGCACCTTTGCTAACTTTGCATCATCGTGATTTGCCCTGTGAGCCGCCGCAGCTAAGAGAGAGCTGCTGCCGCGGAGTGCTCGCATCTTTGCTAACTTTGCATCATTGGGATTTGTCCTGTGGGCCGCCGCAGCTAAGCGAGATGCTGCCGCTGTGTGCCCGCGTCTTTGTCAACCTTGCACCATCGTGAATCGTCTTGTGGGCCGCCGCAGCTAGGAGAGCGCTGCTGCCGCCGCGAGCCCACCACGGAGCTGCACGACGAGAGTCATCGCCACCACCAGCCCGGGCCGCCGCAGCCGCGTGCTGCTGCCGCTGGGAGCCCGCCTGTCCCCGAGTGCCCGAATCGTTGTAAGTGCACTTTGCGGACCACTGCCATCGAGAACTGTGGTCGCTGGGAGTCCGCCTGTCACCGTCTCCGCTTCTTCGAGAAGCTACGTGCTGGGTCCCTGTCCAACGGCAGGGATCTGGTGCGCAACGGGTCGCGTAGACCCAGGCCTTGAACTGCATCAGTGCCACGTCCTGGTGAACCCGTATTGCCTTTTTAAATCCCTACTGATTTACGTGCATTGTGTCTGGTTAAAACGCTTTTGAGAGTCTCGTACTAAACCTTAGATAAAGATACTATTTTTTTCTATACCTACTTGAGTTGTGTCCTTTTGTGGTGTCGTTACTGCCTTTTTGTGCATGGTCATAAATGCTTCACACACTGCCTCTGAGATAGGCCTAACTGCTCGTGCTACGTTACCACAGGGTTGAGCAGGGCTTATCAAAGGGGGTAGCCCACTTGCCCTGACTTAGGAAGAAGGGTCCCTATTTGGACATTGGCGCCAGCCATGGCCAACTAGAGACCCCCATTTCTAACAGGTGCCAACAATACAAACGACTGAATCCAAGACCTACACTAATCCCGTCGCATCTTAGTTTCCTCACATACGGCAGTCAAACGCCATTACCCCTCAAGGGTAAGGTGAGAGTGCAAGTGAAATCAGAAAACCACGAAATCACCACAATATTTCACGTAGTTGACAGGGAGGCCGACATACTAGTAGGAAGCCACACAGCCGAAGACCTCGGTCTGGTAACATTTGCCAACGCGGTCAAGACCCTACAGACTGAAGATGTCCTAGACATGTTTCCACAGCTGTTTAGAGGACTTGGATGTGTGAAGAGGGCCCCGAAAAAACTACATATCGATAAAGCAGTGAAACCTGTCGCCCTGCGGCATCGACGAATACCCTTCCATCTCAGGCCACTCGTCGAACATGAACTCCTCGATCTCGAGCAGCAAGGAGTCATAGAAAAGGTTACCGGCCCAACTCTGTGGGTCTCGCCCATGGTGATAGCGGAGAAGCCAAAACAACCAGGCAAGATCCGACTGTGCATAGACATGCGCCTGCCTAATCAAGCAATCAAACGTGAAAGGCATTTGACGCCGACAGTCGACGACATCCTGGCTGATCTAAACGGATCCCGCTGGTTCTCCAAGCTGGACCTCAACGCGGGATACCATCAGTTGAGGCTAGCGGAGGAGAGCCGATACATCACAACCTTTTTGACCCACATAGGCCTGCGCCGATACAAGAGGCTGAACTTTGGAATTTTGTCGGCGGCAGAAATATTTCAGAACACTGCCCGGGAAATATTGTCAGGACTCCAAGGGGTACTAAATGTTAGCGATGACATTCTAATACACTCAGTATCCACCTCAGAGCCACTCTCCAACACCTCGCAGAACAAGGAGTCACCCTCTATCGAGAAAAGTGCTCGTTTTCCCAAAAGTCCATAGAATTCTTTGGATACGTGTTCAGCCAAGACTGGGTCAGAGTAGACCCACGGAAATCACAAGCCATTCAACAAGCCCCAACATACAAATTCACAATTTTGAGGAGCACACTAAAATTCTTTTTAGAAGAGTCTAGACGAGAACACTTATAGTTCACAAAGTCTGTACAATACATCTATTAAGGTCAAAAAGACAGCAAAAGACTTTCACTTGTCATATAGCACAAAAGTTACATTCACGACTTGATTGTTTCTCATCCTCTTTATTAATCCAGCTTTATAATAAAACAGAAAATCAAATCCAAGATGGAAACAGCCTACGTGTTTCGTCCCTTTTCACATGGGACTTCTTCAGGGCTGTTCAGACATAAAAAATATACAAACATACAATACATTAGAAAAACAATCAAACAAAAACACAATTTTTTTTTTTTATATACAACAATAAACAATTAACTTAACAAAAATATTGTTTGAATTCCATCCTTCATATCCAGATAATTTAAAAACAATTCCTTTTTCACGTATTTCCTAAAACGGGGTGATAATTCAAACACATCATGATAAAACAAACTTTATCCTTTCCAACACCAATTACCACCAACAAATGTTGCACAACAAATTTAAAAACTCATATCATATATATACAACACTTTGTTCACCCCTTGCCATATACATGTAAGTGCAACCTAGTTAATTCCCTACCCTCATAATTCTAATTTTGGACGAGACGCTCTATTCACCTATTCCCTTGACTAGAGCATCTCTCTTGGTTCAGAAATTATTCAATTCTCTTTGACCTGAGTAGTCTTCTGCTGTCACCTGGGTAGATAAATGCTATACCACATTTTAAACTAATCTCTTCCTTATTCAGCTTTATTTTTAACCTGATCTCAACTTTCAGTCTAGTTATGTTATTGTGCATTAATTGATCCCTAGTAGTGCCAATTACTCTATCTGAGTTCATCATGTTTGAAAATAATTTCTGAACCAAGAGAGATGCTCTAGTCAAGGTCCAGTATATAGTAAAGGGAAGAAGCACGGTGGAATCAGCCTACCTACAATACTTGTTTAGGTTTGATGACCCTCTATTGTTTTCTTTGTTCTTCACCTAGAAAACCTACTGAAGGACACAGTGAAGACAGGTGAGCGCATTAGGCCTCACTCTAGGGCATGTAATTCGTGCACCTCTCACAAGCAGGGACACTTAATAGTAGAAAATTTGCCCTGACGAAGGCCCCAGACCCACGTGGGCTTAGAGCGCGGGCCGAAACATGTTGGCACCTTAAATGGGGTAGAACTGAACGATTATATTCAGTATAACCCCAAACTTTGCACGTTTTTATCCATACCCCAGGTACCCTCTTAATAAACATATCGTTTGGGTATACCTGAAGGTATTTTTATGATCACTCATCTGGTTCCCTGCATGACCAGCTTTTGCTTTATATAAGAACTCCCATTACATCTTTGGTTGAGTCCGCCCAGGTAGTACCATCTTACCTGGGTGTGGATAGATGCCTATGATGAAGCATGTCACGATAAGTGAGTGAGGCGTCTACTCCAATATCTTTGGATACCCCATCGCCCAGAGATCTGACAAGGGACATCATCACATTATTTAGGGATCAGGCTTATTGCCCTTTTTTGCCTTCGGGAAAATGCTTGATATCCTGTAAGAAATTCAAGCGACAGCAGTTGCTCACATGTGATAAATGTCACTGACCATGTCATGAATGATGTAATATGTGACGTCATCAGCAGTGCATTGCGGGGGCGTGAGTTATAGTAAGCTCAACTATAACGGCCGAATTTCACTGGTTTTGTACGAGGAAATGTCCAACTAACTATAACGTCCCTAAAACCTATGGTTTTTTCAGTGAATTTCAAAGGTTTTTTAAATGCTAAATTCTAACTATAACTTCCCTGAAACCTATGGTTTTTTCAGTGAATTTCAAAGGTTTTATAAATGATAATTTCTAACTATAACGTCCCTGAAACCTATGGTTTTTCAGTGAATTTCTATGGTTTTTTAAATGCTAATTCCTAACTATAGCGCCCCTGAAACCTATGGTTTTTTCTGTGAATTTCAAAGGTTTTTTAAATGCTAATTTCTAACTATGCCTACAGAGGTAGGACATGTGCAGAAAGAGGAAGAAAAGCGCATAAAGAAGCAAGAGAAATGCAGAAAGAGGCAACAGAAGTCCAGAAAGACAATGAAAGGTGCAGAAAGAAGCAAGAGATATGCAGAAAGAACCATCAGAGGTGCAGAAAGAGACCATGTTGCAAAGTCATCCTGTGCCCCCAACTTTTTGCTGACTGGTACTGGTGGTAACTGACTCTGGCTAACCAGGCCTGGAGCCAGTGCTATGCTGAAAGACACTTAGAATACAGTGAAAACACCTACATACACTAGGGTACACTATGGGTTGGGGTACCCCTGTGATTGGCATGACCTCCCCTGTAAGGCCCTAGTACATAATAGGGCAGGGGGATTAAAACTACCTCTAAGTCCCAAGCATATAATAGGGCATGGCAGTTTAGAGGCCAGCAGCCCCCTTCTGCACTTGCATGTGTGCACTGCTGAGCCTGAGGTCAGCTTAAAAGTAGCCCGGTGTGTGCAGAAAGAGGCAAGAAAAGTGCAGAAAGAAGCAACAGAGGTGCCGAAAGAGGCAAGAGAGGTGCAGAAATAAGCAAGTGAAGTGCAGAATGAAGCAAGTGAAGTGCAGAAAGAGGTAACAGAGGTGCAGAAAGACGCAAGAGAGGTGCAGAAACAAGCAAGAGAAGTGCAGAAACAAGCAAGAGAAGTGCAGAAAGAGGCAAGAGAATTGCTGAAAGAAGCAACAGAGGTGTAGAAAGAAGCAAGAGAAGTGTAGAAAGAAGCAAGAGAAGTGCAGAAAGAGGCAAGTGAGGTGCAGAAAGAAGCAAGAGCAGTGCAGAAAGAACCAACAGAGGTGCAAAAAGAAGCAAGAGGGGTGCAGAAAGAGGTAGAAGAGGTGCGCAAAGAGGCAAGAGAGGTACAGAAAGAGGCAGGAGGGGTGCAGAAAGAAGGAAGAGAAGTGCAGAAAGAGGCAAGAGAATTGCTGAAAGAAGCAACAGATGTGTAGAAAGATGCAAGAGAAGTGCAGAAAGAGGCAAGTGAGGTGCAGAACGAAGCAAGAACAGTGCAGAAAGAACCAACAGAGGTGCAAAAAGAGGCAAGTGGGGTGCAGAAAGAGGTAGGAGAGGTGCACAAAGAGGCAAGAGAGGTACAGAAAGAGGCAGGAGGGGAGCAGAAAGAAGGAAGAGAAGTGCAGAAAGAAGGAAGAGAAGTGCAGAAAGAGGCAAAAGAATTGTTGAAAGAAGCAACAGAGGTGTAGCAAGATGTAAGAGGGATACAGAAAAAGGCAAGAGAGGTGCAGAAAGAAGCAAGAGCAGTGCAGCAAGAACCAACAGGGGTGCAAAAAGAGGCAAGAGAAGTGCAGAAAGAAGCAACAGAGGTGCAGAAGGAGGCACGAGGAGTGCAGAAAGAAGGAAGAGAAGTGCAGAAAGAAGCAACAAAGGTGCTGAAAGAGGCACGAAGGATGCAGAAAGAGGCAAGAGAAGTGCAGAAAGAAGAAACAGAGGTACAAAAAGAGACAAGAGTGGTGCAGAAAGAGGGAAGAGAGGTGTAGAAAGAGGCAAGAGAGTTGCACAAAGAGGGAAGACGGGTGCAGAAAGGCAAGAGGGGTGCAGAAAGGCAAGAGGGGTGCAGAAAGGCAAGAGGGGGTGCAGAAACAGGCAAGAGAAGTGCAGAAACAGGCAAGAGAAGTGCAGAAAGAGGCAAGAGAATTGCTGAAAGAAGCAACAGAGGTGTAGAAAGAAGCAAGAAAAGTGCATAAAGAGGCAAGTGAGATGCAGAAACAGGCAAGAAAGGTACAGAAAGAGGGAACACGAGTGCAGAAAGAGACAACAGGGGTGCAGAAAGAAGCAAGACAGGTGCAGAAAGAAGCATGGAGAGTGCAGAATGAAGCAACAGGGGTGCAGAAAGAGGCAAGAGAAGTGCAGAAAGAGGCAAGAGAAGTGCAGAAAGAAGCAACAGGGGTGCAGAAGGAGGCAAGAGAACTGCAGAAAGAGGCAAGACAGTTGCAGAAACAGGCAAAAGAGGTACAGAAAGAGACAACAGGGGTGCAGAAAGAAGCAAGACAGGTGCAGAAAGAAGCATGGAAAGTGCAGAATGAAGCAACAGGGGTGCAGAAAGAGGCAAGAGAAGTGCAGAAAGAAGCAAGTGAGGTGCAGAAAGAGGCAAGAGAGGTGCAGAAAGAGGCAACAGAGGTGCAGAAAGAGGCAAGAGGTGCAGAAAGAGGAAAGAGGTGCAGAAACAGGCAAGAGAAGTGCAGAAACAGGCAAGAGAATTGCTGAAAGAAGCAACAGAGGTGTAGAAAGAAGCAAGAGAAGTGTAGAAAGAAGCAAGAGAAGTGCAGAAAGAGGCAAGTGAGGTGCAGAACGAAGCAAGAGCAGTGCAGAAAGAACCAACAGAGGTGCAAAAAGAGGCAAGAGGGGTGCAGAAAGAGGTAGGAGAGGTGCACAAAGAGGCAAGAGAGGTACAGAAAGAGGCAGGAGGGGAGCAGAAAGAAGGAAGAGAAGTGCAGAAAGAGGCAAAAGAATTGCTGAAAGAAGCAACAGAGGTGTAGCAAGATGTAAGAGGGATACAGAAAAAGGCAAGAGAGGTGCAGAAAGAAGCAAGAGCAGTGCAGAAAGAACCAACAGGGGTGCAAAAAGAGGCAAGAGAAGTGCAGAAAGAAGCAACAGAGGTGCAGAAGGAGGCACGAGGAGTGCAGAAAGAAGGAAGAGAAGTGCAGAAAGAAGCAACAAAGGTGCTGAAAGAGGCACGAAGGATGCAGAAAGAGGCAAGAGAAGTGCAGAAAGAAGAAACAGAGGTACAAAAAGAGACAAGAGTGGTGCAGAAAGAGGGAAGAGAGGTGTAGAAAGAGGCAAGAGAGTTGCACAAAGAGGGAAGACGGGTGCAGAAAGGCAAGAGGGGTGCAGAAAGGCAAGAGGGGTGCAGAAAGGCAAGAGGGGTGCAGAAACAGGCAAGAGAAGTGCAGAAACAGGCAAGAGAAGTGCAGAAAGAGGCAAGAGAATTGCTGAAAGAAGCAACAGAGGTGTAGAAAGAAGCAAGAAAAGTGCATAAAGAGGCAAGTGAGATGCAGAAACAGGCAAGAAAGGTACAGAAAGAGGGAAGACGAGTGCAGAAAGAGACAACAGGGGTGCAGAAAGAAGCAAGACAGGTGCAGAAAGAAGCATGGAGAGTGCAGAATGAAGCAACAGGGGTGCAGAAAGAGGCAAGAGAAGTGCAGAAAGAGGCAAGAGAAGTGCAGAAAGAAGCAACAGGGGTGCAGAAGGAGGCAAGAGAACTGCAGAAAGAGGCAAGACAGTTGCAGAAACAGGCAAAAGAGGTACAGAAAGAGACAACAGGGGTGCAGAAAGAAGCAAGACAGGTGCAGAAAGAAGCATGGAAAGTGCAGAATGAAGCAACAGGGGTGCAGAAAGAGGCAAGAGAAGTGCAGAAAGAAGCAAGTGAGGTGCAGAAAGAGGCAAGAGAGGTGCAGAAAGAGGCAACAGAGGTGCAGAAAGAGGCAAGAGGTGCAGAAAGAGGAAAGAGGTGCAGAAACAGGCAAGAGAAGTGCAGAAACAGGCAAGAGAATTGCTGAAAGAAGCAACAGAGGTGTAGAAAGAAGCAAGAGAAGTGTAGAAAGAAGCAAGAGAAGTGCAGAAAGAGGCAAGTGAGGTGCAGAACGAAGCAAGAGCAGTGCAGAAAGAACCAACAGAGGTGCAAAAAGAGGCAAGAGGGGTGCAGAAAGAGGTAGGAGAGGTGCACAAAGAGGCAAGAGAGGTACAGAAAGAGGCAGGAGGGGAGCAGAAAGAAGGAAGAGAAGTGCAGAAAGAGGCAAAAGAATTGCTGAAAGAAGCAACAGAGGTGTAGCAAGATGTAAGAGGGATACAGAAAAAGTCAAGAGAGGTGCAGAAAGAAGCAAGAGCAGTGCAGAAAGAACCAACAGGGGTGCAAAAAGAGGCAAGAGAAGTGCAGAAAGAAGCAACAGAGGTGCAGAAGGAGGCACGAGGAGTGCAGAAAGAAGGAAGAGAAGTGCAGAAAGAAGCAACAAAGGTGCTGAAAGAGGCACGAAGGATGCAGAAAGAGGCAAGAGAAGTGCAGAAAGAAGCAACAGAGGTACAAAAAGAGACAAGAGTGGTGCAGAAAGAGGGAAGAGAGGTGTAGAAAGAGGCAAGAGAGTTGCACAAAGAGGGTAGACGGGTGCAGAAAGAGGCAAGAGGGGTGCAGAAACAGGCAAGAGAAGTGCAGAAAGAGGCAAGAGAATTGCTGAAAGAAGCAACAGAGGTGTAGAAAGAAGCAAGAAAAGTGCATAAAGAGGCAAGTGAGATGCAGAAACAGGCAAGAAAGGTACAGAAAGAGGGAAGACGAGTGCAGAAAGAGACAACAGGGGTGCAGAAAGAAGCAAGACAGGTGCAGAAAGAAGCATGGAGAGTGCAGAATGAAGCAACAGGGGTGCAGAAAGAGGCAAGAGAAGTGCAGAAAGAAGCAAGTGAGGTGCAGAAAGAGGCAAGAGAGGTGCAGAAAGAGGCAAGAGAGGTGCAGAAAGAGGCAAGAGGGGCAGAAAGAGGCAAGAGGTGCAGAAAGAGACAACAGGGGTGCAGGAAGAAGCAAGACAGGTGCAGAAAGAAGCATGGAAAGTGCAGAATGAAGCAACAGGGGTGCAGAAAGAGGCAAGAGAAGTGCAGAAAGAAGCAAGTGAGGTGCAGAAAGAGGCAAGAGAGGTGCAGAAAGAGGCAAGAAAGGTGCAGAAAGAGGCAAGAGGTGCAGAAAGAGGCAAGAGGTGCAGAAAGAGGCAAGAGAAGTGCAGAAAGAGGCAAGAGAAGTGCAGAAAGAGGCAAGAGAATTGCTGAAAGAAGCAACAGAGGTGTAGAAAGAAGCAGGAAAAGTGCAGAAAGAGGCAAGTGAGATGCAGAAACAGGCAAGAAAGGTACAGAAAGAGGGAAGACGAGTGCAGAAAGAAGCATGGAAAGTGCAGAATGAAACAACAGGGGTGCAGAAAGAGGCAAGAGAAGTGCAGAAAGAAGCAACAGAGGTGCAGAAGGAGGCAAGAGAACTGCAGAAAGAGGCAAGAGAGTTGAAGAAACAGGCAAAAGAGGTACAGAAAGAGGGAACAGAGGTGCAGACCGAGGCAAGAGAGGTGCAGAAACAGGTAAAAGGGGTGCAGAAAGAGGCAAGAGGGGTGCAGAAATTTGCAAGAGAGGTGCAGAAAGAAGCAAGAGCAGTGCAAAAGAACCAACAGAGGTGCAAAAAGAGGCAAGTGAGGTGCAGAAGGAGGCAAGAGAACTGCAGAAAGAGGCAAGAGAATTGCAGAAACAGGCAAAAGGGGTGCAGAAAGAGGGAACAGGTAGGCAGACTGAGGCAAGACAGGTGCGGGAAGAGGGGTGCAGAAAAAGGCAAGAGGGATGCAGAAATTTGGAACAAAGGTGCAAGAAGAAGCCAGAGCAGTGCAGAAGAACCAACAGAGGTGCAGGAAGAGGCAAGAGGGGTACAGAAAGAGGCAAGTGAAGTGCAGAACGAAGCAAAAGAGGTGCAGAAAGAACCAACAGAGGTGGAAAAAGAGGCAAGAGGGGTGCAGAAAGGGGTAGGAGAGGTGCACAAAGAGGCAAGAGGGGTACAGAAAGAGGCAGGAGGGGTGCAGAAAGAGGAAGATAACTGCAGAAAGAAGCAACAGAGGTGCTGAAAGAGGCAGAAAGAGACAAGACAGGTGAAGAAAGAAGGAACAGAGGTACATAAAGAGGCAAGAGTGGTGCAGAAAGAGGGAAGAGAGGTGCAGAAAGAGGCAACAGAGGTGCAGAAAGAGGCAAGAGGTGCAGAAAGAGGTGCAGAAACAGGCAAGAGAAGTGCAGAAACAGGCAAGAGAATTGCTGAAAGAAGCAACAGAGGTGTAGAAAGAAGCAAGAGAAGTGTAGAAAGAAGCAAGAGAAGTGCAGAAAGAGGCAAGTGAGGTGCAGAACGAAGCAAGAGCAGTGCAGAAAGAACCAACAGAGGTGCAAAAAGAGGCAAGAGGGGTGCAGAAAGAGGTAGGAGAGGTGCACAAAGAGGCAAGAGAGGTACAGAAAGAGGCAGGAGGGGAGCAGAAAGAAGGAAGAGAAGTGCAGAAAGAGGCAAAAGAATTGCTGAAAGAAGCAACAGAGGTGTAGCAAGATGTAAGAGGGATACAGAAAAAGTCAAGAGAGGTGCAGAAAGAAGCAAGAGCAGTGCAGAAAGAACCAACAGGGGTGCAAAAAGAGGCAAGAGAAGTGCAGAAAGAAGCAACAGAGGTGCAGAAGGAGGCACGAGGAGTGCAGAAAGAAGGAAGAGAAGTGCAGAAAGAAGCAACAAAGGTGCTGAAAGAGGCACGAAGGATGCAGAAAGAGGCAAGAGAAGTGCAGAAAGAAGCAACAGAGGTACAAAAAGAGACAAGAGTGGTGCAGAAAGAGGGAAGAGAGGTGTAGAAAGAGGCAAGAGAGTTGCACAAAGAGGGAAGACGGGTGCAGAAAGAGGCAAGAGGGGTGCAGAAACAGGCAAGAGAAGTGCAGAAAGAGGCAAGAGAATTGCTGAAAGAAGCAACAGAGGTGTAGAAAGAAGCAAGAAAAGTGCATAAAGAGGCAAGTGAGATGCAGAAACAGGCAAGAAAGGTACAGAAAGAGGGGAGACGAGTGCAGAAAGAGACAACAGGGGTGCAGAAAGAAGCAAGACAGGTGCAGAAAGAAGCATGGAGAGTGCAGAATGAAGCAACAGGGGTGCAGAAAGAGGCAAGAGAAGTGCAGAAAGAAGCAAGTGAGGTGCAGAAAGAGGCAAGAGAGGTGCAGAAAGAGGCAAGAGAGGTGCAGAAAGAGGTAAGAGGGGCAGAAAGAGGCAAGAGGTGCAGAAAGAGGCAAGAGGTGCAGAAAGAGACAACAGGGGTGCAGGAAGAAGCAAGACAGGTGCAGAAAGAAGCATGGAAAGTGCAGAATGAAGCAACAGGGGTGCAGAAAGAGGCAAGAGAAGTGCAGAAAGAAGCAAGTGAGGTGCAGAAAGAGGCAAGAGAGGTGCAGAAAGAGGCAAGAGAGGTGCAGAAAGAGGCAAGAGGTGCAGAAAGAGGCAAGAGGTGCAGAAAGAGGCAAGAGGTGCAGAAAGAGGCAAGAGAAGTGCAGAAAGAGGCAAGAGAAGTGCAGAAAGAGGCAAGAGAATTGCTGAAAGAAGCAACAGAGGTGTAGAAAGAAGCAGGAAAAGTGCAGAAAGAGGCAAGTGAGATGCAGAAACAGGCAAGAAAGGTACAGAAAGAGGGAAGACGAGTGCAGAAAGAAGCATGGAAAGTGCAGAATGAAACAACAGGGGTGCAGAAAGAGGCAAGAGAAGTGCAGAAAGAAGCAACAGAGGTGCAGAAGGAGGCAAGAGAACTGCAGAAAGAGGCAAGAGAGTTGAAGAAACAGGCAAAAGAGGTACAGAAAGAGGGAACAGAGGTGCAGACCGAGGCAAGAGAGGTGCAGAAACAGGTAAAAGGGGTGCAGAAAGAGGCAAGAGGGGTGCAGAAATTTGCAAGAGAGGTGCAGAAAGAAGCAAGAGCAGTGCAAAAGAACCAACAGAGGTGCAAAAGAGGCAAGTGAGGTGCAGAAGGAGGCAAGAGAACTGCAGAAAGAGGCAAGAGAATTGCAGAAACAGGCAAAAGGGGTGCAGAAAGAGGGAACAGGTAGGCAGACTGAGGCAAGACAGGTGCGGGAAGAGGGGTGCAGAAAAAGGCAAGAGGGATGCAGAAATTTGGAACAGAGGTGCAAGAAGAAGCCAGAGCAGTGCAGAAGAACCAACAGAGGTGCAGGAAGAGGCAAGAGGGGTACAGAAAGAGGCAAGTGAAGTGCAGAACGAAGCAAAAGAGGTGCAGAAAGAACCAACAGAGGTGGAAAAAGAGGCAAGAGGGGTGCAGAAAGGGGTAGGAGAGGTGCACAAAGAGGCAAGAGGGGTACAGAAAGAGGCAGGAGGGGTGCAGAAAGAGGAAGAGAACTGCAGAAAGAAGCAACAGAGGTGCTGAAAGAGGCAGAAAGAGACAAGACAGGTGAAGAAAGAAGGAACAGAGGTACATAAAGAGGCAAGAGTGGTGCAGAAAGAGGGAAGAGAGGTGTAGAAAGAGGCAAGAGAGTTGCACAAAGAGGGAAGAGGGGTGCAGAAACAGGCAAAAGGGGTGCAGAAAGAAGCAAGTGAGGTGCAGAAAGAAGCAAGTGAGGTGCAGAAAGAGGCAAGTGAGGTGCAGAAAGAGGCAATAGAGGTGCAGAAAGAGGCAAGTGAGGTGCAGAAAGAAGCAAGATAAGTGCAGAAAGAAGCAACAGAAGTGCAGAAAAAGGGAAGAGGGGTGGAGAGAGAGGCAAGAGGGGTGCAGAAAGAAGCAAGTCATGTGCAGAAAGAAACAAAAGAAGTGCAGAAAGAAGGAACAGAGGTGCAGAAAGAGGCAAAAAGGGTGCAGAAAGATGTAAGAGGGGTACTGAAAAAGGCAAGAGAGGTGCAGAAAGAGGAAAGAAGGTTGCAGAAAGAGGCAAGAGGGGTACAGAAAGAAGCAAATGAGGTGCAGAAAGAGGCAAGAGAGGTGCAGAAAGTAGAAGAGATTTGCAGAAAGAGGCAAGAGAAGTGCAGAAAAAGAAAGAAATGTGCAGAAAGAAGCAACAGAAATGCATAAAGAGGCAAGAGAGGCACAGAAGGAAGCAAGAGTGGCTTGCACACCATTAGTACCAATTTAGCACCCACATTTAGCAATAAGTAACAGGTGACCATTCTAGGTTTGCAAAGAGTCTTCCACCACGCTGTAACACGTGTCGCTGCATTTTTGGTAACGTTTATCTGCAGATTAGAGAGCAGATGATGAATTATGTGGCTAATGCGGAAAATGTATAATTGTGCGAAAGTCGATGCAGCCAAACAGTCGCATAATTCCAGTGGCCCTGCTCATACCTCTGACTAGGCCCACAAGTGCTCCTCAGTGATTCCTTCTTTTTTTGTCTCACTGAGCTCATAGTTGAGCTTCTATGGAAACGAGGAAGACTAAACCTGAGGTTACCACTCCACAACACAGACTACCATACCACATAATTAATCTCCATAACACATAATCCCACTCTACATAATTCCTATACACTAAATACCACATACTTTCTATCCACATAATTTCACTGCACAACATACCACATAATTCCACTACACACAACGTACATCCACTCCACTCCACTCCAAAAAACATTAGTAAAAAACTTTTACATTTACAACGCCAATAGCTCTAACTCTCGCAAATGCGAATCCTATTACATTGCAAACACTTCTTTAACTAGTAGTCGCGTTTGCAGAGTGATGGAGAAAGGGTGCTGGGCCTCCGACCAACGCTCAGGAATTCCGCTGCGTAGGACTTACAGGAGGTACCAGGAGGGCTTCTTGGCCCCCAAAGTCCCTCAGGAGTAAATTGGACTTCATCCCCCATCCCGTAGTCTGCCAGGAGGTGCGTTTGCAGAGTGGTGGAGAAAGAGGGGCATGGCCTCCGAAGACATCTTAGCAATCCCACTGTGTGGGACTTACTGGAGGTAACAAGAGGGGTAGTTGGCCCCCAAAGACATGCTTTGGGGCCAACTACCCCTCATATTAGCTCCAGTAAGTCCCACACAGCAGGATTGCTAAGTTCTCATAGCAGGCCACGCCCCCTTTGCCCACCACTCTGCAAACGCGCTCCCTGGCGCACTCTTGGATGGGGATTGAAGTCCCCTTCGCTGCTGGGGGTCCTTTAGGGGCCAACTAGCCTACCTCTTACCTCCAGTAAGCCCCACACAGTGGGATTGCTGAGAGGTGGACACAGCCCACGCCCCCTTTCTCCACCACTCTGCAAACGCGCCTCCTGGCGCGCTCTTGGTTGGGGGATGAAGTCCCCTTTCCTCCTGAGGGTCCCTGGTGTAGGAGAGTAGGATCTGCTTCACATGGGTACCCCCACTTTTTGCTGATGCTTCACTGTTTTTCGACCTTAGTCTGGCTGGGGCCCTGCTAATCAGAACCCCAGCCTAGCTGCTTCCTCTCTAAAATGGTTTCCATGTGCCTTAGGCACATCTCGGATTGGAATCTGGAGTGCCCTTATAAGTCCCTAGTATATGGTATACTATGTACCCAGGGCATAGGTACCTCAGAGGCCTACCAGGGGCTGCAGCATGTATTGTGCCACCCCTGGAAGGCCATCTAAAATGACACCACAGGTCTGCTACTGCAGCCTGGGTAAGGTGGTGCATGCACCCTTTACTGTGATATAGGCTACCTATATCACTACATACATACACACATATAAACCTATAAGTCACTCCTATGGCAGGCCTTATCAATCCTGAAGGCAGAGTGCGTGGTTCCTATGTGAGAGGGTGCCCCTGCATGAGCTGGGCCCCTCTGCAGCGTTCGGAGACCCTTCTCTGATGCTGTTTGTAGTGCAGCCCGACCATATACTCTTAAGCGCATTATAACCGCGCGTTAAATGCTAACTTTGGTATGGCTGCACGGAAACATGTCGTGTTTGGTGTCAAACATCTTGGAATACTACCCCCCGCCAGTTCTGGCGGCGGGGGTAGCATTCCACCCTTCTAGAGGGAGAGACATGTACACACCGGTATACCCGGTACTGACTTTCCAGAGCCCTTGCATCACAAAATGGATGCCGCTGCCACAGACACGAGTCTGGCCTCCTGCTGCTGACCGAAACTCCGGCAGGGGAGGCCTGGACAATAGGTTTCCTGTCCCAGGGAGGTGTAACCACCTCCCCAGACAGGATAGTGTGTATTGGGGCTGGGCGGGAGCACTCTGGTGCTTTGAAGTCCTGCACTGGGGGCACATTTGGTGTCCCTGAGCATACCCCAGTCCAAACCGGCTCAGGGGCTTCCAGCCCCTGCTCTGGCGCGAAATTGGACAAAGGGAAAGGGGTGTAACCACCCCTCTGCCCTGATCCTCCCATAGGTGGGGCCACAGAGTATATCCAACCCCCTACCTTAGTATAAGTATGGGACCCCAGTCCTTAGGACTTTAGATTTACTTGGACGAAACTCTTACACAGAATCCTGGACCTTCGACGCTCTACTTTAAGATTAGAGGACTGAAGAATCTCCCTTGGGGTCAAGGAGTGACTCCCCTGCTTGGCAGGCACCAACGAAGCAATTGTCCGGTCTGCATCGCTGAAGCTCCCGCCGGACGCCGAAGTCTTTGCATCACCAGAGGTGGATTTCCAGACTTCCCGAGGCTGCCCTGAGTCCCCAGCAAAGCTGAGGCCCGTAGCTGTCGTGGGTAACGTGGAACCGTGACCCCTGGACACCGATCGCATTTGCAAGTGCATCCTCTTCTGGGTCTCCCATGAAGTCGTGCTTTGGGCTCCGAGTAGCCCCAGCCTCCAGCACCAACTGCACCGAAGATCACTGGCCTCCACTCCACGAGTGTCCTGTGAGCCAGCTCCACGTGCATCGACTCGAGGCTCCTTCGCGGTCGCTAGTCCGTTGGCTAGTAGGCCCTCCCGAAGGCCAATCTTCTTCTGCTTGGGCTCCCTGGTTGCTCCAGGCGTGCCCTGACTTACCCTCGCTGGGTGAGTCCCCCAGACCTTGCTGGTCTGCAACATCGTCCTTCTTCCATTTCCACGAGACTTGCCGTTGCCAAGGCTTGTTGGGTCCAATCCGGTCGCCGACACCCCTGCAATCGACAGACGTCGTGGGACAGCTCGAATCCAGCTCCTGGTCATCGTCGACGCCTCCTGGACCTCGTGGCTGAAGAGTCAAGACGACCGTCAACCTACCTGAAGCACTCGACATCGGTGGGCATCTGCTCATCGCCTTCCTGGTCACTGGCTAGTGACCCAGACTCTGTCCCCTCTGCTTTTAGGTTCTTCAGATCTTCGATCCACCTTTGGATCCAACCGAACACTTTCGACTTGGCCGCCAGCAGCACTTTGCAGCAGATCGCCATTGAAAGCGACGACGAAACCCGACCCCGAAAGACACCTTTGCACCCGGCTCCCCTGGGTGAGGTAACTCGAGTACTCCGGTGCTCCCGTGGGTATTGACACTAGAACAGCCTAGTTCTCAAATGGTTTGCTCCAAGTCCTCCTCTAAGTGTCCCTTTTCTTTTAAATTCAAACCGCGACTTTCCCCATAGAAGTTAACGGCGATTCGCGGCTGTGTTCATACACTGCACGCGTCCCCCATGGGTCCCCTGTGTCACTATCTTGGGTGGTTCCTTGTGGTCCAAGCACTTCTACAGGCTCTAGGCCCTGTGTCTAGCTCAGTCGTGGTTCTTATACCACTTTATTGGTATATGGTTTGGTACGCCCCTAGGGCTCAAACGTGTATTTGTGCTATTACTGTAGATAACTAACTTATAATTTATGTACTTCGAACTCTAGCCTCATAAAGAGACTAGAGGGATGTGTTTAGCAATAAATACATATATTTTGAATATATACCTGGTGTGGTCCTCTTTCATTTGGTCACTCAAGAGATTATAGACTGGTAAAACAAGCTGCTTTACATTCCTTCAAGACTTAGCCTGAAGGCTGCTCTCCATAGCTACCACTAGGATAGCTTTCAATAAAGGTTGTCTTTAACCTATCTCCAATAAGGGGTTGTTTGGACTGGTGCAAGGTGCCCACTATAATTAGTGGACAGCATATGCCAGGCCAACTTCTCACACCTGGGAGCCAACTAGCCCTCCTGTTACCTCCAGTAAGCCCCACAAAGCTGGATTGCTGAGAGTGCTCACAGGCCACGCCCCCTTTTTACACAACTCTGCAAACGGGACTCCTGGCGCACTGCTGTTCGAGGGATGAAGTCCACTTTAGTCCTGAGGTCCTCAGGACACAAGAGGACCTCATCTCCCCACCAGCAATGCGCCAAGAGGCGCGTTTGCAGAGTGGTGTAAAAAGGGGCGTGGCCTCGGACCACCTCTCAGCAATCCCACTGTGTGGGGTTTACTGGAGGTACCTGGTGGGCTAGTTGGCCCCTAAGGACCCATAAGATTCTAGGGGACTTCCTCCCCCAACCCAAAACGCACCAGGAGGCGCGTTTGTAGAGTGGTACAGGGAGGGGGCGGGGCCTCCGGCGAGATGCCGGCTTCTGTTTTTTTTTCTTTTGTTAGAAGGGGGGCTGTGTGGCCCCCCTTTGCTTAACATTTTTTGGGCCCTGAGGACCCCATCCCCCAGGGCCTGAGCATTTTTTTATTAAAACAAACAAAAAAAATGGGAAGGGGCCGCGTGGCCCCCCTTCCCTGGGCCACTATTGGCACCGGGGACCCCATCCCCCAGGGCCTGGCCTCGTTTTTTTAATGTATTTTTGCCGGGAGGGGGGCCGCGTGGCCCCCCTCCCCTGGGCCACTTCTGGCCCCGGGGACCCCATCCCCTGGGGCCTGGCCTTGTTTTTTGTTTCCGGGAGGGGGGCCACGTGGCCCCCCTCTCCTGGGCCACTTCTGGCCCCGGGGACCCCATCCCCCGGGGTCGGGCCAGCCTGGAATTTTTTGTGGAGGGGAGCCGCGTGGCCCTCCTCCTAAGGCCAATTATGGGCCCGGGGACCCCATACCCCGGGGCTGGCCTTCCGTTTTTTTTTTTTTTAAATAAAAAATAAATTAAAGGGGAGTGGGGCCGAGTGGTCCCCCTCCCGTGCCACTTCTGGCCCCGGGGACCCCATCCCCCGGGGTCGGCCCTCAAGTTGGGGACCGTGGGGGGAGTCCCAATGCCCCCACGGTCCCTGCCAGCTCCCCGCCTCCTGCGGGAGCCGGCATTGCTTTTGGGCAAGGGGAGCTGCTGACATGCAGCTCCCCTTGACCTAAAGCAATTCTGCTTTGCTTTGTTGAAGCGAGAGCAGGTTTCCTGCTCTCGCTTCCATGAAGTGAAGCATAGTTTGCAATGACAGGGCGGGAGCCGTGCTCCCGCCCTGCCATAGCAAACAGCAATGTCCCGGGGGTGGGCACCCTGGGACATTGCAGGAGCCGGCCCTGGGGGAGTGGCAGTCCCCAGGGCCAAGGAGGGCTCCAGGAGGGGGGCCGCGCGGCCCCCCTCCCAACTCTTTAAAGCCTTGGGGAGAAGGTGGTCCCCGGGGCAGCGTGGGGAGCCACGCATTTTTTGTATAAATAAGCCCCGGGGAGGTGGCGGTCCCCGGGGCTGCGGGGGCCTCTGTGGGCCCCCGCTACATAATTGGGCATTGCCCCCGGGACCTGGCCCACCCGGGGGCTTAAGGAAAACAAAGCGCGGGAGCCCGCGGTTCGTTTTTATTTTATTATCTCGGCCGGAATCGCGCATCAGGCGCGAATTCGGGCAATTTTTTTTTTGTATTGCTTTTTTTGCCCCTGGGGATCCTTGTGGGACCCCCTGAGCAGGCCTAGGAGTTCAGGGTGTTTCTACCCTGCCCCCTTTTCTTGTTTTTCACCTTTTTTGTACTGTTTTCTTGTGACTCGGTTACCGAGTCACAAGATGGCTGCCAACACTTCCTGGTTTGGAGTGTTGGCAGCCAATGAGAAGTCAGCTCGTGCTCGGGAGGAGTCGCGACTCCTCCTCGGTGCTCAGATATATACATTTTTATTTTTTGAATTTCTCAGCAACTACTGAACGGATTTACACCATTTAAAAAAAAAGGTCGCTTTCTGGACCAAGAGTTACCTTTTTGCCAAATGTGGTGTAATTCCGTTCAGCAGTTCGGGCTGTAGCCGTATCTAAAGTTCCTATGGAAATTAACATGGGAAAACGCGTTTTGGGACCCCCCTTTTTTCTCGGCCCCCGCTTGACGAATCACCCCGAAACTTTCAAGATAGGAGCTGACCTGAGTGAACCATTAGTTTTGAAAATTTCGCGAAGATTCATCAAACTGCGCCAAAGATATTGGCAAAAGAAAAAACGCTTTTTGAATAGAAACAAGGTCCTAACTATAACTACCTACTGGCAACCGCCAGTAGGTAATATATATATATGTCAGGTTATGGCAATTGGAGACAAACCGATTAAACATACATCATGTTAAGGGTCAGAGCACATACACGGAGTACTGTTTATCAGGGTCAGAGCATTTCAGAGCCACTACACTAGTAATCAATTATCTCAGAAGGGCGAAAGCTTGAGTAATGTCTGCCTGTGATCAAACGTGCAACCTTTAAGTTGCACAGACATCTCTGCAGCAGGCGCACTACCACACTGAGCTACATACCCAGTCACTGCCAGGACTGTGGAGCTTTGAAAGCATGTGGGAACTCCGGTGACAGAAAACCATGAGCTTTAGACACAGCTCCCACCCCGGCTCAGCCTGACTTTATGATTTAATAAGCTCACTTTTAATGTGAGGGCACTGGACAGAGAAAATCCCAAACCGTGAACTTTAATTCCAATTAAAAGCAGCCAATGATCTCTGTTGCACATTACAATCATGTTAATGCTCAAACCAGTGGGAACGGTCAGGTGATAACTCAAAGGCAGCCTGGGGGGACAGCCAGTTAGACATGGTAAAGGAGCAGGCTCGGTTTATTAGCAGTATTTATGGTGCCAGGCTGCGGGATCCAAGGGAGGGCAGGGTGTGGGAGTGGGGAGAGGGCAGGAAGGACAGGAGGACCAGAACACTTTCCCAAGTCCTCCAGGCCTTTCGGGGCTCTCCCGAAATTTCTGTCTGGTTTTCTCTGAAATGTGATTTTGACACTTTCTCCATGATAAAATGGCCATTCAGTGGCGTAGCAAGGTCAGGTGGTACCCGGTGCGGAAAATTTCTTGTCACCCCCGGCTTGACAAAATGGCTAAAATATGTGTTTAAAACACATATTTTTGCCATTTTGTCATCCCCCTCAGTGATGACACCAGGGGCGGCCCGCACCCCCCTTCCTACGCCACTGTGGCCATTCCTACAATACATGCCATGGTGGGTAGGTAACTTTACTCCACAGTTTTTATCAAGCAGTTTTTACCAGCAGGCAAGTGATGCTAATGGGTTTTAATCTTTAGCCTGCATCCTTTGCCACGTGGAATTTTACTCTACATATATTAATAGGTTTTTAAATAACTTTATTTTAATCGGATTATAAACAAAAGGGTAAAGGATGGGTAGAAGTAAAGAGAGCTAAGGGTGATTTTATGATTAAGGGGCGGATAAATGCAAAGGGGGTAAGGGTGATCTTAGGGTTAAGGGGTGGATACAGGTAAAGGGATAAGGGTAATTTTAGGACTAAGTGGTAAATGTGATTTCGGGATTAAGGGGCAAGTAGAATTAAAGGGGCTATGGGTGATTTTAGAGCAAAAGGAGAGGGTAAAGTGGGTAAGGGTGATTTTAGGGTAAATGGGTGGGTAGAGGTACGGGGGTTAAGAGTGATCGTATAGTAAAGTGGTGAGTAGAGATAAAGGGGGATTTTAGGGTTAAGGGGTGGATAGAGGTGAAGGGGGTAAGGGTAATTTTAGGAGTAAGGGGCGGATGGGGGGTAACTGATTTTAGGATTAAGGGGCAGGTAGAGGTAAAGGGGCTATGGGGTGATTTGAGGATTAAGTGGTGGATAGAAGTAAAGGGGGAAGGGTTTGCTAGGTTTCAGGGGCAGGTTGAGATAACTGGAGGCAAGGGTGTTTTTTGTGGGGTTTTTTAAAGAGAGGGGGGTCCCGGGATTATCACTCAAGACAGACCTAAAAAAAGGGGGGGTTGGGGGAACCCCAAAAGGAAAGTCTCCATATATATATAGATATATATATATATATATAACCATCAAAACGTGCTCCATATATTAAAAAAAGGACACGACGCGGCTTAACTGCTTCCACCAGCATGATTTATTTCATAGCTAGATCAAAAACTCAACGCGTTTTGGAGTTCCTGGCTCCTTGTTCATATCCTACTGGCGGTCGCCAGTAGGTAGTTATAGTTATGACCTAAATTTCCATATGAAAATTCTTTTGTTTTGCCAATAACTTTGGGGCTGCTTGACGAATCTCGAAGACATTTTCACTAAACTTCCCATTTTTGGTTCCACTGCTGTGTTGAAAGTTTCGGGGTGATCCATCAAGTGGGGTCCGACAAAAAAGGGGGGGTCCCAAAATGCGTTTTCCGCATGTTATGTCTATGGAGATTTTTCATTTTTTGAACACTACAGCACGAACTGCTGAACAGAATTACAGAAAGCGTGCTTTTTGTGATTTGGTGTGAATGCGTTAAGTAGTTTTAGAGAAAGTAAAGTTTAAAAAATATAGATATCTGGGGACTTGAATCCTTGCAGTGGACTCGCAGATCCTACTAAAATTTGATTGGCTGCCAGCACTTCAACCAGGAAGTGATGGCAACCATCTTGGGACTCGGCTTAAAGCCAGTCCCAGAAAAAAAGTTTAAAGAAATGGGGGCAGGGTAGGAATACCCTGAGCCCCCAGATATGGTGGGGGGTTCCCTCAGGGACCCTGCCGGGGGTAAAAAGCATTTTTTTCTTTTGCCGCGGACAGATCCGCAAATCCACGGCAAAAAAAAAAGGAAACATGGGCTCCCGTGCTTTGTTTACTATACGCCCCCAGGTGGGCCAGGTCCCGGGGGCAATATGAAAATGAGGGGGACGGAGTGGGGGGGGCGAACAGAGCTCCGCTCCTCGGGCTATTCAAATCCCTTGGGACCGTCAACTCCCCGGGGCACAGAAGTACATAAAAAATAATGCGAGGAGAGGCCGTATGGCCTACCCCGCAGCCCCGGGGACCACTACCTCCCTGGGGCAGTAACATTAATATATGTGGGTGAGCCTCGCGGCTCCCCTGCTGACCCGGGGCTAAATATGAGAAATGTGGAAGGACCGCCACCTCCCCGGGGCTATAATGAAATAGTAAGGCATGGGGGGGGGGCTCTTACCCCCCCCGCAGGCCCGGGGCACAAATCAAATAATGAAAGGGGCCCGTTGCTGAGCCTAGGCCCCGGGAACCACTAGCTCCAGGGGCAAATTTCAACAAAGGAGGGGGGCTGTGGAGCCCTGAAATGCGCTGGGGACAGCCACCCCCAAGGGCCGACTCCAGCAATGTCCCAGGGTGCCCACCCCCGGGACATTGCAGTTTGCTATGGCGTGGCGGGAGCACCGCTTCCACCAAGCCATAGCAAACAAGTGCTCTGCTTTCTGCAAGCAACAGCACAAAAGACTCTCGCTTGCTGAAAGCAGAGCAGTGTCTGCTTTCCTGCCCGCTGTGAAGTGAGCAAGGAAACAGACACATTGCTTTGACACCCAGGAAGCTGCATGTTAGCAGCTCCCTGGGTGTCAAAGCAATGCCAGCTCCCGCATGAGGTGGGGAGCCGGCAGGGACCGTGGGGGCCTTGAGGCTCCCCCCGCGGTCCCCAACGTCAAAAATGTGGGTGCCCTGGGTGGGACCAGGGCACCGACACTACAGGGCGGGCCCCCTGGGCCGAAATCGGCCTGGGAGGGGGTCTGCGTGCCCCACCCCTCCCTTTTTTCTAAAGAAAGGGACTGGCCCTGGGGGATGGGGTCCCCGGTGCTCAAAATGGTTCATGGAAGGGGGGCCACGTGGCCCCCTTCCTAAAATATAGAAAAAATAAAATAAACCTGGCAACTCGCCGGAGGCCCCGCCCCCTTTCTCCACCACTATGCAAACGCACCTCCTCGCGCGCTGCTGGTTGGGAGATGAAGTCCCCTTGGCTGCTGAGGGTCCTTAGGGGCCAACAAAACCTCCTGTTACCTCCAGTAAACACCACACAGTGGGATTGCGGAGAGGTGATTGGAGGCCAAGTTCCCTTTCTCCACCACTCTGCAAACCCGCCTCTCAGTGCACTGCTGGCCAGGGGATGAGGTCCCCTTGCCTCCTGAGGGCCTCAGGACTAAAGCGGACTTCTTCCCCCAAGCAGCAGTGCTCCAGGAGGCGCGTTTGCAGAGTGGTGGATAAAGGGGGCAGGGCCACGAAAACCTCTCAGCAAATCCACTGTGTGGGACTTGCAGGAGGTAACAGGAGGAGCAGTTGACCCCCAAGGACCCTCAATAGCCAAGGGGACTTCTTACCCCTACTAGTAGCGTGCCAGGAGTCCCGTTTGCAGAGTGGTGGAAAAAGGGTGTGTGGTCTCCAACCAGGTCTCAGCACTCCTGCTGTATGTGACTTACTGGAGGTAACAGGAGGGGTAATTGGCCCCCAAGGACGTTCTTGGGGGCCAACTACCCCTCCTGTTGTCTACAATATGTCCCACACAGCAGGTTTGCTAAGAGGTTCGGAGGCCACGCCCCCTTTCTCCACCACTCTGCAAACACTACTACAAGTTAAAAAACCATAGAAATTCACTGCATGAACCAAAGGTTACAGGGACGTTATACTTAGGAAATGGAATAAAAAAATACCTTAGGATTTCACTGAAAAAAACCAATGGTTACTGAGACGTTATAGTTAGTCTCAGGTTTCACTCGTACAAAACCAGAGAAATTCATCAGTTATAGTTAGCTAAGCTAACTATAACTCGCGCCCCCACAATGCACTGCTTATGACCTCACATATTACATCACTCATGACATGGTCAGTGACATCACTCATGACATCATCCTCAGAATCTCTGACGCAGTCACACCACCATGTAACCATTCAAACACCCACTCCAACTTTCACACTACCATTCTCAAAACCATTGACACACCCATACCAGTACTTACATGCCCACTTACTGATTCATAGGTCTACACACACATCCACTCATACACCCATACAGCCACTCACACACTGTCAGTCACCCATAGAGGTACTCACACACCTACTCACTCACCCATAGTCAATCACACAGCCACATACTCACCTATATAGTTATACACACACCCACTCATTTATTCATACAGATACTAACACATACTAACTCACCTATACAGTCACTTACACAAGCACACACTCACCCATACAGCCACTCTCACAATCCCTCACTCAGTCACTCATAATCCAACACTCACCTATACTGCTTTTCACATATGCAGTTACTCACCCATATACCACTGACCCATCCATTGACTCTCCGACACAGTCATACACACACTTAGTCACCCATACAGCCCCTCACAGATGCACTCACTAACCCCTACAGCCACTGACTCACCCACTCACTCATCCATGCAGGCAGTCACACACCCTCCTCACCCACCCACAAAGACACTCATGCACCCATACAGGTACTCAGACAACCAATCAATCACCCATACAGCCACGTACGAACCCACTCACGAACCCATACAGACATTCACACAAACTAGTCACTCACCCATACATTAACTGACACCTAATCACTCACTTATACAGTCAGTCACGCACCCACTGAATCATCCATACAGGCACTCATACACCCACTGATTCACCAATACACCTTGGTGTATATATATTTAACACTCAAGCTTTTTTAAAAACACTCACAGTCACTGGATGATGTCATCAGTGATGTCATTTGAGATGTCATCAGTGATGTCACTATACATGTCATGAGTGATGTAATATGTGAGGTCATGAGCAGTGCATTGCTGGGGCGCGAGTTATTTTTAGCTTAGCCAACTATAACTGCTGTATTTTACTGGTTTTGTATGACTGTAACCTCAGCCTAACTATAACGTGCCTGTAACCTTTGATTTTTTCAGTGAATTTTTAATTTTTTTTTTAATTCCATTTCCTAACTATAAAGTCCCTGTAACCTTTAGTTTTTTCAGTAACAAAAAAAAATATATATCACACTTTACAACGCAGGATAAAGGCATGCGGAGTAAAGCCCTGTGTGGTATTATAATGCATTGTAAAGGTTAACCCGTTGTAATAACCATGGGGTAAAAGCATGTGGGGTAAAGACCCACATTGTAACGACTGATATTCGCCATGGAGACACTAAGGATTCAGACACATTAAGAAGAATTGTCTCTAGTATTTCAAATAGCCCACCCTGATTGGGAGCCATACAAGGTAATCAGAGTTTAGGTATCTATGCAAAGGTCTGTTGGGCATTGTGCAAGCCGTCTGAGGGTTTGTGAAGGGCTACATCATGGTCTGTTGGGGGAAGCATACCAATTTGTTCAGGGCCATATAATGGTTTTTGTAGGGTGTGTTAGGGGAAATTCTAGGTCTGTTGGGACTGTCACAATCTATTAAAGGGTCATATATGTGTCTGTTGGGGGAGGTGACACAATTAGATCTTTTACTATAAGTGGGCTTTGGACCCAGGCTGGTATTGCTGGTACAGAGGATGAAGCCCACCACCATAGACTACAGGACAATATTTAATATTTCTAGGAGAAATTTGACGCCACCGGGCTGTTAATACCCTAGGGAGATACCAAAAACTACCTAACCTAGTCCCAGCCTCATGGGAATCTCCCATAAAAACCTCCTAACAACATGACACAAAACCACTTGAGAGTGTGATACTTCTCAGTCTGTCGATCACACACAACACAGTGGATCACAGGATCTTCTTGGACTGCTTAAAAAATCGGTCCCAGACAACAGGGTTAGCCTTGAAGATGGTCTGCTCCTTCTTTTGCAACTGGAACCAACAGGACAGGATTGAACCCCACATCTCTCCATCCAGGAAACCTTCTCTGGGGTCCCCCAAGGGTTGCCTAGACACTGCTGGTGTCAATCATAGGTGTAATAAATTGGGTAGTTGGTTGAGGAGATGAAAACTCTTCTCAAGCAACAACCAGAAAAGTAACTAAATTAGCCTGTGCTTAACCATCTGGTGGCTTGGCATAAAAGCAGTCAGGCTTAACTTAGAGGCAAAGTGTGAAGTATTTATACATCACAAAAACAGTAATAAAGTGAAAACACAGCGTAAGAAAAAATCCCAACCCAATTTAGAAAACAGAGTAAATCTTAATAAATAAAATGAGACCAAAACGATAAAAATCCAATTAGTAGAACCAGAGATGTCCATTTGTACATTTATTTGCACATATAGCGCCTAAAAGCACAAAGCGCTGCTGGTGGTCATCCGAGCTGGACTGGGGGAAGTCACAAGTTCAAGCCAACTGCATGGAGCGCACTGCATGGAGCGCACTGCATGGAGCGCACTGCATGGAGCGCATGCCAGATACAGGGACCAGGTTAGTCCAGCTGAAAACGTTACCGTCTCAAAGTCCAGCACAATGAGTCCAAAACTTCAGGATGTCTTCTTTTCTTGCAGAGGAGTGCTCTCTGATACCAGCCAAGGGTGCAGGACCTGGAGCGACACCTCTTAGGGATCAGAAACTAACTCTAGCAGAGGCCAGCAGGGCTCAGGCAGGTCTCATTGCAGATATAGATCGGTCCGGTTGCAGCAGGTCAGCTGGGCAGTTGCAGGATGGCCTCTGGAGCTTGTTGAGTCCCTGCAGCTAAGAACAGGAGGCCAGCCAACTGACCCTTGTAGTCACTCATTTTAGCCTGGGATGAAGGGGGTGGGTCCAGTCTTCCTTGGCAGACTGCAGGGCAGGCCTCAAGCATCAGGGCAGTCCTCTGGCGAACAAGAAAAGACAAAAGCAGCAGGGCAGTCCCTTGGAATACAAGGCACACCTCAAGCAGCAGGGCAGTCCCTGGGGAACAAGGCAAGCCTCAAGCAACAGGGCAGTCTTCTGGGGAACAAGGCAAGCCTCGTGTAGCAGGCAGTCCTCCGGGAACAAGGCAGTCCTTCCTCTGTAATGTCAGCAGGTCCAGGAGTATACTGAAGAGTTTCCCAAGAGGTATTTATTCCTGGTGCAATCCTTTGAAGTGGGGTAATTTTCTAGGCTACCCCCACATCTGGTTCTGGAACGTTCTTACACTCCCCTGCAAAGACTAAAAAAAAGTCTAGGAAAATTCTAAAGTCACAAAAGACTAGAGTTAGGTTTCCTTGTGTGTGCTGGAGGCAAACCCTTTGAAATCAAAGTGGGGCAGGGAACAGCTCCGCTATTAACAGGTCAACGCAGCTGGAAACTCCAACAAGGCCTTAGAAGCTTTCGGGCAGGGAAATGCCAACTTCCTAAAAGTGGCATTTTCAAAATTGTAATCTAAAATACGACTTTACCATTAAAGAGGATTTTAAGTTATATTTCATTTGAGTCAAAACATGCCCTTTCTCCCTGCTCCCAGACAAAAGTTTGCACTTATTAAACGTAATGATGTAACCCAATGTGTTCCAATGGGACAGGTAGGTAGTGAAAAACGAATTTAGGAGTTGTTCACTACCAGGACATGTAAAACTTAGAAACACATGTCCTGCTATTTATATACAATGCACCCTGCACTATAGGCTGTTTAGGGTCTACCTAAGGGGTGATGTATATGTATTAAAAAGGAAGGTTTAGTTCTGGAAACAGGTTTATTTTGCCAGGTCGAAATGCTGGTTGAAAACAGGACTACAGTAAGTGGGATGTCATAGTTATCTATGAATTGGGGAATATTGCTGGAAAAGTGGGAATGAAACCCTTACGAGTTGAACCCCCTACTACAGACTACGACACACCCTTTTGAAGGAATCTGTAGACTGGGAGAGAGGAGAGTAACTCAGTGGAGAATAGGATACTGACGGAGGGAATCCCTGGGAAGTTGATCTCCTTCACTTACTGGACACTGATCAATAATAGATCAGACAACTTGACCAGACTGAGGACCACATGGGAACAAGAGGTAGGTGAGAAGGAGGACGTTGATTGGTAAAGTGCTCCGATGCACCCTTGAGAAATTGCGATCAAAACAAGTTTCAGGTTTATTCAGTTCAAAGTGCTTCACATGATGTCTACAACCGTGGCTGCCAGTTTAAGATGGGAAGGGCAACTTCCCCTAACTGCCTGCGATGCGATGACATTTATGGTACTTTCTTCCACACACTTTAGCGATGCCCCTGCATACAGGAGTACTGGGGGAGATTACAGGGAAACTCGCATCTGTTATGAAAGCATTGGTCCCATTTATGCTTTCGGGATCCTAGGAGATAATATCCTACCACGGAGGCAGTTCCTCTTTTGCACCTTGTGGCTTGCACTGATGAAAAGAGATATAGCAAACTAGTGGGGATCCACTCAGGTGCCCAATAACCACACGTGGGTGGTGGGTAAAACGCACTGTATGGAAGCGAAACGAGTAGTGTACAAGGCTAGAAGTTGTCCTTGGAAATTTCTAAAAAGTATGGGGGGACTGGCACACTATGGAATTGATTGGAAAGTAGAGGGCCTCCCATAGCGTCCTGACCTGAACATTGATATGCTGGGTGGAGCTGTGGATGCAGGAGATTGGGACGTAGGAGCAGAATCCCCAAGCAGACCAGCAGATCAGGGGCCTCTTGAATGTGGAATATTGCTGATTCATGTGCTGGGGTTGGTGGAACACAAGAATTTGTGGTGAGATACCAGTTAGGCCACTGGTGGTGTTGCCACTGTATTCTCAGTGATGGACAGTTGTCTGTTGTGTTTTACCTAAAAAAAAAGCATAATAAAAACAGTTTAAAACAAACTGCACTACATCCTATAGCAGACCTGAGATATGTTTTAAAGGGCTACTTTAGTGGGTGTCACAATGAGTGCTGCAGGCCCACTAGTAGCATTTAATTTACAGGCCCCGGGTACATGTAGTACCATATACTGGGGAATAAATTAAATGTGCTAATCAGGTGTAGGCCAATTTGACCATGTTTTATGGACAGAGCTCAAGCACTTTAGAACTGGTTAGCTGTGGTGAAGTGCACAGAGTCCTAATGCCAACAAAAAGGAATTTCTGAAAAAAGGTGGGGTGATGGCAAAAAGTTTGGGGGTGACCCTGCAGAGAGGGCCAAGTCCAACAATAGGCAAGCAGTCTAAGGCACAGGTGATTTGACGATGTGGTCCTCAGTATCGCTTATGATGCACTAATTGGCCATCAACCGACAGACCCCATGAACATGGAGCCAAATCACAGAGTGTCTGAGGCTTCTATAACTCGAGATGAAGGCCTTCCTGTGCATTAACTAGGCCGAAACAGAGCTACTTTCGACAAGAAGTAGAGAACGGGCTACAATTTGTTTGGGCTTTCAAACCCACTAATATGACTGCACAAAGGGTAAAGAAACGTCAATGTCTACTTCAACTCAGACCTTTCTTTCTGCCATCTTATTGCAGATATTACTAAATACTTTTTGTCCCCAAGAAGTCTTCCGCAACCAGACAGCACAGCCTGCCAGAGTTTGATCTAACAATGGCAGTTTTTCAACAAGTAAGGTCTGCTTTGAGTGTTATAATGCATTTGTGGCAAAGGTATGAGATGTCCCTGACTTACAGCCTTATATATGTCTCTGACCCACCACCTCAGCCCCCGTACAAATGTGGCCCACTCTTTCACACTTTGTCTTTCTGAAAGAAGGCACCTGGCAATACCTGAGCATCGTGCGCTTTCAGCCAGAAAACAATGTGAAGGGTGATTGGTGTGAGACAAGACCCACATGTCCTTAGAGCCCAGTGCCTACGCGCTCTGGTCGAGAAGTGCCTCTTTTCCCCGTTCCCCGAACTTGTTTCCTTTTCACTTCTTCCAGAAACGTTTGCTGCAGAGATGCTGCTGTGCTGCATATTACAGACGTGTCCTTGGTACCAGTAAAAAAGTAGGACACGCACTCTTGACGTGCAACCGAACAGTGTGACCTTGGACCACTAACCCCAATCTCACCTACTGAGCACTCTCTCGACAGCAGGTGAAAAAAAAACAGAAGAGTGAAATGACCCCAGACTGTGGGTAAATGCTCCTGGACAGACAAACATCTGGACAGACAGAACCACGCCAGGGGTGCTCGTGGTCATAGGTGCGGACCTGAACGGGGTAGGCCCTGGTCACCGTCCATTCTCTTCTGCCTCCGCTCTCACACATCCACCCCCCCCCCCCCCCCCCCCGGAACCTGCGCCCCCCTATATCACCCTCGGCCCAGGAGGCTGGACTGCTGTAGCACCCTCGCCCCCCTTCCCCTCGTGAGTTATGAGGCATGGGACAACTGACACCGGGGTGTAGGGCGACCACGGGCGTAGGCTCTGGTATGGGAGTCACTTCACCGGCAGCGGCAGGAGGGTCACCTTACAACCAACACAAACCCCAGGCGCTGCCCCCACAACAGACACGGGACGAGGAGCGAGGAATTCACTGGACGGAGGAGACGCCATGGGAAGAGCCGGGGGTGTGAGAGAGCAGGCCTCGGGCGGGGAGCGGTGGGCGCATCCCCCGCGGGAAGGCACCAGCATCTCGGCTGGGGGGCACCGGGCGGGTGGGGGCGCGATGGGCTCAATGAGCTGGGACCAGGGGCCTCAGTGTGTGCCATCCTCGGGTGCGATGTGTTTACGTCACGGAAGTGTGCACTCTGACAGTGACACCTGTAGTTTCGTTTACCTACACAAACCAGCCTTTAAAGTGGCAGGAAGAAAAAATGTGCAACCCCTTTAGGCTGATGTAAAACAGCTGGAGCGGAAGCGGCAGGGAGTCTGCAGCGCCCCCATGTGCTGGAGCTGGAAAAACAAATACTCCGGGAGCCCAGACACTGGGGTCAAGTTGTGGCAGAAGGAGGGGGTGGAGTCACAAGGGGCGGAGCTTGAAAAGCACACTCTGGCAGTGAACTTCTTCATTTATTAAAAAAAGAAAATCTGCAAAGAAATTGGCCACAAGTGACAGTAAATATGTTTTAAATTATTTAATTGGTCACAAAGAGGCTGCATTTTAAAATATCTTACAGAGTTAAAACACCTGATGCAGAGAGCATTGTGTGCCCCGCAATTTTGAGGGGATTATGGTTAACACAGTTCTGTGTTTTGTCCAGTCACATTTTTGACTCAAAGTACTATGGCGGGTTAATGTGCCTGCTGCAAAGCACGTGTAACATGCAGATCACAGATTTGTTTTTTATAAAGATTGGTGAGCCGGCTCCTGCTTTTGACACTGAGATCACTTTGTTACTTCCGGTTCATAAGTTGCCAGCCTTCTGATGCAGACCGATATATTTACTTACCAGCTTCAAGGAGCTGCATGCAAACTGTTAGCCAGGGGCTCACATCCTGTTGGTTTTCTTCTCAATCTGTTGTTATTCTAAGATTGCAGAGAGGGATCCTTTGGGAAGTAATGAAGTCCTCTTAGTATAAACACCCGCACTCACTGTGTTAGGTTTTATATCCTGACTTTGTGTTTCTGCCGAACGTTCACTCTTTACATATAATATTCACAAGTATGGATGATATGCGAGTCTTACATTTTATAATTTATAACCCTCATTGTCTTTTGTGACATTTCCTGCACATTTATTTACACATATGTATGATTTTTTGTGGCTGTGTCACCCTTCATTGGGATGAGTAGCACTTTAAAATAATTAAATAAAAAAATCTGTGGGTGCCATTTACATCAATGGTTGTGTCATTACTCATATACACAGGTAAAGCTTTTATTCTTACAGTGCAAGCACATCTCTTTCATAGGGAGTTGAACAAAGATAAAAACCTACCTCCAACTAATAGTTTCTGTTAAGTACTTGTGAAGTGAAAGCATGCTGTGTACATTTGCTTTCTTCCACTGCTTTGGCGTCAAGGTGTTAGGCTTCAGGTAGCTCCTATTCAGCATTATACTAAAACAAAAGGAGGGTTGATGGCCGTTTAATCCGGCATTTGTTTTGGGCCCAGACTGAGGTGTAAATAAGAACGCTGCCTCGCCACTTGCAAGTTGCTGCTCCTCATGTAATGGAGACAACACACGGGTGCTGTTGAAATGTGTCCTGGTGCCGGAAATGATACCAGGACAAATTCAGCATGTTTCCCTGAGGGTCGGCCAGATTCCAGATTCGGACTGAAATAACTGCGAAAGCCGAGTTCCTTGTCAATCTCCCTACTTTCCGACACTGGCTTTCCTAGATGTTGCATCTCTGGGCCAGAGGTCAACGCTCAGAAGCACTAAGACATTGCCCAAACCCCTCAGAATGGCCCCTCGCAGGACAGGCACTCAGTTAGTAATGTGTACAACACAGCATACATTTTCTTAAGTCATGGCATGTGCATGATGATTTTATTCAACTCAGTGGTACTAATTTTATCCACTATAAACATCAAAAGGGAACGAGAGGAAATTTTTTTACTGGTCAAACGCTATATGTTCTCCGGAGACAAACCTGACAAACCAAATGAGTACAGCGGACAAAAAAAAATGACAAGTCATTACAGAGTCTACCTAATATTTTGGGTATAAGCCCCCTCACCCACCATAGGTGGCATGCTTCATCATTGGGGCCGGTCCAACATCACGATGTGCAAACTGCACATCAACGCTGGGCTCAGCCTTATATTAAGGGGGCTGGAATGTTGCAAATAATTATTGTGAGGGTCTCACAGTGAAGTCTGAAAAAAATATATATCTGTTGGTCTTCTAAATTAGTATTCTTACATCTTTTAGTATGTCAACATGTTTCAGCAGACTGACAGCCCTACGCTGTCACCGTCTTTCATCAGGGTAAGTAAACTCTGGATCCCTACCTGCTGCGTCTCTTTATTATTGTTTAATTGCAGGGAATAGGGAGTGTAAGGAATAGGACTATCCATTGGGGTGGGCGACTACCCACCTCAAGGAAATATCACAACCTTTATTAGGGTGAACCCTTAAAGCCACCAAGTGAACGTGAGGTCAACCCTCGGGTCGCGATGGCACACAGTAGACAGACTTAACTTAGGGCAATGTGTAAAGTGTTAATGCAGAACCAAAACAGCAATACATTGAAATGCAGCACAAAAAAATTCCAAAACAAATTAGAATAATAGAATAAAGTGTAATAAACACAATCTCATCAAAAAGACAAAAATTCAATAAGAAGGAACCAGAGTTATGATTTTTTAAAAGTTTTAAGTAGGAATAGTGCCAATGATAGTCAATGGTCATGACAGACCTGGGTGCAAATGGACCTGACCACGATGGAGCATGGGCTAGATGCAAACCAGGTTTGTCCTGGTCAAAGAGTTTGCTTCTTTAAGTCCCAATCCACCACAGGAGTGAATGAATGACCAATTTTTATAGCGTCAACAGATACCCGAAGGCGTCAAGGCACTAACAGTTAAACCATCTGGTAGGAGCAATGAATCTTGGTAGGGCAGATTTACAAAGCAAAAAGCCAGGTCTTCAAGGCCTTACGAAAAGGAAGATGTAGTTCTACACCGGAAATAGATGGAGGAGTGCACTTCTAAAGCCCAACCAGACCTCGGGGAGGCACTCAGAATCTCACAAAGTGTCAGGCAGAGGCCAACCAGTAGGGCCTAGTCCAGGTCCAGTTGCCACAGGTCAGCTGGGCAGTTGCATAAAAGGCCTCCTGTAGTTCTAATAGAAGGTCAGCATTATGAACCTCAAAGTCCACTTCTTTGTCCTGGGCACAAGAGAGAGCTGGTCCAGTCCTCCAGGGTTCTTCCCAGGCCACATGCAACAGGTTCAGGAATGTTCTGATGTGGGGACGTGGAGGTGTCACGTTTATGCCTGGCAGGAGGTAGTGAGTGGCAATGACTGCTTAGCACCCCCTAACCAATGGAGTAAAAGCACCTGGGGCCTACCCTACCCACTTAGGGCATTTTCAAGGTGGTGAAATGTCTTCACCACACTAACGATTGGCTCTGAGGGCTGGGGGAGTGTGTGCAAAGATCTAGTTTGGGGCAGCCCCTGTATCCACAAACTCACAGACAGAAATCTGGTAGAACAAAGAAGGATTTGTTTAGCAACCAGACAGTGGATGCAAAGAAAGTATTTTGGCATCCTGTGTTTGCCCTATGAAGTGCAGCCCCACGTCTTATATGTAAAACCCAAGCAGACCTGTCAAGCAGGATTGAACATTCAGGCAGGATTTGTCACAGTAACGCCAAAATGAGGCTCAATGTGATGGGAGTCTGGCTGATGAGCAGCACAAGAGAAGGGCCATGCCAAGTGTCAAATAATACTTGCATGTGACAGGAGAGGCCTCTTTGAAGTACGCCTCAATTGTTATATGTAAAACCTCAGCAGACCTGTCAAGCTGGATTTTACATTGAAGCAGGATTTGATACTGTAAAGTCAAAAAACGATGCTGACAGCCCGCCATGCATATTCTGTCAGGTTCAGACCTTCAGGCCAGGCTATTGTTTACTCCTAGGGGACATTTCACAGCTATTCAAATGTTAATTACTGGCAGGCAGAAGCGAGAGAGCAAATGCAAATAGGCTCAGATAGGCTTTAGGCAGAGAAAAGGTTACTTTCTAAAAGTACCTTTTCCTTAAAAATTATTTTAAAAAATCCGACTTCACCGTTGAACTGGATTTTTAAAAACTAATAAAAATAGTTGTTTAATTATTGTGCTAGCTGTTTCATAACCAAAATTAGCATTACTAAATGTAATAATGTAACCCAGTGTTTTCCTATGGAACAGTCAGGCTTGCTACAGTGAAAATAGCTTTTGGGGCTTTTTCACTGTAAGGACATATTTAACATTAAATTCCTATATGTCCTGTTTTTAAATACCATGCACCCTGCCTAGTGGGCAATAAGGCCTATGCAGGGGCAATTTATAACTATTTTAAAGGAAGGTTTTGACCTGTTGAAAGGGGTTATTTTGACAGGTCAAATCTGCACTATAAAACTGCCAGTCTTCGAATGACCTGCAGTCATGTTTGCACTGTCACTGTAGTGGGTGGCACAGTGGGTGCTGCAGTCCCTTAGTGACATTTGCTGCTCATGAGCTGGAAATAAAGGGAGGACATGTCTCGTCATGGCTGTTATTGATCTGTGACCTTGGGATATCCTCATTTAGGCCCGAAGTATGGGTATGCACTTTGCACAGCCATCAGTGTTCTTATTTCAGCAACAGTTGAGATATATACTTATATAAATTCTTTAGCTTATAGTAATGATTTTCTCCAGAACCACCCATTCTAAGTCTGTGTCTCTGTCATTTCTCTACAAAGTCATTTTCCAGTTTGATCAAGTTGCATTTGCAACTGATAGTGCTACAATCTTCATGGATTCTTATACTGACCTTTCTGGTGATGATGCCTACGCTTCGTAGATCACATGCATGTGGTTAGATAAATTACATTCTCAGAATTGCAACTGGAGACTCGTGTGCGGCGGCATGGATAGCATAATCCAAAAGTAATATCGGTTCTAGGTTTTGTCAGGGCCATTCAGCATATCCCTGGCGGGGTAATTCCCTTTCACAAGGGGTACTCCCCATATCCTATAGGTTAGTATCAGATTGTGTGTGTGCCACAATATCTCTTATAATTATACTTCTTTTATAGGAATAGTGGTCTCTCCAAATGTAATCTCCCAGTGTCAAGTAACTTTCAATTTCTATTGAAACTTTTTTGGACTGCATTGGAAATGGGCGTAAGATAAACATTCATTTTCAGTGTGTGCCGGTGTGTCCTTTAGTAAAGCATCTGAGTCATTATTGGCTGCATATCTTTTTTCACTATCCTACAGGGATTGTGCCAATGTTTCAGTCTGGTGATTGTTTTTTGAATCAGATTGAAAATCTTCTCTGCTGGAACAGTTGCGTCTAAGTCACAAACATTGGCCAAGGGGAAGGTTCTCGCGTGAGGCTCTTGGGTGGTAACTGTTGTACCTGAGAAGTTACGTTTGTCTGTAGGTTTATAGTGACCTTCAATAGGGATTATGCATAAATCCAGATAAGCTAGTTTCTCCTTGCTCATGGTGTGTGCAAACATCTACAACTGTATACGTTAGAATGGCAACACTGGATAAGGCTGTGTTTATATTTACAAGCCTCCACACAAGACTGGATTCCTGAATACATTATTTATAAGTAGTGAAAATACACCTATAAATCATGTTTAAAAAATATGGCATAAGGAACTGTGAGAAAGTGTATAATTAGTTGGTGCGGGTGGTAGTCCACCACAAGTACTAATGGCACTATCCTGGTTTGGTCCAGTAAAGGTTTCAGTAATTTGAGCTCAACCCATGGTAGCCAAGGCACAGAGCAAACAGGCTTCGCTTAAAGAAAGTTGCAAAGCATTTAGAAGTACCAAAACAATTCAAAGCCGAAAACACAACCAACACAATAAAAATCCCATTCCTATTTATTAAAATAGAAATCATTTAATGAAAAAATGATTCCAAAGCAACAAAAAAAAAAAACTGGTCCCACTGGATCGGGACAAGGGTAAGGGTTAGGGCTGACAGCGATGTAGTATGGGTCGGCTGCCCAGGTCGGAAAGATACTTCACACGTAGAGAACTTCCAAGAAGGCAGAGTCCTCAGTGGGGCGAAGCTGAAGGCTGTATATGATGATGGACTTGCAGACGATGGGGTGACAAACACCAACGTCTGAGATGAAGCAGTCGACGAAGGCAGAAAAAACTCCGAGCAGAGAAAAGTCAGGAATTCACGCCCAGGAAGTTATCGACATTGATTAAAACTGCTTGGTATCATGCCTAGTGAAATGCTCTACCTTTAGACTTAGACTTTTGTTCTAGAATTAAGATTTCAGTGGGGCAAGGCTGCAAGCTGTAGCCGAAGAGGATTTGATGTCGTCGATGCCGGTCTAAGTCGGGTCCATTGACACGGATTTGCTGCTGTGGAGAACAACGTTGTGATGTGCTGCAGCGAAGTCAGGCCCACCAGCGATGCAACCATGGCGGATCGGCTGGCAGGTTGGTCCTGGTCCTTCACCAGTTCTCCAGGGAAAACATTTGTGAAATATTTCTAAGTCCCATGTTTCTAGGTTTACGCAGAAGGAGTGCTTTCTTACCCCAGCCAAGGGTTCCAGGACCTCAGAACCCACATCTGGGGGCCAGGACTCACTTTAAAAGTTGCCCCCAACAGGGTCCAGGACAGATTCAGTTGAAACTGCTTAGTTGGGATCTTCCAGAGAAGTGGGCTTCTTGCAGATTTGTGCCCGTGTAGTTAAAACACTTGGAGTCATTCAGGTAGGCCTGGAATGAAAGGAGCAGGTTCAGTCTTCCTTCGAAGAGAGCAGGGCAGGCCTAAAGCAGCAAACTACCCCTTGGAGTCCAGGCGGTCAACCAACTGACCCTTGGAGTCCACTTCTTTGTCCTGGTACAAGTGGGAGCAGGTCAGACTATATGGGTATCGTCACAGGTCACAAAAGCAGGTTCAGTCCATCTTCTGTCAGTGGTGTTCTGAAGAGGGTGCCCAGGGATGCCACATTTATGCCCGGCACTAGCCTGTGAGTGGGGTGACTCGTGGCCCCTCCCCAACCAATAGGGATTTTTTTTCCCAGGGGTCACCCTACCCACTTTTGCAACAGTTTGTGTGCTCTACTGTAATCAATCTCACAGCGCCCCTACCTAAAACCGAGATGGCAGAACCTTTCTTTCCCTGTGCAGAGCTCCTGTGCCCACCATTGAGGTGTGGCCAAGGAAATGAGCAACTCCTCCTCTGTGGGAACTCAAAAAATGGTTCTGGTGGTAGTTCCTCTCCCACTGGGCTGGTCCCGGACTGGCTAGGGGTGGCAAAGGAAGGGGGCAGGCCAGTGCTTAACCTGTAAATAAATACATGCCAAGGCCCTCGTCAGGAGGCCACTGCAGCTTGAACCACTCATTTCCCCTTCCAGCGCTGCCAATGGCCGTGCCAACACAACTGCTAACCACAGACACCTAACACGTGTGATGTTTTAGACTATTCCAGGTCCCCCAAAGCTGTAAAAATGGCTTGGGCAACAGGTGTTAGCCATTTTTAATGTATATTGAATAAATAAAAAATGGTTGTTGTGCTGATCTCTAAATTCGTCATGTGGCAGACTGTCATAAGAGTCGTTGTTGACAAAGTGCCGGTGCGAGCACCGGAAACCACCGGCTCAAATTAATCACTGGGGCAGGCCCAGGTGTTAGCTACATCTGCCTGTGACAGGAGAGGTCTCTTTGAAGATAATTAAGTTCATGGGCACTGCTTAGATGGCCATCCCATCAGAGGAAGAGAACACCTCCCCACACCCAAGGACTTGGTCTCAGACCTGGGAAGACTTCACATCTCATCACTGAGCTATTCAGCTCCTAGGTGACAGCTGGAAGCTCATACAAATTGGCTTCTAGAGGCCTTAGGTAGGCAAAGGTGACATTTTAATGGACATTTATTAACACATTTAGTACAAATCTGTCTTTACCAATGAATGTGATTTGTAATTTAATAATTAAAAAGTCCAAGACTGGTCCCCAGACAGAGATAACATTATTTAATTTTAATATTAACTCCCAATGCTCTCTTATAGAACAGCTCACCCTGCTACAGTGAAAATAGCTTTTGGGGCCTTGTCACTGTAAGGATAGGTTTAACATTAAACTTTTACAGTGACGTTTTTGCACTTTTGAGGAACTGATGGAGGGGGGCGCACTAGACCCGGGGCTGTTTCTTTTGTACTCCATGCTAAGAGGAGTGGCAGGGAAACTGTGGAAATTGGATGAGAACCCTGGACAGGTGGCTGGCCCATTGGAATTGATGTTCACATTGGCGGGATCCAGACAGGTTATCTCACACATATATGGAGCATTACAGGAAGAGGGTGCAGACAAAGGGTTCCCAGTCCTTAAGGGATGGTGTGAAGAGAAACTGAAAATGGAAATGCAGGATTCCACACGGCGAAGATGTCTGGACTCAGTTAGAACGACCACACAATTCCGATTTACACAATTCAACTACATACATCACATGTACCTTTCCCTAGACAGAATAGAAAAAAAAATTCCGGGTACGTCGGCGGTGTGTCCCAGATGCCAGGAGGTTAATGCTGATTTTCTCCACATGGTATAATTATGTTAAAAAATAGTGGTCTTTTGGCAAGCGGTGCTCTACTGTATATCTGATGTCACTGCATCTCTTTTGCTGTATGAACCTGTGTTATGTCTTCTGCACTCTGGGGTGGTGATGAAACGAAAGAAACAGTTGAGGGGGTTCCAGACGCTGGCATTGGTGCTAGCAAAAAGGCGTATCGCAATGGCCTGGAGGAGTGCACTCGTCCCCCCCGTGGTCATGTGGCTGATGGGTGAATGTGGAGCCCTCGGTCCGGATGGATGCCAGAGCTCGAGATGGGAGGTGTAATCTCATGGAACAATGGAATGAGTACTTGACCAAACTGAATGCTATACTTGCCCCTACCGACCACATTAATATACCTCGGACGTGAGGCCCATTGTTCACCTAATTTAAGGGTTACTGTTAATCGCTATGGTGTTATGAGACATTGTTTCTTTACTTAATTTGGAAGCGGAAAGGGGGAGAGGGTTGCAGGGAAACGAGCAGAGTCTATTGCTTTATTTGATAGGTGTTTCATTTCCATACGGACAGTTGGTTCTTGACAGCATGGCACTGAGCCCCCGTTGTTTTTATTCATCCATATGTAAATGTGTTGCCGCATAGGCTGACTGAACTGGATTAACCAGCACCACAGCACTGTAATACTCTGGTGTGGAACATGTATACTGCAAGTGGAATGTAACAAAATTGTTAATAAAGATATTTAAATAAAAAATTAAAAAAAACATTTACATGCCCCACTTTTAAATACCATCCTCTTTGCCTTATTGGGCATTGTTCTGCACTTCTGTGCTGCACATCGTTTTTGCTGGTTTTAGGAATATGGGCACTTTACCACTGCTGACCAGTGCTAAACTGCGTGTGCTCTGTGTCTAAAATGTAATGGCATTTGGTTTCTCCATGATTGGCGGATTTGATTTACTAGTAAGTCCCTAGTACAGTGCACAATATGTGCCCAAAGCCTGCAACTCAAATGCCCCTAGTGGGCTGCAACACGGATTCTGCCACCCACACGAGTAGCCCTTCAAACCTGTCTCAGGCCTGCAACCACAGCACCTGTGGGTGCAGTCGGAGACTGCCCCTTCGACCTGGCAAGTCTACCTTACATGCCAGGCCCAAACCTTCCCTTTCACTACATGTAAGGCACCCCTAACGTAGCCTTACATGCAAGTTTGATTTGTTCTCCCTAAGTTAGCAGGGTATGCCAAGACGTGGGTCCCTTGCTCACTTTGCCACTGGATTCAAGCTACCCTGGCTGATGAGGGGTGTTACCCCGAAACCGGTCCCAGGATGCTTGTTTCCAGTCCAGGGATGACCTGACTTGGCAGTTCATACTGGACTGTTCCCATGAGGAACAGGGTCAAGACTGATTTGCATAAGGCTGGGTCTGAACTGGGGTGGCGAAGTGAGCTAAAGAACGATGATGGATTCAACCCAGATCTGTGACTGGGGGTGAGTGTCTGAAAAGTTTCAGCGCTCCGTCCATCTCCTTGTGTTTGCTTTCTTACCCCTAACGTAGCCCCATGGGCAGGGTGCAGTGTATTTAAAAGGTAGGACATGTACGTGTGGGTTTTACATGTCTTGGTAGGGAACAACTGATACATTCGTTTTCACTACGGCAACACTCATCTCTCCCATAGGTTAGCATTGGAGCTGCCTTGTAACATCTTACAATCGTATCTGCCAATCGGGAGTAGATAGAAAACTGGATTTTGGTGGCTCTGGACTCACAATTTAAAAGCACATCTTTTAGTGAAGTTGGTTTTTAAATTGCAGGTCTGAAAATGTCACTTTTAGAAAGTTGGCATTTTCTTACTTAACCATTCGGTGCCTCTGCCTGTCCCTAGCATACATGTCTGGGTTTGATGGCAGTTGGGCTTTGTAAATTCACTCTAGACAGTCACACACAAAGGGAGCGGAGGTGTGCCCAGCGTATCCTGATGGCACACCACCAGGCGGATGAGCCTTACTGAGCTAGAGTGATGGGAAGAGCTTACACTTGCACCTGAATAGGGCTTTGCCTGACCTCACACAAAGAAGTCTCCACCCCTTGTAATGTGTCTGGAGCCAGGGCAAGGAAAGGCAGAGTCTTGTGCACTACAAAGACCTTTCTTTGAAGTCTGCCTACTTCAAAGGCCAAAATGGGTATAAGTACTGGACCTCTGACACCATATACTCGGAACACTTCTGGACCGAGGACAATCTGCCAGGAAGAAGAGCTGTTGTGCTGCCAGGAGGGATTGTCATTTCTCTGCTTGCTTTGCTGTGTTGGGCTGCTGCCTGCTGCTTCTGTCCTGGGATTGAGAGGGCTGGACTTTGCTCGCCACATCCTTCTTTCTAGAGGTTCTGCAAGGGCTTAAGTTGAGCTTGCCTCCTGTTGGAAGTCTCAGGGCCATCAAATACTTCACCTGTAGCACTTGGGCTCCTCTGCTGGGAGTTCTACTTGCCAAGTGGTACCAAATCAAGTTCCTGGGCCCTTGGATGTGAGTGCCCGTGCTGCAAGTGGAAACCAACATCGAGTGTTTTTGGAACTGGTGCCTGTCTGCAACTTTGACTCTGTGCCACTGCCTGCACCAAAACCGTGGTCTCCGCACGAAGCAATGACTTACAATGGAGGCTCTGATGACGCTGCAGCGTCTCAGAAGAACTGCCACTGCGGGAGTCCAAACATCATGTTACAGCCGTTCGTGATGCACCACTCCAACTTCGGCACCACAGCTGTAGCCCAGTGGTTTAACCTTGACGCCATACAACCAAAGCCTCAGGGCTTGACCACCGGCTTCATCATTGACCACAAACTGCAGTAAGGAACTATGTGTCATCTCGGCAACCGCTGCATCAACTCTCATTCTCCCTGCAATGTCCCTGGGCATTAGTGACTCGCCGACTCTGCACCGCCATCAGGAACTGACACGTCACTTACTTCATTGATGCCTCTCCTCCTCCGTGCAACAGTGCACACAGTCCTCGAGTGCTGACGTGCCCACGACCTGCATAGCAGTAAGGAACCAATTCCGGACTTGCCTCCAGACACCTCACCTCCCCTTTGATATTCGGCAACTACAAGGTACTGTACTGGGGTCTGCGTGACCCCCGAAGCTGGTCCTCGCTCCCCGAGGCCAGACTGACTTTGTGGAGTCTTCAACATCGAGCACGATCAAATAGCCCCATTGGAGCTATTGTATTTCTAAAAGTCATACTTGATCTAATCTTAGAAAACTTGTATTCTGATTTGTGTATGTTGGATTATTTTTGTCGTTTTGATCTGGTTTTACTCACATATTGACTATTTTTAAAAAGTGGTGTGGAGTACTTTTGTGTTTGTATGCAGATTCTTTATACGTTGCCTCTGAGGATAAGCCTGACTGCTCTTGCCAAGCTACCAAGGGGGTGAGCATGGGTTATTCTTAGCGTGTACCTTACTTACCCTGACTAGAGTGAGGGTCCCTAATTGGATACGGTGCAAACTCCTGCCAACTAGAGACCCGTCTGTAATGGGCATTAAGGCCTGCTTAGGGGTGACTTGTTAGTATTTAAAAGGAGGGTTTAGGCCTGTGAAAAGGGGTTATATGGACAGGTCAAATTTGCAGTTTTAGAGCTGCACAGGAAGGCTTCATTAGTAGGCCTGCAGTCATGTTCTGCACTGGATGCTGCGGTCTAGTAGTGATATTCACATTCCAAGCCCCAGGTGCACTTTGTACCATATACTAGGAACTTATAGGTATGTTAAATATGCCAGTTAGGAGTATAGCCCAATTTGACAAGTTTTAGGGGCCGAGCACATGTGCTGGGGCCTGGGTAGCAGATTCCCAGGATTCCCAGTTCACACAGTCAAAGAACCAGCAGCCTCAGTCTAAAAAAAAAGAGGGTGATCATGCAAGAAGAGACACTTTCCTATGGGAATAATTTGGACGACCCAAGTTATTTAAGTGCATGGTAACTATGTTCCAGGAGTGGTTTGTCCAAACATTTTACGATGTGTGTGGTCTATTCACATGTCGATCATAGTTGGAACTTTATACTTGTGTTGTCACTGCATTTCCCTGCATCCACCTCTACTGAAGTGATAATATTGCATTTTCAATATCCACCTCTACAGGAAGTGAGATCATTGGTTACTCAAGAAAATGATCCTCTTTGTTTTTTCCCTTGAGAGACACCCTCAGGGCAGCATTTCCAGCAATGCAAGATTACAACTTTGCAACTCATTTTTCAAATATTGCAGGCATTTTTAAATTTCCACAAAATATTCCAGAACTGGGGTTAGGATAGAAAACAAGCCTTCTGAACTATTTTGGGAAAGTTGCATTTTCCCCAAATATTCTAGCAAATATTCCTTCCCAGGATCTAAGTAAATCTCTGCTGCACTAAGGTCACAATTGAAGACAAGACATTCATCTTGAAAAGTGTAAGGTAGATAAGTGGACCTCATTCCATAGCATTAAACTCAACAGGAAGTGTCATCATTGCATTCTCAGCAACCATCTGAACAGGAAGTCACCGCCCTGCATTTCCCAGCATCACACACTAGAAGGACTGACATCACTACATTTCCTTTGACATGCCTTGCATGCTTCCCATCTTCAGTCAACTCCTCAGGGTGACCAGCCACTCAGATATCCCCAACTAAAGTGCAGGCACATGCAAGGACATAGCCTGTTAATGGCAGACGCAAACAAAGGCATAGCCTGTTAATGACGGACGCAAACAAGGGCAAAGCCGGTTAATGCGCAAACAAGGGCACAGCCTGTTAATGGCAGATGCAAACAAGGGCAAAGCCTGTTAATGGCAGAAGGAAACAAGGGCATAGCCTGTTAATGGCACACGCAAACAAGGACACAGCCTGTTAATGGCAGACGCGAACAAGGGCAAAGCCTGTTAATGGTAGACGCGAACAAGGGCAAAGCCTGTTAATGGCAGACGCAAACAAGGACACAGCCTGTTAATGGCAGACGCAAACAAGGGCACAGCATGTTAATGGCAGATGGAAACAAGGGCAAAGCCTGTTAATGGCAGACGGAAACAATGGCAAAGCCTGTTAATGGCAGACGGAAACAAGGGCAAAGCCTGTTAATGGCAGACGGAAACAAGGGCATAGCCTGTTAATGGCACACGCAAACAAGGACATATCCTGTTAATGGCAGACGCGAACAAGGGCAAAGCCTGTTAATGGTAGACGCGAACAAGGGCAAAGCCTGTTAATGGCAGACGCAAACAAGGACACAGCCTGTTAATGGCAGACGCAAACAAGGGCACAGCATGTTAATGGCAGATGGAAACAAGGGCAAAGCCTGTTAATGGCAGACGGAAACAATGGCAAAGCCTGTTAATGGCAGACGGAAACAAGGGCAAAGCCTGTTAATGGCAGACGGAAACAAGGGCATAGCCTGTTAATGGCAGACAGAAACAAGGGCATAGACTTTTAATGGCAGACAGAAACAAAGGCATAGCCTGTTAATGGCAGACAGAAACAAAGGCATAGCCTGTTAATGGCAGACAGAAACAAGGGCATAGCCTTTTAATGGCAGGCAGAAACAAGGGCATTACCTGTTTGGGTCGGATTTAGGATGGATGTGGTGGCTCAGTGGACTAATGCATCCACTGCAGGGGCCCATGTTCAATCTCATGGTCACAGGTACAAATCCTGGTGGGTCCACTTAGCCTTTCATCCATCTGAGGTCGATAAAATGAGTACCATTGAGTCGGTTGACAATAAACATCTGTTATTCAGCGCCATTGAGTTGGTTGACAATAAACATCTGTTATTCAGAGCCAATGTGCCTATGCGTGAACGTAGGCTTTACAAATACACATGTTATGTTATTAAGGCAGACATGGGCTAGGGTTTTTACTGTTTGGGCTGTGAAGAGCAAGCACACCTAATCGGTGGGAGATCCCATGGCTGAACGCCCTCCACAATAATATTCCTCCGTGGAGGACACTGAGCTGGTGGATTTCTTTTAACTTAGCTGTTTATGTGGAGTAAATTTCAATAGCACTTTAAAAAACGTTATTTTTAGCAAGTTAACAATGTTAAGTGTGTTAACTCCAGAGGGTGAAAGACTGAACTCGGCGTCTTAACAGTGACCTGCCCCAAATTCCTGGGGCAGGTGCTCAACACTCTGGCCTATCTCACCAGCTTGTGTATACTGAGCTCGCCAATGCAAATGGAACGTTTGTAACTATATTAACAGCAAGAAAGTCTGTTTTTAAAATGAGATACTGCCTGCTTCAGCACAGCTTTCTTTGAGGGTAAACTAAAGACCAGCTAGAGGACAGATCTCTATTTTTGGAAAGCCATACCAGCGAGAGGGCTGTCCTCGTGGGATCTCTTTAAAGTGGATTTGGCTGCACACAGCCAGGGCTGCCCACAAAGCTGGCACACCCGGCCAGGCCTTGCTCGTCACTGTCTGTGTCACCAGTGCTATTTCTGTCCTCTTACCTCACTGCAATGCAGTTAAAATAAGTCCATTTGTGATCGAAAGGGAAAACAAATTACCTGCGGTCTGGAGAACCTTTGCCAGCAGTGTCCATCAGGCTGCGGCAGGCAGGGGATGGGATGGGGAGCCAGGGTTTGGCAGCCTAGAATGGGAAACCCAACGAGGGCAAGTTAGGGTGGGATCCTAGTTACGGGGTATGATGAAAGCTTCCTGTCCAGTGCTCATCAATCAACCAATCAAGGATTTGCAAAGCGCTGCAAATACCCGTGAGGGTCTCAAGGCTCTGGAGTTGCTAACTGCTTGGTGGTGATTGGTTCATTCGAACAGCCAGGCCTTGAGTCCTTTTCTGAACTGCTGAAGCAATGGGGCGGTCCTGAGGAGCAGGGGAAGGTCGTTCAAGGCTTTGGCCGCCAGGTGGGAGGAGGAGCGTCCCCGCTGTTGGATCAGCGGATCCGGGGGGTGTCTGCGAGGAAGAGGGAGGCGGATCATGGATTTCTGGTCGGTTGGTCATAGGGTCAATATGTACACACAGGCCAGATGACCCTCACACAGGGGTTCTAATGGACACTGTTCCAGCAGTGACTGACCCTAGGATCATTGTGTCCTGGACCCTTTTCATTGCTAAAAAGAGAGCGCTGCTACGAGCAGTGCATGCTTATGTCCATCGCAGTACTCACTGGCCTCATCTGCCATGGCATTGCAGAACACCCCTCTCCACTCTTGCAGGGCAGGCAGCTATGAAAATGCTCCAGAGCCACACTTGAGGGTCTGACGACCCTGGCTTGCTGTGCAGTGGTACAGCGCCCAGCCGTTTTGCAAGATAGCCAGATCCCAAAGCTTGAAGTGACCCTGCCTGACCCTAATGTGTGTACTTGCTTCCAGTGGGACAAACACCCTAATCCGCCTAGTGTTAAACACCGATTTGCTCCAGTTCAGTGCTAAGATCTGCCTACTTTGAACACAGATCCATTAACCTGCTATTGCTAATACTTTAAGGTCTTGCGATATTAGACTTTTAAGTATATTGGTCAACCCTAGCCCTAAACTTGTAGGCAACGCTGGTTTCCTGTCAAAAATACTTCATTTTAGTGTGCCAGTACATTGCGTTCTTTTCCAACGGATTGCATCCAGTATATTGCGTGTTTCTTGTAAATGTCCTAGTGACCACAACCAGTTAGTGATCCGAAAGATCCATCGTGATCCTCACATTTTGTAATAATTAAGGGTACAGTGCTCATGACTAGTCTAGGAGCATGCACAGAATATATTGTGTGGAACAAGGGTGCTGTGACGTATTGCGGGTAGTAAGAAACAGAGTCCTGAAATTTGCTTTCCTTGGATGGTAATGCCAGATGGCAACTGCGAGCCATTGCTCTACGCCCGTAAGCCAAGGAAGGACTGGCCCCCACACACGGCGGTAGTGGTTCAGTGCTGGAGGGAAGCCAACAAGTTCCTGGGGTGGCAGGGCTCCCTGACGGGCAGAACCCCCTTGTGGCAAGGCGAGCTTTTGGAAGAAGTGACCCGACTCCAAGGATTTCGGGGTTGGAAATTAATAGGCATCGAATATTTGGGAGACGTATGGCAGGGTACGGCCCCCGCTCCTTTGCTTATTTGCAGAAAGAGTATGATCTCCATGACTCGCAGCAATACCACTACCTCCGCCTCACCCACGCCCTGCGCACCCATATACGAAGTGGCACGTCCCTCCCGGAGTATTCACCCATGGAGGATAGGTTGCTCCTGGATCCCATCTTGGAGAAACCCACGTCCACTATATATCGCAAACTCATAAATAACAAACCTGACCCGTTGGTTTCGCTGCGGGAGCGATGGGCGAGGGACGTGGGCGTTATGGAGGACGATGATTGGCAGGACGCCTTGCAAAGCCCGCGGGAGATAGCAATTCGCGCCAGGTTCCGTTTAGTGCAGTTAAAAATTTTACATCGCGTATACTATCCTCGCACACATTTGTATACCTGGGGCAGGAGTCAGTCGGCCCTATGTGTACGGGGATGCAGGGGGGACGGCTCCTATCATCGGTCGAGAAGACCGTCAACAGACAGCTTGCCGCCTTCCTCGAGACGAATGGATCCCTCGACCCCTCGCAGTCCGGGTTTCGGGCCAACCACAGCACCGAGACCGCCCTTATCGCAGCCACCGACGACATCAGAACCCTAACCGACAACGGGGAAACAGCTGCCCTCATCCTCTTGGACCTCTCCGCGGCGTTCGACACCGTCTGCCACCGCACCCTAGTGAAGCGCCTCAGCAACATCGGAATCCGAGAGAAAGCACTGGAATGGATCATCTCGTTCCTCGCCGGAAGAACCCAGAGAGTCCGCCTCCCCCGTTCAGATCCGAAGCCACCGAAGTCATCTGCGGCGTTCCACAGGGATCCTCACTCAGCCCAACCCTCTTCAACGTCTACATGAGCCCCCTCGCAGCCATCGCACGCCGACACAACCTCAACATCATCTCCTACGCCGACGACACCCAGCTGATCCTCTCCCTCACCAACGACCCCACCACCGCCAGAGCCAACCTACACGACGGGATGAGAGACGTCGCCGACTGGATGAGGAACAGCCGCCTTAAACTGAACTCAGACAAGACGGAAGTCCTCATCCTGGGCTCATCACCCTCCGCCTGGGACGACTCCTGGTGGCCCCCGGCCCTGGGCACCGCGCCCAAGCCAACGGACCACGCACGCAACCTGGGCTTCATCCTGGACTCCTCCCTGTCGATGACCAGACAAGTCAACGCCGTCTCATCTTCATGCTTCAACACCCTGCGCATGCTCCGCAAGATCTTCAGATGGATCCCCACTGAAACCAGGAAGACCGTCACCCAGGCACTCGTCACCAGCCGACTGGACTATGGGAACACCCTCTACGCCGGAACCACAGCCAAACTTCAAAAAGACTCCAGCGCATCCAGAACGCCTCCGCACGACTCATCCTGGACATCCCCCGACACAGCCACATCACCGGACACCTGAAAGACCTGCACTGGCTCCCCGTCAGCAAGAGAATAACGTTCAGACTCCTCACCCACGCACACAAGGCCCTCCACGACCTGGGCCCAAAGTACCTCAACGACCGCATGACCTTCTACACGCCCACACGCCAGCTATGATCAACCAGCCACGCCCTCGCCACCGTACCACGCATCCGCAGAACCACCGCCGGAGGAAGATCCTTCTCCTACCTGGCAGCCAAGACCTGGAACTCCCTCCCCACTCACCTTCGGCGAACCCAGGACCATCTCTCCTTCAGGAAGCAGCTCAAGACCTGGCTGTTCGAGCAGTAACTTACCCCCTCCCCCAGCGCCTTGAGACCCTCCCGGGTGAGTAGCGCGCTCTATAAATGCCGTGATTGATTGATTGATTGATTCATATACTATGGGAGTGCCCGGAGATAGTGCCTTTCTGGACTAGGGTTACAGACACAATGGCAGCGGTGGTGGGCTCACCGGTCCCGCGGGAGCCTAGATGGTTATTGTTAATGATCAGGGGGCAACTGACTGGTCCAGACACAATGAGATCTGGCTGGCACTGGCAGCCGGGGTTGCAAAAGGAATATCGCCAGCGGCTGGGGGGCGCAGGCCCCTCCGCAATGGGATCAGTGGCTGCGGGACCTTGATTGGTGTCAGAGAGCTGAGGAGACCATTTATAAGAGTAGAGGCTGCCTTACGAAATGGAAAAAGGTCTGGGGGCCTTGGCGGCAATACAGGGCGCGGGGGGGTGGGTCAGGATTGGGTTGAGCCATGTGAGGGCCCTGCTTGTGTCTATGCTCGCTGTACATAACACTGTGAAATATGTCTACATGATACTATGGAATGTCTTTATCACATGCTCTACGAACAATGTTCTGTAATGTCTGATATATGAGCACAGTTAATAAAAAGATTTATTAAAAAAAAAAAAAAATTGCTTTCCTTTTGGCGTTTATTAACCAATTAAACAGAAAATGTGTAACCAAAATTTCCCCCTTCTTTTCCTGGGGATCAGCTCCTTCGGGCATTTTTCTCCATCCAGGTGATCGAGGGGGGAAAAAAAAGAGAGAATGGCACAGGTCAGCGTCAGGTACGGATTTCTGACCATAGCAGGGAAGGGAGTGCAGGATTGACACCGTAAAATAAAAAGGCGGACGGATTGAGAGAATGGATAGTACCTTCACCTGTGAAAACAGAAAAGTTAGAGAATGCCAAAAACCCTCTGCGTGTCTCGTACGGGTTTAGTCATACGTGTGTCCCCCCCTGGAAGGACTGTGTCCGTCTCTCAACCCGCCTCCCAACTCCCAAAAACCGAGCAGGCACCTGTGAAAGCCACGTTCTTCCAGGAAGGTGGCTGGGCGCTAGGCAAAATCGTTGGCCTCCTGGCATCTTTGCGGCTGTCTCTGTTTCAGACTCGTGTTCCGTAGACAGTGCTCTGGGTCTTCTCCGGCGTGTGTTCCCACTTGCTTTCCTTCAACTGGGAGCGGCCACGCTTCTCTTTGGCAGTCTTCTGCTTTCTCTTCCAGCGTTGACTCCACACTCTCCTCGATCTCGCGCGTCTTGCTTTCTTCCTGTTCTGGCTTTGAATGACGTCTGGGGGTGTGGCTCGTGCTTACGTCAGCTTCCAGTGTGTCTAGGAACAGCGAGGATATAAAGGGGCCGTAATCCTTGTAAACAGGGTCGTCTTCCGTTGTATAGTATTCTTCGTTCCTCACATAAGTGAGCTGGAAACAAAGAAGAGGTTTGGGCAAGTAAGGTAAGGGCCATTCTTCGCTTACATCATCTGGGCTAGCATGATGTGATGTGTGACATACCCCCCTAGAGTCCTCCCGATTGGGAAGAGAAGGGATGCGCGACAAGAAGTCAGCGTTGGTGTCAGTGCACCCTTCCTGTGTCGCACCTAAAAAGCAAAGGGCTGCGAGGAGAGCCACCACCGCAATACTCGAGAATTGTTACCTTTGTTCTGACTCATCCATGTCAAAGGGGCATGATCTGTGTATAGTATGAATGGTTTTCATTCCAGGTAATACCTTAGCTTTTCAATTGCCAATTTAATGGCCAGGCATTCTTTTTCTATGACTAGATACTTCTGCTCTCTTGGAAACAGTTTCCTTCTGATGAACAAAGTAGGGAGTTCTAAGCCTTCTGGGGATAATTGGGATAACAGGGCCCCTATGCCCACATCTGAGGCGTCTGTTTGTAGGATGAATGGCTCAGCAAAGTTAGGGGGAAGTCAAGACGGGGCTACTGGTGATAGCTTTTTTAAGATGGTGGAATGCTGTTTGGACTTTGTCAGAGGGATTTAAGAGGTCTTTTTTTGGGGTGCTTTGTTTCAAAAGGTCAATAAGAGGACCTGCGATTTCGGAATACCGAGGTATTAATCGCCTGTAATATCCCAAGAGGCCAAGTAATGCTCTCACTTCTCGCCTAGTTTTGGGGAAAGGGGTGTTAACGATCGCTTTGATTTTTTCTTCTTGGGGCTCTATCACTCCATTACCCAAGAGATAACCTAGGTATTTCACTTTTTGGAACCCCATTTTGGACTTCTTTGCATTTACATGGAGGCCCGTGTTTTGTAATTCCTGAAATATCTGACGACAGTGTTCGAGATGTAGATCCCAGGAAGGGCTAAAGATAGCAATGTCATCTTGATGGTTACGGAGTACGTTGGTCATCAGCCTTTGGAAGGTGGCGGGTGCTCCATGAAGACCAAAGGGAAGTACTGTGAACTTATATAATCCATCCGGGGTGGAAAAGGCTGTCTTCTCTTGGTCTTTTTCTCGTAATGGAACCTACCAATATACCTTGGTTAAGTCAAGGGTGGATATGTAAAGGGCGTCCCCTAATTTCTCTGTGAGTTCGTCTACTCTTGGTAGGGGATAGGCGTCAAATTTCAATATAGCATTCACGGCTCGAAAATCTACGCAAATCTGGATTGATCCGTCCGGTTTTGGGACCAATACAATAGGTGAAGAACAGTCGCTTTGTGAGGGTTTTATAACCCCCATCTGTAGCATATTGTTTACCTCGGAATCAATCGCTTGTCTCCGTGTGGCTGGTATCCTGTAAGGCTTTTGTTTCACCACTTGTCCTGTAGAGGTCTCAATGGAGTGTTCTGCCAGGGAGGTCTTCCTTGGTAGGTCAGAAAACAACAAAGCGAAGGGTTCCAGTACACCCAACAAGTCTGACTTCTGTTTTGTGGTCAAGTTTTCGTTTACAGCCAGGTGTTCTAGGGTACAGGGTTTGTCTTGGTGTTTAGAACGAGTCGGTTTGCTTTAGGTATGGGGCCTAACCACGTTTTTAAGAGATTGATGTGGTAACTTGGTTGTTTTCGAGAGGAGATCTGAATCCTGTAGGTAGTTTTCCCTATCTTGGCAACAACTTTATATGGTCTCTTTTACTCTGATTTAGCCTTGGTTGTGGACATGGGTCGGAGTACTAAGACCCAGTCATCAACCTGTAAACTCCTCCATTTCTTGCCTCTGTCATACAATGTTTGTTGCTTCTTTTGGCTTCTTTCAAGATTGGAATGTGCTAGATCTCTCAGCTTCCCTATCCGGGCTTTGAGCTGTTTGGTATACTCCAGAAGATCGCTTGTATCTCCTTTTCCCAGACCTCTGTGGTCATTTCGAGCAGAGTCCTAGGCTGTCTTCCATACAACAACTCAAAGGAGGAACAGCCTAGACTACTTTGGACCTGTCCTCGTATAACAAACAGGGCAAGGGGAAGAAGTTGGTTCCAGTTTTTCCCTTCTCCTGTGAGCATCTTTTTTAGGGTCATTTTGAGGGTTCCATTGTATCTATCGACTAACCCGTCTGTCTGGGGGTGATAGACAGAGGTTTAGATGTGGGAGGGATCCAATAGTTTACATACTTGGGACAGGAGTTTCGAAACAAAAGGAGAGCCCTGGTCTGTAAGAATCTGACGGGGAAAACCCACCAGAGAAAAATATTCAACTAATTTTTTGTCTATCTTGGTTGTATTAGGGGTTCTTAGTGGGAAGGCCTCAGGGAAGCGGGTTGAGTAATCCACCAAGACTAGGACATATTGATACCCTTTGCTGGATTTGGCAAAGGACCAATCAGGTCCATACCAATACGTTCAAAGGGTTTGCCTATGATTGGTAACGGTTGGAGAGGTACCGGGGGGTCTATATGGATTTTTCCATTGGCAAATCGGACATTCCTGACAGTATTTTTTTATGTGGGCAAAAATGTCTGGCCAGTAGAAATACCTTAATATGTTCTGGGTGGTCTTAGAGCTCCGGAATGCCCTGCTAGAAGATGGGAATGTGCGAAGAACATCACTTGTTCCTGATAAACCTTGGGTACTAGTAGCCGAGGGAGTTCGTCCACTCTTCCCATCCTATACAAAAGCCCATTTCTCACTGTGAAGTGGGGGTACACCAAGGGAGTGGTCGGTTGGGTGTTACGGGCTTCCTGCCATGCATTTTGTAGTGAAGTGTGATTGGCTTGGGCCAGTCTGAAATTCCTGTCTAGTTGCCAAGGTTGTTGTGTAATGAGAGCAGTCAGGGTGGTTACTTCAGGTGTTTGACCTTTGTTTCCCCTTCTGATGTTGCCCAAGAACAATGTCATAAAATTGGGGTTATCTGTCCCTAGTATGAGGTCTTCTGGGAGGTTCTGTAGGACACCTACTGTCACTATGGATCTAGGTCCGTCTAGAGGTTGGGTGGGTAGCCGGGCCATAGGATAGGTTTGGACATCTCCGTGCACACATTGGATGTGTACCCGTTTTCCGGGGGGTATTTGTGTAGAACAGACCAGATCTTTCTGGATAACAGATTGGCGACAACCCGAATCTAATAGGGCGGTGACCTGGGTTTCATTGACCTGTACACTCACATAAAAGCAGGTGCCTAGTTCCTCTGTGTAGAGAAGAGATTTGGGAACACAGCTGATGTCCATGGGTTCTTCACTCGTTTTCTTATGAGGACATGTTTGGGCTATGTGACCCCATTCGCCGCAGTCAAAACAGTGAGGCCCCCGATAAGGAAGGTGATCAGGTTTGTAGTTACGAGCTTTTGGGGGTTCATTAAGGGGTCACATGGCCTTCTTTTGTCCTTGATGGTTACGCACTATCTTTTCCGTTTCCCAGGTAGAGGTACGAGACTGGGCACGTGCAAAGGAAGTAGCCATCTCAACCGCCTGTTCTACTGTGAGGTGGGAGTGTTGTCTCAACCACCTCTGGGCAGGGAATGGAAGGGCTTCTAGGTACTGTTTGAGATAAATCAAGTTCATGATTTCTTCTTTAGATCTCTCCGTTGGCCTCAGCCATTTTCAGTTTAAAAAACAGTGTCTTAGGGTTAGCTACAGGGGGCCCTTTTTCTTTACGAAACCTAACTCTATAGGATTCGGCATCCATTCCGAGATGATCGAGTATGATGGTTTTTATCTCTTCATATGGAGTGTTTACTCCGGCGTTGGCAACCTGATATGCCGATTGCGCCTCACCAGTCAGGAGGGGAGCTAGAAAGAATGGCCATTTCCCCATAGGCCATCCTGATGCTTTGTCTGCCCTCGCAAAATTCAAAAGTAAGGCGTCGGGGTCCTCCCCTGTTACATATTTTTGCAGGGCTATGTTGGGATGCACTGAGGCACTAGGTCGAGTTCCCTGGATGCGGGAAGTTGACTGAACTTGGTCCTCGGCGACCTTTTGTATCACGTCTACTTGTGACTTGATAGTGTCCTTAAATAGGTCTTGATCAGCTTGGGCCGAGGTCATCTGCATCTCTATGGCCCATTCCAGTTTCTTTTGTCTGTCAACCAGATCGCATTCAAGAACCGAGCACGCACCTGTGAAAGCCACATTCCTCCAGGAACGTGGCTAGGCGCTAGGCAAAATAGTTGGCATCCTGGCGTCTTTGCTGCTGTCTCTGTTTCGGACTCCGTGTTCCGTAGACGGTGCTCCGGGTCTTCTCCGGCGTGTGTTCCCACTTGCTTTCTTTCAGCTGGGACCGGCTGCGCTTCTCTTGGTAGTCTTCCGCTTTTTCTTCCGGCGTTGACTCCACACTCTCCTCGATCTCGCACGCCTCACTTTCTTCCTATTCCGGCTTTGAACAACCTCTGGGGGCGTGGCTCGTGCCTATGTCAGCTTCCAGTGTGTCTAGGAACAGCGAGGATTTAAAGGGGCCGTAATCCTTGTAAACAGGGTCGTCTTCCGTTGTATAGTATGCTTCCTTCCTCACATAAGTCGGCTGGAAACAAATCAGAGGTTTGGGCAAGTAAGGTAAGGACCACTCCGCTTACATCATCTGAGCTAGCACAATGTAATGCGTGACAGGTGCCCAGCTTTGCTATCACATTTCTTTTGTGATATTTTGCTGCTTTGATTTACGTTATTCCTGGTTCGGTTACAGTTTTCACCCACTATATTTAAGGCAATATTACTGTGTTCTTCGTTTACAGAATACCAACCCTGTCTGGGCACTGTGAATACTATGGCATAACTCTAGCTAGACTTCACTTTCATAACATCTCCTTTGAGCTGGACTAGGACCGCTTGACCAAGCTGCAGGTAGTGAAGGTTTCGGAGACCAATTTCCATTGTGACCAAGCACAAAGAAGTCTGATTTGTAGGGATCCCATTCAACTGCCTCTTTCAAATCACTAAATGGTTCCTGAAACGTGAAGGATCAGGAAAAGCCTGGGGTCAACTTTGATATCCCAAGATGGAAGCCACTCAATTACGTTTGCATTAAATTCCACCTGGACAGTGACAGATGTGTGCACACTCTGCTCTAAACAGTGCTTGGAACAGATGCTTCTGTGTTCCTTGCAGAACAGTGCAGCTGGGTCTGGTGGCTCCGGGGACAAATGCATCAGCTGAAGGAAACTGTGTTTTACCTCGTGGTCACAGGTTTGATATCTTTTGGGTCTACTCAGCTGCTCATTCTCCAAAGATAGATAAAATGAGCACCATTCATTCAGGCAGTGGCAGCAGGCAAGGATGGAGGCGGAGGGGTGGGAGGTGGGTCGTATGGGGGTTTAAAAAAGAAAAAAGAACCTTACCTGATCGCCGCGTCTGTCCTCTGTCTCTCCGTCACAGTCTCTCCCCTGGTGCCAGAACAGGAAGCACCCAGGCTCCCCTGCATTGCAGCGTTGGTCTGATTGGTCTGAGTGCAGTGGTTCTGCGCTCAGCGAGGGAATGGGAGCCTAGGCATGTTTTCCACGCAGGCTGTAATTGTTGGACTGAAAATGCGTCTGGTAGACTCCTTCTAGCATTGTGCAGTTTAAGTTAGCATTTGCGGCACCATTTTGAATTAGCCGCCATTTTGGGTACTGATCGCAACTAACGTCTGTCTCGTGCTCGGTTTGACCATCGAAAAGCAGCTTCCAATGTGCCCTCTGTACGTGAATTTCTTCAAGGCTGAGTTTGCTGTGCTACTGAATAAACTGTATCTCATGCATACCTTTCCGTCTAGATAGGCCTGCTCACACAGCTCAGAGCGGTGTGGGCAGGCAGAGTGACCTTGATTTCAGATAATGTGTGCCTGGTCTCAGGATCGTAGGTCATCCTTCTGTACCGCCTTTGTTCATCAGCTCCCAGACTGGAAAATTCCTGTCTGGGCGTGTCTGCAGGGGTATTGGAAATGTACTTTATGCTCTACCATGTTGTCTAAGGTCAGTCCCTCTGCAGCAATCTAAGGAGGCTGGTCAGACCGGACTCCGCTCGAGCGCATACTAATAAATAACTTTGGTTTGTATTCTCTACTGTCTGACCGAGACTTCATTTGTTTGGAAGGCTGAGTGGTGGTGGCGAGTGACCCGGGTGGCCCTAATCGGGCCACTTCCTTCAGTTGGCGCCCGAACAGGGACCCCATCGGGCGAATAACCCTTCCTTGCCCGCAGACGGGTGAGGAGGTCGGGACCACGTCGGGTCGGACGGGCGGACCGGGGATCCCTGCACGAGAGAGTCTGGTACTCGCAGCTGCCCCGTCTGTCTGACCGGGCGGTGCCTCGGCCAGTGGTCATCCCGGCTGGGGTCCTGAACGGTGAAACCCTTGGATCTCGTTTGGTCCGAAGAGTCGGCAGTGGAGAATAAATTGGTTCGACCTGTGTGCACCAGGTGAGTTTGCTTTGGTTTGTAGTGGCTACGGCGACATTTTGGTTTGTGTTTGGTGTGGTCTGAGGACCGTTTTTGGACAAGCGCTTGAATTTGTTTGAGTTCTTTGTGAACATGGTACCATTTTGGTTTGTATTTGGTGAGGTCTGAGGACCAACTGTGGTAAGATATTTGCAAATATCTGCTTGGCATATATGGTGAACTAACCTCCTTGTAGAAAATGCCCTGTTTTAGCAAGCTGTGTAGTGTGGGTTGTCGTTGTTGTTCCACTGATGCTCGTCTGGAAGAAAGTCAGCCTGCGCCTCCAGAAGGCACTCCCAACTTTGAGATGTATGTTAAGCATGGCCTTGGCCCTATTATGTTTAGTACATTATGGCACAAATATATGAGGGACAATGCCGAGTTGCAGTGGCCGTTGACGCGCACTTTCGATGAACAAAAACATAATTTTCTGGAGGATAAATTGTTTGCAAAAAGAAGTAGGCAGTCGGTGTTTGATTCCCTTAGAACATGGCAGAAGGAGGCTAAACAGAGACGAATGAAGGCAGAGAAGGAGGCCTGGAAGGGAAGGATGCAGACAGTGACTCAAAGCTGTAGCGTATGATGGGGAGAAAATAGAGAAAGGAATAGAATGTGCTGATAGAAAATTTAGATTGCAATGTGAAAAGTCTTATGTTGCTCGAGATGATAATGATCAATTTGTGGAGGAATTGTTGGACCCCCGCCTCCGTATGCCCCGCAGAGGGTATACCCTGTACTTCCCCCACCGCCTCATTCAGCCGATTCTTCTGTTTCTGATGCCTCTGCTACTGCTGCTTCATCTGCTTTGGCCACAGCACCTCCTGTCCTTTCTTTGCCTTTGCCGTCTGTGGCAACTTCGCCTGTTGGCGTTCCGGCAACACCTATTGCTTTGGCATCCCTCTCGCCAGCTCTTACGCCTTCAACACAGCCAGTAGCGACATTATTGCCTGGCAACTCTGTCTTCAACCCTATTGTTTTTCCCTATTCCCCGGTGTCGCAAAATATTGACACGCCAGTACGTGGCCATGAGGATAAGGAAGGACTGGACGAAACACAAGGACCGGTTAGGACGGACGTTGATACGAGCTGATGTGGGGGAGGCCGAGAAAAAGGTGGTTGCTAATCAGGCAGTTCAGTGGGCTTGTAACCCCATTTACAGTGTGGAGGATGTGTGGGAGGTGATGAAAGACTATGAGCCTTTTGTCCAGCAGCCTGCCCCTTAAGCACATGTCGGCTACTTTGATTGGGCTTTGGGAGCAGTGTTTTAATGAGGCAGCGCCACAGATTATCTATGATATTAAGGATCATGTCTATGTAGATGACATGGCGCCTGGTCAGGTGTTTGGTAATGTTGAGACAATGGTTGCGTACCGGAGTAGACTGCTTGATAAGAGCCCGAAGATGGTGTCTTCCAATGAGGGAGGTGCACCCCATATATCACCCAGAAATACCAGAGCAGCGAGACATAGCATGATGTCGTTATCCGACCAAAGGTAGAGGCTCGGTTTCAAGAGCAATGGGTTTATACCCCATGGAAGAGGAGTGAGGTGTTGTCCCTTAAGACTTAGTTACCCGACCCTTGAAAAAATCCTACTGCGTACTATAAGGAAAGGACGCTTGCGGATATTGAAATGTTGTTTGGTTTACTGGTACCCGTTGATATTTGGAGGCAGGTACACACACAGGACCACGGTGCGGAATTGGGGGGTACCTGGGATCAGATTAAAGCTTGGGATCAGGAGAGGAAGCCTGGTGAGAAGCCTAGGGCGAGATACTAGCTTTGCCTGGGCGAATTCTCATATGCATTCTCTTATTCCACCAAGAAGAGTAGATTGGGACAAGTTAACAGCATGTCGTCAGAAGAAGGATGAAAGTGTGTACGACTTTTTCACTCGGTTTGAGGGTGTGTTTTTGGACTTGAGCGGACAGGACTTGTCGGTGGAAGGGGGTGTCCGATTGTTAGTTAACAGATTTGTTACAAATCTGCTCCCGGAGATTGCGGCTCGCTTGCAGGCTTGAGAGAGCACATGGACGACATCCTCCCCTTCTGTCATATTGAGTATGGCACAGTATTATGAGCACAGGGAAAATGAGAAGGAGAAGGTGGAGAAAAAGCACAAGGAATTGAAGACGAAAGTGTTGTTGTAGCAGGCTTCTCGGGGAAATGGTAGAGGGCGAGGTGGTACTGCCCGCCAGCTGCCTCGGACCAGCCGGAATACCACGCCCGTAGGGCTGAATCAGTGTGCGTATTGTAAAGAGGAGGGACACTGGCGTAGCGAGTGTCCCGTGTTGGTGCAGAAGGTGGCGGCCCCTAGAGGACGAGGTTCTGGTGGACGGGGTCGTGGAGCTGGTGGACAGGACAGAGCCCAGCATGCTGCAACATCACCGGATCGTTCAGATAGTAATTATTTCGATGAAAAGAGGGGTGGCCAGTATTACCACTATGACTATGAGTTTGATGAAGTGACAGGAATGTCTCACAGCTAGGACAGCCAGGGACAGAGTGAGGGACCGGTCCAGATACCTGTAGATCAGCACGTACCTTATGTTATTGCAGATTTGCATGGCTCAGCTAAGGAATTTTTAGTGTATACAGGTGCTATGAATAGCTCTATTTCCCAATCACTGGTCCCCGGGGCAGCTCTGTCTGGCCATAATAATGTTTCGGTAGGATTCTCTGGTGTACCGGTTGTAAGCCCCATTTCCAAGCCTCTTACATTGAGTATAGGTCCTTTTACTGTGGATTTGGCGTTCTTGTTGACATCAAACTGTGGAGAAAATTTAATGGGCCTAGATTTATTGAAAAAGTTGCATGCGACCATTTATTGTTCTCCGGAAGGTGTTTACATGACAATGGGTCTGAATGTGGTCAGCTGTAGGCAGTGTCTGTCCAAAGATGCGCCCCTTCCTGCTGAGTTTAAGGATGTGCCGCCCACTTTGTGGGCAACAGGTGACACAGATGTAGGACTATTGCAAATTCCCTTGGTTTCCATTAAAGTTAAAGATAATGCCATTTTGCCTCGTATTCCCCAGTACAAAATCCCACAAGCGGGGGAACGAGCTTTGTTGCGGATTATACAGGACTTGTTTGAGACGGGTGTAGTTAAAGAGACAACGGCCAATGTGTGTAATAGCCCTATTCTTCCCATTCTGAAAAAGGCATTTTTAGACTCCTCAGATGATCACCCAGATGTCTATCATTTTGTGATTGATCTGCGCGCAGTTAATAAAATTGGAGCCACGGTGGAAGGGGCCGGTCCAGGTACTCCATGCCACCCGCACAGCAGTCAAGGTTGCTGGCCGAAAGAATTGGATCCACTGCCAACACTGCCGGAAAGTGCCTCTTCCTCTGCCTTATGACCAATGGGTCCTCGACGGCATTGGGGATTCGGAGAGGGAGCAGGTGCCCCGCTTTGTCCCCTTCTCGGATGCCCAGCTAAGGTGGACCCAAATGGAGGATGAGAATGATGCAGTGTTGAATGTGGCAGTGCCCCCTGAGGTCAGGGCCATTCAGGAGCCCCGTTCTACTGGCCCATCTGTGCTTGAGTCCCACTCTATTGGCCCCTCTGTGTCTGACCCCCCTGAGCCCCTTTTTCCTGACCCTACTGTGCCTGGAGTAGCTAGGTACAATCTGCGCCCCCGACGGAGGAACAGTGCACCAAAGGAAAAGTCAGTATAGCAGGGATGGACTCGATAAGTCAGGCAACAGTAGCATAGGGAGAGACGAGATTGGTGCATTGTTCGGACACTGGACAGGATAGACCGAATGGTGCATTGTTGGGACACTGGACAGGATAGACCAAACGTGCTCCCCTGGAGGGGAGTATCTTATCCTGAGTGACATAGGATTTCTTCAAGAGCTGGTCCGATAGCTCCACCGCCGGTGCTCAATAGCGCCAACGTTGATGAACAATAGGAGTCTACCAGTGAGGCTCTGACAGACACTGGGAACATTTGCCCCTTTGTCTTTTTGCCATCAGCCCTATTGCATTTCCTTTCCTCTGATTAAAATGTACCCATTTGGTCAACCCATTACTGAGGAAGAGCAGCCATTTGCGGCACCGCGTTTAGAGCGGTATGGATCTGGTTGGTCTAGTTGGTCCACAAAGAGTAAAATAGTTTTTGTCGCGATTGTCGTGATTTCTCTAACAACAGTCCTTAGTATGGTTCCTGGAGGAGAAATATCCAGTACATTCCATGGTTGGTATGACGCCTGTTCCCCCTGAGCATATATTTGTCACTTTGGCATCTCACAAAGGGGAGCACCAAAAGTCTTATAAGGATAATGTGTTTATATAAATGTTGCAAACACAAAATGCGTCTAACATTACAAACTGTTGGGTGTGTGGAATACATCCCTCAGTGACTCATAAAAGTGAGAACTTATTGTCCATGCCATTGTCCTATATTAGTAGCTGTGAGGGGTGGTTTGCATTGCTTAGTATGGTACGTCCACCTCCCCAGTTTGATACATTAGAAAGAAAGAGTATTGGTCCCCGCACTATGATACAAAACGTACGCTTCCTGCATAGAGTACCTCCTGGTGCCCCTACAGGTCGAGAGCCGTTTGGTAGATTGTTCTTAAGTTCTTGCAAGCATGCATACAAAGGGGTGAGAAATGGAACATGGTCTCATACGGAAATAGATGATTTCCTAGGATCCAACGCGTCAGAATATTTCCAGTCCTTTCAGGCTCGTAATGTTACTGAAGATAAGACAATACCGCTGTCAGTGGTTAACACCACAGCTACTTTCTGTGTCCAGGGGAATGGGAAGATGGAGGTAGGGGAGAGCAGGTGCAACACCGCATATAAGCTGAGAACAACAGATAGTCCACCTCTGATACCACCCCCTAATGTCTATTTTGTCTGTGGATCCCAAGGTTATGTTTGGCTCCCTGAGGGATGGTCGGGCAGGTGTTATCCCTCTTACCTCTTACCATCTGTGTATATATATAGCTCCATCCAGTTACCATAAGGACCATCGATTTCAGTGCAGGAGTATATACCTGTCCCGAATCAGAAGGGTTATTAACGCAGAAGATATAGATCAGACAGACACCACTTTGCAGCAGTTTACAGACGCCATGAAGGGTATTAAACCCTTTTGGGGCCCCATGTCCAATAGCCTTAACATTCATCGGCTCACAAGAGTTGTTGAAGGGGTTATAAATACAACAGCAGGTAAACTGACAAATATCACTGCTGAGCTCCAAGCCACGAGACTCGTTACCTTACAAAACAGGATGGTGTTAGACGTCATCCTTGCTGACCGGGGAGGGGCCTGTCGCGTCATTGGCAGCAGTTGTTGTGTATACATCCCAGACCACGCCCCTAATGTATATGCTGCCATTCAGAAGCTGCATAGGCTCGCATCTGACATCCACCAAGAAAATGGTACATGGTCTCTCTCTGGATGGTTCTGGGGTCTATTTACGTCTTGGGGCTGGAAGATTCTCATCTTCCTAGTTGCAATTGCTGGTATACTTTTCACCTGTTGCTTGTGCATACACTGTCTTCCTGCTTGCTGTGATTTGGTTTGAGGTGACTGAGCTTCTGGTTGAACATAAGGGATTATAGATGGGAGTGCATGCCTAAGAGGGAGTATAGAGAGGACATGCTCCCAGACTGGGGAATTTTCTGTACCAAGTCACACTGGCACAAGCTACCAATAACATGATGCACTGCTTCACTCTCCTTCCTCGCCACTCCTGCTGCCAGCTGAGAGCTAACGGGAGCCCTTGCTGAAGGCTCACTCTGGTGCAGACACAGGCTACTTGAATCACGTGACTATGCATTAAGGCTACAGCATGCCGGCTGTTGCGCTGGACCTGGAAATGCATGGCTCCTAATCTGGCATTCCCTCAAGGAACTCCCAGGCAGCCCATGTGTAGACCATTTGGCCAATACCACCATGTAGGCTTTGCTGGGCATCGACCATATATCCCAAGCTCTGCTTATCCACAGCTAGAACAACCGTGGAACTAGATATGGTGTTGGAACAGCTGCCAGAAGCCTGGACGTTTGAGACAAGGAATTGTGTGGCCAGTATAGTTCCCAGTTTCACTGTTTTTTTTCAGCGTTCACACACATGGCAGCCAAGTTTCTCAGGTTAATGCATGACTTGCTGATCCAGTCCAATTTTCTTCTTTGAATTTATGGGCTTTCTTGTTTATCTCATTGGAAAAAATCAGGACTACAAGTCCCTGAGTGCTAGGAAAAACCTGGACTGGAGCAGCTAGTCCCCCATGGACCTGAGAAATTTGTCATGGTTGCCATGTCACTGGGCATGTGGATGGTCAGTGGATCATATGTAAAAAAAGCATTTCTGCGGTCGCAGCGAATTGGCCCGTTTCTGACTGCAAAAATGCTTTTTCATATGTATAAAGCACAAATTGCAATTAAGTAATGTGTGTGATTTACAGGAATGAGACCGAGGCAAAAAGAATTGCACCTGTCACTTTTAGCGAGATAATTAGATCAAAGTAAGGGAGGGGCACGGATCTAGAAGATCAGCCTCCTAATCTTCCATGTCGGAGACCATCTTCACAATGTCATTTAAAAAAGAATGATCAGCACACACCGTATCACAAAGTATAAATCGATTCATTTATATAATGCACAGACTCCTGAATGTTTCTAAAAGAATTTCTTCATTCTCATCTTATTCTTTTGTTAAGAATACTTTTCTTATACTATAGCCAACGCGTTTCATCTCTTGAAAGAGACTTCTTCAGGGCTACTTAATATTGTATTGGCCCATGGATTGATTGTTGGTCAGAAAAGCCTCATAACTTCTTAGAATAACGGCTAGAATTCACTGTATAGTTGAGTCTGAAGAGTCCAATGGTTTACTTTGAAACATTTTTACAGTTGTCACTAATATTTTACTATCGCCTAATGACATGGGCAAGTTCCATAATCCAATGTATACATTTTATCTGCTTCTTTAGACACGAATCATGCCGACATCAAGATCATATGTGAGAAGTCCCGCAATCGACGATGAGTATTTGAACCGGAGAAGATCAAAACTTCCAGATGACCTCACCAGACTAAAAAAAAACTCCACACCAATCGCCGACCTCTATTCACCACTACTAATGCTTCTAACTGCAAGACCACCATCAGTAGGGCAACCAACACAAAGTTCTCCCCAAGGCTGTCAAAGACTGCAACCTCCTCTCCCAGAACCCACAGTTTTTGTTTCAGTCATCAAATGCTACGCCATCAATGCTTTCTTCACGGAGATCGACAAAATCAGACCCAACATCACTACCACTTCCATGGCCCGGTCCCTTCCAGCCCTCCCCAAATGCATCATCACTAAATGCACCTCCTCCAGTCTAGTCTAACACATGGATCTCTCAAAACTCTGAATTCTTGCAAGGCAACCACCTATGAAGATGATGCCCTTCCTTCTTCCATCATCAAATTGTTCAAAGGAGAGGCACTCGCTCCTCTCTCCACATTGTCCATGCCTCCCTAAGTCAAGGAGCATTACCTCACACCCCTGCAGCTGTTCAATCTTCCCCTGCTACAGAAACCATCCCTGGATTCACCCAATCCACCAACTTGTGCTCTATTACTCATCTTCCATTCATAGGGAAAGGCAATGAGTAAGAGGTCACCACCCAGCTACAGAAGCACATCAGCAAAAATAATCTTCTACAGGACTCCCAATAAAGCTTCAACCACACGGCAGCACTGAGACAGCCACACTCCAAGAAGTTGACGATGCCTTCCTCCTCAATGACCGGAATGACCCCTGCCTCCTGGTCCTGTCTGATCTCAATGCAGCTTTCAACGCATCAGAGTCTGATCAACACCCTGAAAACATGTGTGGGCTATTCAGACACTATCTTGAAATGGTTTAAACCCAGCCTCACCAATTGGCAGCACCTCGTACAAATAGGTTCCACGAGATCACAGACATGCCATCTCTGGCAGAGTACACTGGGTCTCCATCCTCTGTACCATCATATTTAACCTCTACATAAATCCCCGTGGCTCCAGTAGACAGTAGCATCAAGATACATCAATACGTATATGATGCCCAACTCTACCAGAAATTATCCTCAACTACCAACATCCAGAGACTTAAATCCAGCCTCAAACGCATCCACTCTTAGATGCCAACTAACTTCCTGGAGCATTACCCCACAGAGGCAGAATTTCTCCTGTTTGCCAGCAGCACCAGACAACCACAGATTCAAGCCTTCCTCTCCAGCTTAAACCTACCAAGCTTTACCCCCATCTGAAAAACAATGCAAAATCTTGTGGATTTACCCTCAACATAAACCTCTCATTAAAGCAACACATCACCAGGTAGACTAAAACAGCTCGGTTTCAACTCTCCCTCTTGACGAAGAAGAAGCCATTTCTCATGGAAGACGACTTCAGAACAATTGTACGAGCCCTACTCCTCTTTAATCTGGACAGAGGCAATGTCCTGTTCAACTATTTCCCCAATACCACACTAGCACCTTTCAAAGGCATCCTACATCCAGCGTCATGGCACGTCAAAGGCTTGAAGAAATTCGATCACATCACTCCCAGATTACCGACCAACATTGGCTCCCCCTTCCAGTCTTGATCCTCCTCAGGACCAGCTGCATCACGTATTCAAGATCCCAACGCACCTACAAACAAAGGCGCCATGTCTCGGGGTCAAGGCCAGACAAGGAGACAAAACACTGCAAGAAGGGAAAAACAGAAGACCAGCCTTCTCCGTTTATTCTGCCAGTCTCACCATCAGATCAGTACAGACTCTCCCATAGTTCCGAAAAAAGCTGATAACAGACCTCTTCAATGAGCATGACGCCTGGACTGACAATCTACCCATAACCCTCTCCCCAATGACTGTATCTTTCTGTGCCCATGCTAGATTTGTGCTCTACAAATACCAAAACATACATAGAGGGGCGACTCCTCCGTAATGGCGAAGGAGCGTCGTCCCACTGGTCAGTCAGTCAACGGTCTAGCAAATCACTGCCGACTGAGCCGATAGCAGTGTAGGGCGGGGCCTGGCACTGCAGGGTGGAGTAGTAGGCGCAGTGTAAGTGTGCATGTCTGTTTGGCCATCCGTCTTAGGCTGGCCAAACAAACACGCACACTTAGGTTTCTCAAACCCAGCTGTGTAACACACAGTGCTGTATTTGAGCCGGTGCTTTCTGGTGCTCCGCACCGGCACCTTATTGCCAGCACCGGGGCTATGACAGTCTGCCACATGGTGGCGCTGTCATGCTAATTTAGGTATGAACACAACAACAGCGGTTTATTTGTTCAATTTACATTAACAATGACTAATACCTGCCTCCCAAGCCATTCTTCTGGCTATGGGGGCCTGGAATAGTCTGACTTGTCACACCTGTAGGAGTGTGAAGGTTAGTAGCTGTGTATGTACTGTCATTGGCAGCTGGCATGGGTTATGCGAGGTGCAAGCTGCAGTGGCCTCCCGACGAGAGCCCCGGCACTTATCCTTTTACAAATTAAGCACTGGCGCTTAGGAACTGTGAGCAGTGAACCACGCCGCTCAGACCAATACTGGCGCTGCTCTCAGAGCATGAGAACAGCGCCAGGATTGGGTGTCGAGCCTGTGCCCCAGTGCATGCTGGGACCCGAGGGGAGCCAGAGAAGAGGACCCAGGCAGCTGCCGTGCACTCAGGTAAGTTTGTTTATTATTCCCCCGTTCCGCCCCCCGACTTTAGTACTGCAGCAGCTGCCACTGCATACATACATCCATCTATGCATTCAACATGGCCAACTTTGCAGAGACTTGGAGAAAGTTGGTGTGTTACTACCTTTTTGGATACAAAAATGGATCTGAAGATGGTACATACAGACCTAATGATGTTGAGAAGTTAAAAAAGTGAAAAGTATTTTTTCACTGTTCTAATAAAAAGGAACATCAAGATAGACAGGTTTGGAGAAGATTCTAGCTGGAGGGCAAGGTTAGTGCCATTTTTAGGTCTCGCCTGAGCCAGCGCATGCGCTGGTCTGGCGAGACATTTAGTAGTGGGTTTCAGAAATGCGACCACAAGCTTTTGCTTGTGGCCTAAAGCTTGCGTGCATGTGCGCGTGAACGCGCGCAGCCGCCATCTGCCTTTCTTATCTTATACAGTTAGGAGCCGTCATGGCTCATTAAGTGCTTTCGCGCGCAGCGCGCGCGCACACAACTCCCTCCGCCTCTCTCTCCCGCTGCAGCCCCCATCTATGCAGCGTGAGCGTGCGCTTGTTGTACTTATGATTCGCTGAGGATTCGCTGTTCTCACTGATATCAGAATGAGAAAATTCTATTCAGAGTATCACAGTACCGGGAATGAGTATCGCAAATCTTGTGATTTTAGGAACTTCGAGTCATATGAAAACCAAATCCGGGATGTTATTTAAAAGTATCCCTAGTGTAAGTGCAACAAAAGAGATATATTTGTGCATTTTATTTTTTATTTAATTCCTCTTTATGGCATTTAAATTTTGCTGCACTGGTTTTAGATTTGGACTCTTGAGCATTCGCAGAGGTGGAACTTCCGTTCCGGGTACAGGGAATCCCAAAATTATTTTATTTTTCTTTATTCAGGGTTTTTCTTTAGCACTACTAATCGCCACAATTAGTGGCCTCTGGACATTAGGGTGAGCCAGTGGGTGAGCAGGAGGAAACAATATGTAGAAGTGGGTCCCAATCAATTTATCTACTAAAATGTTGTATAACAGTCCCACTAGAAAGTTAACACCGAAGGCAAAGCCTTAGGTATAACAAGCATTGGCATAGCCAATAGGTCTCGCCTTTGGGACCTTATAAGTGTTTAGCCATGCAACACTTGATGTTGTTGCACCAAGGATATTGTGCTGCATAATTAAATACTTATAAGTTCCCAAAGGCGAGACCTATTGGCTATGCCAATGCTTGTTCTACCTGGAGCTAAACTGTAAATTTTCAATGAGGCGCCATTAAAGCAAATGAAAATAAATCAGGAAAATTTACTTTATTAAGAGAACAATACAAAAGAGTAAAAGATGTGTTCCATAGTGAACACTGATTGCCTTTCAATATTCGATTAATCAATGAAAGTTTAAAATACACATTGTTTAATTTTACTAATTAAAACGATAATAGAGACAAAGAAGACATACAAAGGCTAAAAGGACAATTAAAACAGAAGAGCAATCACACATGATCACACAGGAAACTACATTTCCCATTCACATTAGTAAAATGTTGCATTAAAATATCTGTATTTCTTAAAATGTATCTCAGTTGTTCAAACAGAACACTCCAAGGACCAGGAAGAGGATCCCTTGCGCGAGAGTAAGTAGTGATGTAATGCCCGTACTGCACAGGCCATGGCCAGTACAGGGCTTCGGCACACTGGATGCAGCAGGCCTGGAGGGCACAGCACTCAACGGGACACACAGGCCTGGTCAGGAAAAGAGCCCCCTGGCCTTCTTCCTTTTAGGTTTTGAGACGGGTGAGCTCTGGGTCTGCGCAGGGATAGGGGTAGGAGGGACCTGAAAGAGAAAGAATACATGAATGACGTAGAAAAGTGCACAGGTCTGCAAAACCCTGCCCACGCAAAGCACACTTACATACTGGCAGCAATGGTGGGACCCCCTCCCCCCATCTTCATCTCGTACTGCCAACACTGCAGCCCAGGCCTACTCCCAGCACACTGTCCACACAGGCAGAGCTCCTGCCCCATCCCAAAACAGTGTACACACCTGGCTGGTCCCAGAACAATGTGCACAGTGGCACAAACCCTGCCTGATCCCAGCACACTGTCCACACTGGCACAACTGAGGTGTGATCTTTAGCACAACATCCACAGTGGCAAAGCCCTTACTGATCCCAGCACACTGTCCAAACAAACAACTTCTGCCAGATCCCAGCACACTGTCCACACTGACACAACCCATGTCTGATCCAAACACACTGTCTACGCCCACACAACCCATGTGTGATCCCAGCACACTGTCCACGCAGACACAACCCATGTGTGATCCCAGCACACCGTCCACGCCGACACAACCCATGTGTGATCCCAGCACACTGCAATTAATCACAAAAGGGAGTTATCCCAAGCAAATGCCAGCAAGGAATACGGAAGACGAAGAAGAGGAATAGAGAAAAGGAAAAATTATTCCTTTTTTAAAAAGAACCCTCACTCACCAACCTAGTTGGTGACATGCTTCATCATCGGGTTCCCACCCGAGCAGCCGAATGCCACTTGGGTGGGCTTCGACCCCTGATTACAGCGGAGCAGGTTGATGTTAGGTGAGAACAGTGCAAGTGAGTGACGAGGGCAAGTGAATAAAAATTTCTTTATTCCTCCCTAGGAGGATTTATTTTATGGACAATAGGACAAGGTTAAAAGCAGAGTTGGACGTCTATGTAGGTTTAAATTGACCTATGGCATCCAGGTAGTGAAAATACGTGAAAAAATGTAAGGTCTACATGTTTCAGCCTACAAAAGTCAGTGCAAGGCTTTCTTCAGGACCATGATAGTGACTCGAGGGGTATGCACACACTAAGGTGAACCAGTCTCTGAGTCACACACACACACACACTATACCGCCTACTTACGGTACTCCTTTCAGCCTTCTGTGAAAGGAGCAGTTATAAAGGACTAGACTTAGTCGGACCCCATGGATACCGCGGGGGCGTCGGTTATAGTTAAACCATCGTCAAACCGGACTGCCCGCCGTCCTACCTAGTGACCGTCAGCGCGGAATCCCGAGGATCCCAGCACACTGTCCACGCCGACACAACCCATGTCTGATCCCAGCACACTGTCCACGCCGACACAACCCATGTGTGATCCCAGCACACTGTCCATGCCGACACAACCTGTGTCTGATCCCAGCACACTATCCACACCTACACAACCCATGTCTGATCCCAGCACACTGTCCACGCCGACACAACCCATGTCTGATCCCAGCACACTGTCTACGCTGACACAACCCATGTCTGATCCCAGCACACTGTCTACGCTGACACAACCCATGTCTGATCCCAGCACACTGTCTACGCTGACACAACCCATGTCTGATCCAAACACACTGTCCACACCGAAACAACCCAGGTCTGATCCCAGCACAATGTCCACGCTGACACAACCCATGAGTGATCCCAGCACAATGTCCACGCTGACACAACCCATGAGTGATCCCAGCACACTGTCTACACCGACACAACCCATGTCTGATCCCAGCACACTATCTACACCGACACAACCCATGTCTGATCCCAGCACACTGTCCACACCGACACAACCCATGTGTGATCCCAGCACACTGTCCACGCTGACACAACCCATGTCTGATCCTGGCACACTGTCCACGTTGACACAACCCATGTCTGATCCCAGCACACTGTCTACGCTGACACAACCCATGTCTGATCCCAGCACACTGTCTACGCTGACACAACCCTTGTCTGATCCAAACACACTGTCCACACCGAAACAACCCAGGTCTGATCCCAGCACAATGTCCACGCTGACACAACCCATGAGTGATCCCAGCACAATGTCCACGCTGACAACACATGAGTGATCCCAGCACACTGTCTACACCGACACAACCCATGTCTGATCCCAGCACACTGTCCACACCGACACAACCCATGTGTGATCCCAGCACACTGTCCACGCTGACACAACCCATGTCTGATCCTGGCACACTGTCCACGCTGACACAACCCATGTTTTATCTCAGCACACTACCCACATGAGCAGAGCTCATGTCTGATCCCAATCACATTGCCTGTTGCCACCACGCTATTCCATCGTAGTGCACATTGTAAGAGGACAGCAGCCTCTTGCAAGATGTGGTGAAGGGACCCTGGGAAGCCTTCCACCCACGGAATGTCAGCCTATACATGAGCAAAAGAGCTTTAATGACAACTGGGATTCCATCAAGAAATGCATTATCCTCAAATGTGAGTGGTTGTATGATTCAAAGTCTCAAAATACATTAGGAGGACATAGGCGAAAACTTGAGAGATCTAAACAGCCATCCTTCAGGAAGACAATATTATCTGTGAGGTCTGATATTTGCGTTTCCTCTTCGAACTGTCTAGGAATATTTGTAGTAAATAATACCATTCAAGTGCGAATTCTTAAGGGTGTGTATCACACTACAGTCTGAAACACACTGGGCCGATAACACTGGTACAATTGTATGGCATTTACAGCAGTGATTTGAGCTTGCCATTTTCATGGTCTCCATTAGCAGGCACAAACAGCTCTCACATTCCTCATAACATGTCCGTTTCCACATATTTTCCACATGTGCGGTAAGAGAGAGCTCCAGTTTCAACCGCCCTTGTAACAGATCTGTAAAATGTCTGCATTCCAAACAGTAGGTGTTGCCAGTTACCGCATGTCCAGTAACATGCGATGCCGGCTTCACATGTCCATGATTTAGGCCATAAGGACCAGGCTTAGGCCAGGCAGACCGAACCTCCCAAATCCATGCAGTCAAAGTGCAGGGGAGAGAACACTGGACCAGTGCCACGCTGTTGGCCACGGGGTCATCTCTGGTGATGCTGGGTTACACGCGTGTAAGGATACCCATGTTAGTGTGGCAGCCTTCTACCCTTTCCTTCCATTCCTTCACCTCCCCTAGTTAACCTGAGAATGGTTCATGTATTTCTAGTTACTGAACTTTGTGAATAGAACGGTTCATTGTGCACATCCTGACTTAGGTCATTATTACTTTAATTGCATTTGTGTAGCGCTTCATGCCACTGGCGAGGTGCCAAGGAGCACTGTTAGATTGGCAGGGCCCTACACTGCACTGGAAGCACCTGACTGGAAGGGCGTTGTACTTGCAATGAGGCCCCTGAGTTTCGTGCATGAGTGATCGTTATTAGAAAGACATGAGCCACACAGAGAGAAGTAAATTACTAAGAGAAGCAAATTCTTACAAAACCAGAAGAATCTATTATTTTGCAAGAGAGTGTGACTTTACAACGCAAACCTAGCGGTATCAGAGGAAGAGGGATGAAAGGACTTCAAGTGAAAACAGTCATCCAGGAAGGGATCCGAGTCAGGCGATGAACTATCCAGAATCGGAATCCATTCAGAAAGTATCTTTTTTTAGAGTCAGAGTTCAGAAAGAATAGAACGAAGAGGTGGAGTGAAATAGATCTCAGTAGAGAAAATAAGTCAATTTGTTTTAACTCCGCCAATCAGTTTGATCAGTGCTAATGAACGTAATGTTCTCAATAAATGTTTAAATTATCCTCCAGCTAAACATATTGATCTTTTTTAATCTCTCGGTTGTTCTAGAAGTTACTTCATTTAAAGTGCCAAAAACAATTCATTATAGAAAAAACATATTATACCAAACACCATACAGAAGAATCTAATACACACTGATACGTTACTGTCACTAGAAGAAGCTTGTGTCAGGGATTTGGAAGATATACGAGTGAAGAGAATATCCAATACGCGCACTCAAAAGGCTGTGGATTCAAACTCTGATCTACATTTATACCAACACTTCAAAGTAAGGTCAACATTCCACAGGTACTGGAAGGTACTGACAAACTCAACAACACCAAACACGAGCAGCGAATACACAGCTCTAAAGCTTAGATTAAAATAAGAAAAGTATTACCATTGATCATAGAGCAGGTAAACGATATAAATAGTGATTAGAAATTATGTTGATTACAGTAAAAAATACATCAATCAATTGAATAATGAAGAATGCTATGAAAAGGCCAGTCCAGACCAGTTCAATGTGGCCAAAACCAGTTTACAGTCTTTACTTGAAAACGGCGAAATCATAACATGTTACGCAATAAAAATTTCAAATAGAAAACCTAGTGTTTGCTACTGTTCCAGTCATCCATTTGTTTATCTAAAGTTCAAAGCGGAAGTTACATTCTGCTTGGAAGACCAATCATTTCTGGCGTTGGATCCTTGGCTGATAGACAATATGAATACATGGGCACTTATAATGCCTCTTCAGCGGAGACTTTACCTTCCTACATTAAACACACAACGAATTTCCTTCACAGGATAACTGATGTATCCTGAAATGAAGAATATGTTCTTATCATAATGATCATTAAATCTTGATATGCTTGTTTCAACACGAAAATGGTTTAGAGACTATGAGAACTGTATGTTCAGCAAATCTGTGAACTGTCCAACACATAGCAACATGCTTGTTGAATTTGCGTCTTATATACTCCAAAAATATGTATTTTCTCTATGGTAATTAGTTGAATAGACACACAAATGGACCTTCTATGAGTTCCAGGTTCTCTCCGTCTTGTATCAAACTTGTTCATAGTCTGGTATGAGAACAAACAGATCCTTCAAGGCAATATGAGACATTAGAAGAAAGTGTCATTTTACAGCGTGGATATAAACATGGGAAAGGGATCTGAAATGTCTTCATGAGAATGCAAAGATTACTATATTTAATGTGCAGCTAACTTTGGGTTACAGCAGAACAGAAACGTGCTCCCTGGACTGTGAGCTACATACGGAATATATTGAGGAAAACGTGATAAAAACACGAATGTACGGGAAGGACACAGCAGTAAAGCATGTACCATGTGCCAAATCAAGTCGCCCAATATTGAAACTGTGAATATCCCTTTCTAGGGGGTTTATAGGCCAAAAGAGTTTGTTGGCATATTTGACAGAAGAGTGTCTTATTATTAATAGATTTGAAAAAAGAACGGATATCAAGACAGTGTCCTGATGAAATAAAGGATGTTATTTGGGAACCGCGTGTTGGTATTAGACTGATGGCGCGAGTTCTACTAATGATCGTGCATTATAGTTAAAATAAAACAAGTATCTTATGGGAAGTGTTTTATCATGTTTTTGAAAAATGATGCATGAAAAAACAAAGACCATTTGTTTAAATTAAACTTTTGGAGCCCTCTATATTAATTTTTGTGCCATAGTGGTTTCTGCTGGACTATATGTGTGTGTCTTAGTGAGTGTGGACGAGCATGTCAGAGACTGCTTTCTTCTCTGGACTTCCATGCCTTAACCTGCTGTCATTCACCACAGAATGTTGCATTTATTTCTTCGTGTTGACCTTTGCGAATAGGAGGTTCCGTTATGCACATTGATTTTTGCGAATAGGAGGTTCCGTTATGCACATTGATTTTTGCGAATAGGAGGTTCCGTTATGCACATTGATATTTGCGAATAGGAGGTTCCATTATGCACATTGATTTTTGCGAATAGAAGGTTCCGTTATGCACATTGATATTTGCGAATAGGAGGTTCCGTTATGCACATTGATTTTTGCGAATAGGAGGTTCCGTTATGCACATTGATTTTTGCGAATAGGAGGTCCCGTTACGCGCACGGATTTAGGCGGTTGTTCTGGGACGACGAGCCCTGCTGGATGTGTTCACTTGAGATCTTCTGTAGCATTACCTGTGTGCCAGCCTTCAATGGGACACACAACATACCTTAACATTCCTCATCTCCAGGTTCCACTGTGGCACCAGCTTGTCCCCTCCCCCACACTAATGCCTCGCCCCTCTACCAGGGGTAGACATTAGATTGAATCTTCTTGGGGGGGAAACTCAATTCAAAGTTAGACAGCCTCATGATAACCTAGTGTGCCTTATTCACTTTGCCATACACCAGCCAAATGAGTTGGGGAATACGCTAAGGAAGGGCTCTAAAGACTGACTGTCACCCAACCACCCACACAAAGGCACAGGACAGGCGTGTGACTCGCCTGGCAGCGCCACAGGATCTTCATGGCTTCCTGTTGGTCAGGCACTGGAGGGTCTCTAGAGGTGTGCTGCTCCGAGTTAAAACTCTTTCAGTGTTCAACAACAGAAATGTGCGTTTTGACCTTTAGGACAAGTAACACACCCCGACATTCAACTAGATGGGCCCAACCAATAGCCAGGACTGCGACACATCAAGGACACATCCTGCACCAGGACAGCCTGTTTTGTGCAGTGGGCTCCGCACTCTGTTAGACCACCCCAGAGACCTAGAACGCCCAGATAGCCTCAGTGCCCCGGAGTGCAATGCTGATATCAGGTGGTCTACCTTTCAATTCTGTGTGGGCACGGTATGCTTGGGCATGAATTCTGGGCCCTGTGACCAGTGAATGTGAAGTAATCATCAACCCTGAAGCAGGTAAGCTTCACAATCCTGCCTTTATTCAGGATAAAGAGACCTAACCACTAGCAAGACCCGACCACGAGCGCACGCAGGCGGAGGAGTCAGCCTCAACAAAACTGTTCGGGATTTTTTTTTTTAACACAAACATGCTCTATCCATCACACACACTCAAGAACAGAAAGCTGTATTATAACACAGCAGTGCTCCATTTGGGTATAAAATATGTTCTACTACTGAGGCGTTGCTCTTCTATCACTCCTGGGTGGACTCAGAGAATTTTCCATGGCGGCCAGTGACCGATGCACTCCTGTGGATTATTCCTCCTTTGCTCCTGGATGGACTCTAAAGAGCAGGTACCACTGTGGCCCTAACCAAGCCATTCCTCTGCCACTCCTGAGTTGACGCAAAACTCTGCCTGGCACTGCTAATTGTCGGTGATAAAAAGCTGAATGTGATGTATAAATTGGGTTTTGCGAAGGAAAGTATACACCAATTGAAGGTAAACGGCTATCATGTTTATTATAGCTCAGCACTCACCACCACCCCAGAAGATAACCCAACACCCCTGCCTTGCCTCTCTCAAATCACATTCTTCTACATTCTAATTCCAATTCTACATACAGGGGCATGCAGGATGGAACAAACCCCCCTTCCTCCAAAACAACAGAATCAAAACAAACTAGATGGAAACACATGGAAACATACAAAACAGGAATCATGACTAAATGTTCAGTTTAATACATGTTTCTTCAATTTCCTATGCACCGGACGTTTCCTAGAGTGAACACACTTCCTGACCACAACATCATACGCTTCATTATCAAGCCTTCTGGCATATTCTCATCAACCTTGGCTCTCTATCTCATACGGATTGCAATAGGCAATTCTCCTCATGTTCCACTTTTCCACACCTTCCAATTAATTGGTATTAAAAACTTTCACAACTTTCTTAGGCGGAGAGAGCTCAAATTCGCCCTTCCTTGCACCCCACCCCAAACAAATCTGCACCAATCTCCTATCTCAAACCAACTTTTCACACATCCGGATCCCTTGTATCGGGTCCAATATTGTTGCTGTTCCCACACAACTCTTTCATTGATCACCTCTCTGTAACATCTTCTCTCCTTACCCCTTCCCATACACCCTGGCCACTCTGTGGAGCTTGTTACTCTGCTCCTCAACAAACAGAACGGACACACCCCCATTGCTGAATGTGGGGTAGTTCCATAGCGGTTTCCTTATCTCACATTTTCAATCCAAATTGCTTTGCAATATCAATTGTACACAGTCAACCAATGTGCGATTTAAACTTTCTACCAGCCCATTTTCCATTGGGTGATACAATGCTATCTTATGCGGTCTTATACCATGCCCCAAAACGTTTTCCTCGCCTCAGAAACAAACTGCGGCCTTTTCTCAAAGAACACACATTCTGGTGAACCCTCTCTAGAAAATCTTAACCATGAATTACACATGTTATGTAATAATATGATAAAAAAAGTCACTTCAAGCCAGCTTCAAAGGTAATAGAATATTTTCTGGCCAACTCCTTGCCAACAAATTGTCCACAAATATCAATTTCTGCCATGGCCTATCCCGGCAATTTCTAGGAATGGTATGGGTTTCATGAAGTTTATGAGATTTTTCACTCGGAGTACTTGGCTGGCAATCCATGACAAAGCTCTCAATCTGCTGATCCCGGCCACCAAAAGTCACATGGTGTCTTCTTCCTCATGGAGGACATACCTCCATGGTCCTCAAGTAACAATTCCATTAGCTTCACTCTCAACCTCAAAGGAGCAACCAACCTAAATAACCTTTGCTTCAAACCTTTTACCACTGTTGGCCAAACCATTTTGTAAGCATATAATAACACCCTTTTTAACTGCCCATTGGCCAACAACTAACCAGATATTCCAATACCTCATCAGACAGATCCTCATGCCTACTCATGCGGATGATTCATTTCCAGCACCAGCTCAACTCCCTTGCACTCCTCTTCTACATTCTAACTCCAGTTCTACATACATGGGCATGCAGGGTGGACCACATTAGGCCATAACCTCCTTAAACTGTATTTGCTCCATTGGTTTCTCACTTTCCTTTGCAGTTGTTCTAGGTTTCATCCTTGTGCGTCTGCACACTCCATGGTGTAATGGTGAGCATGGGTTGGATGCCTGTGAGTTGCTCTTCGGTCACTCCTGGAAGCATTGTATGGGGCATTTATACTACACTGCCTTTAACAAGTACTCCTCTGTTGCTATTGAGAGGATGCACCAGGACATTTCCTGGTATTTTTGTTAGCTGCTCCTCTGCAACTCAAATCCTTCCAAGATCCAGAACTTCTTCCCATTTGAAGATGATGGGTAAGAACACATGAGCATCTATCTTTCATTCAACTCGTTTCCACTCCAGGTATAAGCACAGCTTCATGCTAGAGATGACATGAGGAGATCATTCTACACCTTATCACGCGCAGCGCCGAAACATGTTGCCCACAGACCACACCACAATCCAACTCTCTTCCAACCAAGGAATCCTCTGTGTTGTAGCATGCAACTGATCCGCTAATGCTTTGTAGCACAGTATATAAACACAATCCAATTACAGATAAATCCAAAGGGGTCTTCCCTTCTTCAGATAGACTGACCAATGGGCTTCAGAACAACATGGCGGGAGTGACGCCCAGTGGCACCAGAAAAAAACGCTAACAAGTTTAATAACACTTGTGCAGCGGTGGAAGGCAGTACCTATCATATGCCCTAAGGAAGGGCCAGTAGCAATCAGACAACTATTCAACAAACAGCCTCTTTCGCTATTACAACCAAGGACTTGTCACACTGACACAGCCAAGTGTCACCTTCCATCATCGAACAAGGTCCTTTTCTCTAATGGCATCCTCTTATTGCACTCTTTCTCTCACACCTTCCTCTTATCTCTTTTAAACCATTCTCTCTCTCACACCCTCCTCTTATCTCTCTTAAACCATTCTTTCTTTCGCACCCTCCTCTTATCCCTCTTAAACAATTCTTTCTCACATACCCTCCTCTTATCTTACTTCTCCTGCTCTGCGCCTCACTCTCACTGTTCATGCGCTCCTTTTCCTGCACCCTTTCCTTGGTTCCAAGCCTTGATGCTCATATTGTGATTATACAGAATGACAGCACTGAGTCTCGTCTGCTGTCGCTGGGATGTCCCTTCAGTGCTGGGAAGTGCAATAAATAATGATTTCATGCTTCTGTCCAGCAGGCACGCCAAGATGTCTGATGTGAAGCAGGTAAGATACAGTTAAGCACCAGATTGATCTTTCCTGATGTGTTCTGTTTTGCATCAGTCTCTCAACACCCTTAAGATCCTGATTTTTTTTTTTAAAGTCCCTTCCCTAGTGTGGCTGGAATGTCTGGCCTCACCCGGAAGGGAAGACTTTGTTGCCTCACCAAGTGTGGCTCGGATCTATGACTTCAGGGGAGAGGTGTGGCGCAGCGGCTTGGGCAGCTGACTCCGGAGCACAGGGCTAACGGTTCGATCCCCAGCACCGGAGGCAAATCAGCTCAGCATCATGTGACTGAGCAATAGCTCACTTAATCTCCCCGATGGCCCCCAGCGCCTTGAGACCCTTAGGGGTGATTAGTTTGGGCTTTACAAATACCGGGTTTTTATTATGACCTCTTCTGGTGTGACTGGACCCCGTGGCCTCTGCTGAGGTGGCTGCGTTTTGCAGCCTCTCCTTGGTGTGGCTGGACTGTTTTGATAGTCAGCAGCCAGAAGGAATAGCTAGGCATGGGGTTGAGTGGTGTGCACAAGAAATGTGAGAACCAAGTTACGGTTCCATTGAGGTACAATGAAGAGTTTCGGGGGGAAAAGTGTCCAGAGTTTCAGAAAATGCATAACAATATGTGATTTGAAGAGGGACAGCTGGTCAGGCAAATATAAAACGACAGAAAGGCTAATGACAAATCAAACAAACAGATCTGATAACTTGGCCTGCAAGGCACCCATGGTGATGGCCTCTACACCAGGCAACAAATTTCTCCTAGCACTCTGAAAAAACATGGATTTGGTTGGAGGTGCCTGGCTGCGAGGATCACATCCACCAATTCAATTGAATTCACAAATTATTATATAGCGCATGGCTACCAGAAGGCCTCTTAGCGTTAAACAGACATTTCAGGGCACCAGCCGCACCAAGGAGACTAAACAGCCAGGTTTTCAAGGCCCTGCGGAAGGACAGTTCATGGTCAAGTTGGCGTAGCTCTAACGGTAAAGTATTCCATAGTTTAGGTGCCAAGTAGGCCATAGAGCGGCCTCCCCACCGAGACCTACGGATTTTAGAACGTTCAACAAGTGGGCAATAGAAGATATGAGAGGCCTACGGGAGATGTAACCAGAAGTCCAGGATCTTAATAGTGGGGGGCCCTCACTGTGAAGTGCCCTATGAAAAATGAAAAGGGCCTTAAATTGCACTTGATGCTCCACCAGAAGCCAGTGTAGTACTGCCAAAGCTTTTTTGGCGAACTGGTGTCTCGGGATGTTATTAAGGAGGTGAGCACCAGCGTTCTGAACCACCTGCAACCTATTCACCACATACCGAGGTGAGCCAAGATATAAGGCATTGCCATAATCGAGGCGCAAGATTACAAGGGCCTGGACAATCAATCTTTTGGCTAGAAAAGGAAGACGGTCAAAGACTTTCCTCAAAAGTCTCAGGACCCCGAAGCAAGTGGCAGCAAGTTTCTTTACTTGGTGGTCCATAATGAGGCTGAAATCCAGCCATGTTCCAAGGCTTTTTATCAAGCTTTTGGGGGTCGGAAGGTTCCTCAGAAAGCCTGGTAGGGGGGTCGGTGGGGTAGGAGTCCTGTTACAGAGGTTATTACCCAGTGGCATGACATCGGTTTTGTCTTTAAGTTTTAATCTGCAGTTGGCCATCCACCTGGCCACCTCCTGAAGACAAAGAGTCAGTTGGAGGTGACTTGAGTTTGGATCTGGGGAGAGTGACATGACCAGCTGGGTGTCATCGGCGAAGGAGACCAGTGACAACCCATAGGAGTGCACAATATCTGCCAGGGGGTACATATAAAGATTGAAAAGCGTGGGGCTTAAGGAAGACCGCGGAGGTACCCCACAGCTCAGGTCAAGTCTTTCAGAAAAACAGGACCAATCTAGTACCTGAAAGGTATGGTTCTCCAAAAAGGAGGAGAGCCATTTTAGTCTTATGCCATCGATACCCGCATTCAATATTATCCGAATGAGGGTGGCATGGCCTACCACATCGAAAGCTGCACTAAGAGCTAAGAGAATAATGGCAACTGAACCTCCTTGATTCAAATGACGTCTCAGCTCTTCAACCACTGCCAGCACAGCTGTTTCTATGCTCTGCCGAGTTCTGACCCCCATTTTGGTGGGTTGGAGAACCTTGTTGGATTCAAGGAAGGCAGAGCGATGTTTATTGACATGCTTTTCCAGGAGCTTAGAGGCTCCTGGTAGCAAAGTGATAATTCAGACAAAGGGGGTCATGCTGGGTTTTTTAAATAGTGTTTTAACTACCGCATGCTTCCATTGGGAAGGGACCGGTCCACTATTGAGAGATGCATTTAACAGGTTGGTTAGGACGAGAGCAATACTTTCCAATCCCTGACAAAGAATTTGGAGAGGTGCAGGGTCTGGGGGAAGACCAGATTTAACGACTTGCATCATTTCTGTAAGGATTTCAACAGTAAGATTGGGGAAGGCCAGAAGATTAGTGTCTTGTTGATTTAAGGGAGCTGGCTGGATTGAAAGACTTCCAGTTTTGCCTGTCGGGGAAGGTAGAGTATATATCCATTACTTTCTTTTGAAAAAGAGTGCCAGATTATTACAATGCTCGACAAAAGCTTCTGGAATAGAACTGGCTGATTCGGGCTCAGTAATCTCTCTAAGGATCTGAAAGATCTTTCGGAGAGTTGGACAAACTTTCTTTTTTTTTTCTGAGTAGTAGGAGGTTTGTGTGGCTTTTATTTCAGCATGGTAGTTTCTAATAACTATCCTATATTCAAGTTTCCTGGCCTCATCATAGGTTTTCCTCCACCTTCTCTCAAGGTGTTTGCATTCCTTTTTTAAGTTCAATAAATGAGAATTGAACCACAGGGATTTCCTGCTACGATGGGCATTAGTATGTAACTTCAGCCACCTCCAAAAGTGCAGGGACTCCTGGCACAGGATTCAAGACCCCATCCCGACCTGCTTGACGCAGTTCTACGTGACAGTTCCGTTTTCCATGAGACCCATCATCAGCCTCCCTTTGATAGTCACTAGAAAGGCCTTCAGGGCAGGCCAGATAGCTTGAAGCTCCAACAGGCGGTTGTGTAGAAGGCACTTTGCTGAATACCACAAACTCTAGATTTCCACCTCTCACAAGTGACCCCCCCGCCCAACCCAGATATGAAGCATCCATTGCTACTGTAAGCTCTGAGTGGGGTAACGAGAGCGGCCTGCCGCAAGTCAGGGTGGTGTCCGCTTGCCACCACTGAAGGTCCTGGGCCATTTCCTCCATATGACAGATGGTGTCGGACAACCCATCCAGGAGCTGAGCCCACTGAAATCAAATGTTCTATCTGGCACATAGGAGGAGGATGCACAAGGTTAAGAGCCCAAGAAGCCTCACAAAGATCCTCACTGAGACCCAGGATGGAGGCCAACACATCGGGTCATACCCTGAATGTGCCAGACTCGCAGCAGTGTTGGAAGGGCCTTGAATACCACCATGTCCAGGATAGGCCCTGAAAAGGGAATCTTTTGCATGGTGTCAGGTGAGGCGTTGGTTCGCTGATAGAAAAGCCCAGGGTTGTCAGAAGGGTGACTGTCGTCTAGAGGTGGACCATGACTGACTGCGGAGACTCAACTTTGAGCAGCCAGCTGTCGAGTTACAGAATACATTTAACACTAACATTCAAAGATGAGCGGCAACCACAGCCATCCCTTTCCTGAAAACCTGAGGGGCTGAGATGTGGCCGAAAGGAAGAATGGCAAATTGGAAGCGTCCAGAACCCCGTGAGCACAGGTTACGACTGTGGGACTGCAGGACTGGTATAAAAAATACCTGTCCTGCACGCCCACGGACACCATCCAGCCTTCTGGATACATGGCAGAAAGCACCTGAGCCAGTGTAAGCATTTTAAATGTGTCCATCTGTAAAAAAGCATTCGGAGATCGGAGGTCTAGAATGGGTCTGAGACCTCAATCCTTCCTGGGTGTGGAAAAGTAGTGAGAATAACACCCCTCACCAACCTCCATCTCCAAATCCCTCTTAATGGCACACTTGACTAGGAAAAGGTTGACCTCCTGCGTCACAATTGTGGCATGGTGTGGTGAAACTCATCCTGGTACAGGGTTGATAAGTTGTAGGATGAAACAATCCGAAGAGTGTACGGTGGAGCGTAGCCCCTCTGAACAATCTGTAACACCAATCGATCCAACATGATGGAAGGAAAAATCGGGTCCTATCCTCCAATGGCCAGCTGTGGCTCTGGACAGGGCTGTCCTAGGAAATTTGTGGCCCTTGGAGAAGGGGAAGAATTGAGGCCCCTCTAATTTGCATGTGATGTGACATAAGTGACATCACAGGGCTATTAATTGTCAATTTATCTCCTACGGCATCACTGAACAAGTAACTTAGTGTGGATATCCGTAATATGGATAAAAAGAAAAATACCCAAATGAAATAAGTCCATCTGTTTTAAAAGCTGGATTAAGTGGATTACTTTAGTCACAATGGATGGAAAGCTCGGGCCAGGTCTCACTAAGATGGATTCCTTACTCAATGTTAGCGTATTGTTTCCAGATCAGTGCATGAAACGGTGGGGTTCGGGATAATGGGTGCTAAGCCCAGAAGAGGGGCCACTCCTGCACTAGGCATCATCACAGCCATGATGCAGCGCTGCGAGGTCCAGGGCACAGGGGCCCCTCTCCTCAACCTCGTAGCGCTACATTATGGTTGTGTGGTCCTCGGCAGGGAAAACCATTCATTAGAAGGCGGGGCTGAACCCAAGCAAGATGATTTCAGTGAGGCAGGTTTTCTGGTTCTCAGACCCATCAGTAATTAAAATACGACTCTGAAAGGGATCCGATCGGCTCTGTATTGATGTCCTTTACAGGACAGAACACGGATTGACATCTCAACAGTGACTTACAACATGAAGCTACTCATGAGCAGTGAGGTCCAGAGGAGGGGGTTTCAGCCCCTGGGCTACGCTGTCGTAGTGTAGCGCTGTGAGGTCCAGGAGAGGGAGACCCTAGATATTGGCTACGAGGCCCACACTTGAACCTTGAAGCCTGATCCAGCGCTTCGAGGCCCAGGGGAGTGTTAACAAGCACTGCCGTGCCATGCCAGTATGGTCTAGCCGCTCCTTCCTCCCTCCCCTGACCCACCTCTCCTCGCCTGATAATGTCCAGGCTGGACCTGCAAACAAAGCAGCCTTCCGGTCCTGGGGAAACACCAAACCAATAGAGCGACAAGGGTTCGAGGCAGCTTCATAACAGAGGCTGCCCCAGCCCCGACCCTGTGAGCTAACAACTGTTGGCCTGCTGCTGTCCCACAGCCACTCTTCCCCCCTCACACAATTTCACCCCAGAAATACCGCCACGTCCTTCGTCGAATGAGGTGTCCCCTCGCTTACAAAATACATTATTGATGGGATGGGTTGGGGAAGGGGGCACGGGAGGAGCAGGGGGGCTGACTGCATTAGCGAGCCTTTAAACTGACGCGGACGCCATGTTTGAGCCGGGAGCGGGGCTCTGGGCAGCTGCCCACACTGCCCATCCCTAGCGTGGCCTCTGGCTCTAGAAGAGCCAATCAGCATGGTTTGGTGGCGCTGCAGCAGTGGCGGAGGAGGCTGATGTGAACGGCTTCGGCCACCACAGCACCCCCTAGAGCCGCGAAGGTTCTGGAATATTTGCTGACCTGCAGGGAAGGATTTACGCGCTGTGCATTGTGGATCTAGTGAGTAGCCCTTGAACTTCCCACATTGCTGACGAAATTGGTCGGCTGGCAAGAAAACCCTTAAGGGCAATCCTAAGGGTGTACTTAAATCGCTCCAATGCCAAATTAGCCTGTTCGCGGAGAAGTCTAAAGACATCGACGGACATGTCCATCAGGATACCCGGACATCCCCAGAAAACCCCGTTTCACGCATCCAAGTGAAAGTCTAAGCGCTATGCTGGTGCCCAGGGCCTGACCCACACAGTTTGTGGTATTGTTATATCGTAGGTAAGTAGTTCCAGTAGTCTTGGTTAGGTTACAGATGATAAGTTTATTGATCTTAGATGTTCAGATAGGTTTTCCAGTATAGATGTAATAAAGCCCCACCAGGAGCAGCTTCTCTGCTGCTCAGCCCAGGATCCAACTGACAGTCCCACTCACAGCATACCCAACATTCCAATGACATCACATTCACACTAACATTCTACTCTCACTGACTGAACAGCAGAGGCAGAGAAACAGGGAAGATGTAAGGTAGAAACCTAGATATAACACACCTTCCCTCTTTATAAAATGAACAAAGAGAAAGCAAATATAAATAGTAACATTGCAGTAACATCACTGTAATACTGAAGAAACTTGCCAGAAGAAGTATAGCAAATTGCACATAAGTTATGAAAAACATGCTAAAATAAGCAAGTAGAAAGGTGATGTAAAAGGAAGCAATAAGTAAAAGAAATTGCAAAATATAAACAGTAATGCAATGAGTAAACACGAAGATAGAGTAAAGGAAATCGAAAACTAGAAAAGACACACATCTCCTTCCTTAGCAGAGCAAAAAATGAAGCAAGAAGTTTCAAAAGGAAGGAAATTGTAAAAGAACGTACATACATGAACAAGAAAGAGGTATACCATGAAAAATTAACAAAGAAATAGTGCACCAATGTAACCACCACAACCACACCAACTGGCCAGACTGGCGAGGAGGATGGAAACACTGAACACAGCAGGAAGAAGGAAAACGACAAGAACAAGTGTAAGCAAAAGGTGACCAGCACCCAAAACAGAAAGCAAGCAAAGGTGAATTACAAAAGCAGGAAGAAAAAACACCCAAACAGAAAGCAATCATAAGTAAATAACGGGTGACTTACACCCTACCAGAAATCAAGCAGAGGTGAAAACACAAAATAGTGAATCCCCAAGCAGAAAATGCAAGGAAAATGCGATCTGGGTGAGCTGCACCACACGTAAATCAAAAGTACAGTCACACCTCAAGTTAGACCATGCATGAAAATGCAAGGAAAATGCGATCTGGGTGAGCTGCACCACACGTAAATCAAAAGTACAGTCACACCTCAAGTTAGACCATGCATGAAAATGCAAGGAAAATGTGATCTGGGAGAGCTGCACAACATATAAAGCAAAAGTACAGTCACACCTCAAGTTAGACCACATATGAAAACCTGCGCACAATAAAACAAAAGCACTGAAAGTAAAATCGTGTTAAGAATCAGAGGAAAAAAGAAAAAATGCTCCAGGAAAAGTGCGATCTAAGTGAACTGAACTACACAGCAAATAAAATTCAGTCACACCTAAAGTAGACCACGTATGAAAGTGCAAGGTAAATGCGATAAGGGAGAGCTGCACCACTTAGAAAGCAAAAGTACAGTCACACCTCGAATTAGACCACACATGAAATTGCAAAGAAAATGGGATCTGGGGAGCTGTACCAGGACACAGAAGAGAGAAAATAGTACGTGTTAAGTGGTAAGTAGACAAACCCTCAAGAAAAACGCAGAAGCTGAAGTCTGTAATAGCTGAATTGTACGCCTACACACAACCCGCAAAGAAGAGGTAATTACGTAAAATATAAACTGCGCAGTAAGTCTGTAAAGACTGCAATGAGTAATGTAAACTCAATAAACAACAAGAGAAGTATAAACTAGGCCTTAAAACTGAAAAGGTAAAGCACCCCAGTCACAATAGAGTACACACATATTCATGCACGTGAACTGAATGAAAACAATGACTTAATAAGAGGAGTGCATAGGAAAGTATGTAAGCAGAAAGCATTAAGAGAGGTGGTAAACAGCCTCAAACACAGTATAAGGAGAATGGACAAGCAAATAACTCAACAGCGCAAAGGTACGCTGTACACCTGACAGGACGAGAAAATCTCAGGCAAATCAAGAATACTTCAAAAATAAACTCTAGTGCAGTACAAGGAAAGAGAACACTCAGAATCAGGAATATAGAGAATAAAACCCAGAAACAACGAACTTAATGAACACAATACAATATAAAGAATACATTGCAAAGTATGAATTAGTCAAATACGAAAGCAGGAGACAGCAAACACCGGTGAGCAATATCTCACCCGGGTTCTACATCCAGTGAAGGAACAGAAATAATGGTGTCTGCCGAGCACAGTTCACTGCCAGAGTGGAGAACGCAGAAACTTGCAAACGAAGAAGAAAACACCTTTGAAAATGATTCCTCACGCGTAAAGTCAGCATAGCGTCCACTGCCAGCTCAACGACAGTAACGACAAAACATGGTCAGCAATAACGTGTAAAGCAGAGCAAAGTAAGCTGTATCGATGGTGCCTACCGCAAGATGGCGGCACGTTCGGTGACGCAGTGCTGGGTGGTTGTAGGCAAGTGCGTGCACCCAAAATTGCTGCACGGTAACGCTGAGACGGAGAAGGATTCGAAAGCGTCACTGAAGATCAGAGGATCCACGAGAAGGTAAGAGCGCGTGCTGAGCATGGCACGCGTTGTTTTTCAAACCACAACAGGACGGTTGAACTGCCAAATGTAGAGGGGAAACCGAGGCCCATAATTAAATCAATTATGATTTACCTCAAAATGTTCACAATACTTGCCACCAAACAGGATCCATGTAAAGTGTCAGCGAGTAAGCAAAGCTCAGTCTCTGGGGTGTCCAAAGTTGATTCTTGGCATAGTTGATGCTAGTCACTGGTTCCACAAAAGCATCCCAAAATACACAACGGGTTTGGGAAGTGCTCGCAAAATGAAGAGAAGGTACACCTCTGAATGTAGAGCCAGGGTACATCGGCAGTTTGTATGGATGGCGCTTGCTCAAAATTGCTTGCTGGGTGCAAACGTTAGTGTTTCCCATGTAGAAAGAGTAGGTACACAGGATGAGGTACAGGCAGTATTTGGCAGACAAAGGCAGCAGGAATCAGGCAGGAAAAAGATGTAGCAGGAAACATGCGTCCTGTAAAACGGGTTCTTAGATATAGTGCCAATCTTTGAAGATGCCGGGTCCACACAATGGTAGAAATTTTAAAGTAGCAGGAATCAGGTTGGAAAGACATGTAGCAGGAAACATGCCCAGTAAGAAGCAGGCAGTAGAAATCAGGCAGGAAGAAGCAAGTAGCAGGAAATTTACGCCTTGTCTATGGGCTGTCCGGTGAATGTGGACACTGGTGGGGCGGGAGGGCGTAAGATCCTTAGGTAAGTTCTTTTTTAAGTAAAATCTTGTATAAAAGTACCTTTTCAAGCTTGAAGTAAGTCCTCACGCATGGTTTTGAATCCAACTCGTCGCCAATTTATGTTATATCGTAGGTAAGTAGTTCCAGTAGTCTTGGTTAGGTTACAGATGATAAGTTTATTGATCTTAGATGTTCAGATAGGTTTTCCAGTATAGATGTAATAAAGCCCCACCAGGAGCAGCTTCTCTGCTGCTCAGCCCAGGATCCAACTGACAGTCCCACTCACAGCATACCCAACATTCCAATGACATCACATTCACACTAACATTCTACTCTCACTGACTGAACAGCAGAGGCAGAGAAACAGGGAAGATGTAAGGTAGAAACCTAGATATAACAGGTATCAAGGCCAGAACATAATAATATGTACTTCACTGCGCAGTGCCGAGCTTGGATGGTTTGGGCAAATGCTGCCCTCCGCTCTTCTGGAACTGCCGGCAAGATACCCCAGGCCATGTCCCACAGTGCGTGAGTGTATCTACCCAGGAGTCAGAGAATGTAAGACCAGACTAGCTGAAGAGAACTTCTTTCCAAATGTGTCAATATTTTTAGATTACCTGTCTGGAGGAGTAGAAGGAAAGGCAATTGGATTGAGCTTATGGGTCGAAGCCAGGACAACAAGGATTTCTGAAGTCAGGAGTGAGAAATGCAGGGTCGCCAGGGATGTCACTGATGCCTCCTTATGCCACCTTGCCACAGGTCGCTGGCCTGGAGGGGCCGAGCACGGCTGAACCCAAGTGGCTATGAGAGTGTCTCATTTCAGTGACTCATTAAAGGGCAATAGAGGCTCTGTGGAGGCCATCCCTGGGTAGAGCATCTCAGTAAGTAGGCTGGGTTTTGTTTCAACAGGGGGCAGTTGTAGGGTAAGGACTTCTGCTACACTGCTCATCATTTCTGTAAAGAGGCCCTTTCTTCCACCCGTGGACCAGGTGGAGGTTCCAATTCCATTTCTGGAGAGGATTCCAAACCAATCAATGGGTCCAAAGAGTCCAGAAAATTTGTAACGATGTATGCTGCCTGCCTCTCCCCTCATCATCATTGTAGTCTGCTGCAACCCTTGGGTTCCGTCCGAATTGGAACCGAACAGGACCAAAACCTACTGGTGTGGAAGAGACCGGGACTCAGCTGCAACTGTTGGTTATTTCAGAGCACAATATAGGCCTGGCAAGGGTCAACATTGGCACTAAGCAGCACACGGTGCACCTGCGCAAGAAGAGAGCAGAAATGCTCCATATCTTTGTAAACTTGGAGCATTTCTGCCCTCTGCCTTTCATGCAGTGCATGAAGTTGCAAGGGCTGCGGGAAAGAATGGTGAATCTCCCTGGAGAATATGCTTTTAGAATTACTCTTCAGAAGGGCTTATACAACCTTCATCGTGAACCATAACACAATATGGACACAGCCAGGCCGACCAAGTGTCATCATGAACCATAACACAATGTGTACACAGCCAGTCTGACCAAGTGTCATCATGAACCATAACACAATGTGTACACAGCCAGGCCGACCAAGTGTCATCATGAACCATAACACAATGTGTACACAGCCAGTCTGACCAGGTGCCATCATGAACCATAACACAATGTGTACACAGCCAGGCCGGCCAGGTGCCATCATGAACCATAACACAATGTGGGCACAGACCGGCCAAGTGCCATCATGAACCATAACACAATGTGGGCACAGCCAGTCTGACCAGGTGCCATCATGAACCATAACACAATGTGTACACAGCCAGGCCGGCCAGGTGCCATCATGAACCATAACACAATGTGGGCACAGACCGGCCAAGTGCCATCATGAACCATAACACAATGTGGGCACAGCCAGTCTGACCAGGTGCCATCATGAACCATAACACAATGTGTACACAGCCAGTCTGACCAAGTGTCATCATGAACCATAACACAATATGGACACAGCCAGGCCGACCAAGTGTCATCATGAACCATAACACAATGTGTACACAGCCAGTCTGACCAGGTGCCATCATGAACCATAACACAATGTGTACACAGCCAGTCTGACCAAGTGTCATCATGAACCATAACACAATGTGTACACAGCCAGTCTGACCAAGTGTCATCATGAACCATAACACAATGTGTACACAGCCAGTCTGACCAGGTGCCATCATGAACCATAACACAATGTGTACACAGCCAGGCCGGCCAGGTGCCATCATGAACCATAACACAATGTGTACACAGCCAGGCCGGCCAGGTGCCATCATGAGCCACTGTAACACAATGTGTACACAGCCAGTCTGACCAGGTGCCATCATGAACCATAACACAATGTGGGCACAGACCGGCCAAGTGTCATCATGAGCCATAACACAATGTGGGCACAGACCGGCCGGCCAGGTGCCATCATGAACCATAACACAATATGGACACAGCCAGGCCGACCAAGTGTCATCATGAACCATAACACAATGTGTACACAGCCAGTCTGACCAGGTGCCATCATGAGCCATGACACAATGTGTACACAGCCAGTCTGACCAGGTGCCATCATGAACCATAACACAATGTGTACACAGCCAGGCCGGCCAGGTGCCATCATGAACCATAACACAATGTGTACACAGCCAGGCCGGCCAGGTGCCATCATGAGCCACTGTAACACAATGTGTACACAGCCAGTCTGACCAGGTGCCATCATGAACCATAACACAATGTGGGCACAGACCGGCCAAGTGTCATCATGAGCCATGACACAATGTGGGCACAGACCGGCCGGCCAGGTGCCATCATGAACCATAACACAATATGGACACAGCCAGGCCGACCAAGTGTCATCATGAACCATAACACAATGTGTACACAGCCAGTCTGACCAGGTGCCATCATGAACCATAACACAATGTGGGCACAGCCAGTCTGACCAGGTGCCATCATGAACCATAACACAATGTGTACACAGCCAGTCTGACCAGGTGCCATCATGAACCATAACACAATGTGTACACAGCCAGTCTGACCAGGTGCCATCATGAGCCATGACACAATGTGGGCACAGCCAGTCTGACCAGGTGCCATCATGAACCATAACACAATGTGTACACAGCCAGGCCGGCCAGGTGCCATCATGAACCATAACACAATGTGTACACAGCCAGGCCGGCCAGGTGCCATCATGAGCCACTGTAACACAATGTGTACACAGCCAGTCTGACCAGGTGCCATCATGAACCATAACACAATGTGGGCACAGACCGGCCAAGTGTCATCATGAGCCATGACACAATGTGGGCACAGACCGGCCGGCCAGGTGCCATCATGAACCATAACACAATATGGACACAGCCAGGCCGACCAAGTGTCATCATGAACCATAACACAATGTGTACACAGCCAGTCTGACCAGGTGCCATCATGAACCATAACACAATGTGGGCACAGCCAGTCTGACCAGGTGCCATCATGAACCATAACACAATGTGGGCACAGCCAGTCTGACCAGGTGCCATCATGAACCATAACACAATGTGTACACAGCCAGTCTGACCAGGTGCCATCATGAGCCATGACACAATGTGGGCACAGCCAGTCTGACCAGGTGCCATCATGAACCATGACACAATGTGGGCACAGCCAGTCTGACCAGGTGCCATCATGAACCATAACACAATGTGTACACAGCCAGTCTGACCAGGTGCCATCATGAGCCATGACACAATGTGGGCACAGCCAGTCTGACCAGGTGCCATCATGAGCCATGACACAATGTGGGCACAGCCAGTCTGACCAGGTGCCATCATGAGCCATGACACAATGTGGGCACAGCCAGTCTGACCAGGTGCCATCATGAACCATAACACAATGTGTACACAGCCAGTCTGACCAGGTGCCATCATGAACCATAACACAATGTGTACACAGCCAGGCCGGCCAGGTGCCATCATGAGCCACTGTAACACAATGTGTACACAGCCAGTCTGACCAGGTGCCATCATGAACCATAACACAATGTGTACACAGCCAGTCTGACCAGGTGCCATCATGAGCCATGACACAATGTGGGCACAGCCAGGCCGACCAAGTGTCATCATGAGCCATGACACAATGTGGGCACAGACCGGCCGGCCAGGTGCCATCATGAACCATAACACAATATGGACACAGCCAGGCCGACCAAGTGTCATCATGAACCATAACACAATGTGTACACAGCCAGTCTGACCAGGTGCCATCATGAACCATAACACAATGTGGGCACAGCCAGGCCGACCAAGTGTCATCATGAACCATAACACAATGTGTACACAGCCAGTCTGACCAGGTGCCATCATGAGCCATGACACAATGTGGGCACAGCCAGGCCGACCAAGTGTCATCATGAGCCATGACACAATGTGGGCACAGACCGGCCGGCCAGGTGCCATCATGAACCATAACACAATATGGACACAGCCAGGCCGACCAAGTGTCATCATGAACCATAACACAATGTGTACACAGCCAGTCTGACCAGGTGCCATCATGAACCATAACACAATGTGTACACAGCCAGTCTGACCAGGTGCCATCATGAACCATAACACAATGTGTACACAGCCAGGCCGGCCAGGTGCCATCATGAGCCACTAACACAATGTGTACACAGCCAGTCTGACCAGGTGCCATCATGAACCATAACACAATATGGACACAGCCAGGCCGACCAAGTGTCATCATGAACCATAACACAATGTGTACACAGCCAGTCTGACCAGGTGCCATCATGAACCATAACACAATGTGGGCACAGCCAGGCCGGCCAGGTGCCATCCTGAGCCACTGTAACACAATGTGTACACAGCCAGTCTGACCAGGTGCCATCATGAACCATAACACAATGTGGGCACAGCCAGGCCGGCCAGGTGCCATCATGAGCCACTGTAACACAATGTGTACACAGCCAGTCTGACCAGGTGCCATCATGAACCATAACACAATGTGGGCACAGCCAGGCCGGCCAGGTGCCATCATGAGCCACTGTAACACAATGTGTACACAGCCAGTCTGACCAGGTGCCATCATGAACCATAACACAATGTGGGCACAGACCGGCCAAGTGCCATCATGAACCATAACACAATGTGGACACAGCCAGGCCGACCAGGTGCCATCATGAACCATAACACAATGTGGGCACAACCAGGCCGACCAGGTGCCATCGTGAACCATAACACAATGTGGGCACAGCCAGGCCGGCCAGGGGCCATCATGAACCATAACACAATGTGGGTACAGACCGGCCAAGTGCCATCATGAACCATAACACAATGTGGACACAGCCAGGCCGACCAGGTGCCATCATGAACCATAACACAATGTGGGCACAACCAGGCCGACCAGGTGCCATCATGAACCATAACACAATGTGGGCACAGACTGACTGGCCAAATGCCATCATGAACTACCATAACACAATGTGGGCACAGCCAGGCCAACCAAGTGCCATCATGAATCATAACACAATGTGGGCACAGCTAGGCCGGCCAAGTGCCATCATGAATCATAACACAATGTGGGCACAGCTAGGCCGGCCAAGTGCCATCATTAACCATAACACAATGTGGGCACAGCCAGGCCGACCAGGTGCCATCATGAACCATAACACAATGTGGGCACAACCAGGCCGACCAGGTGCCATCATGAACCATAACACAATGTGGGCACAGACTGGCTGGCCAAATGCCATCATGAACTACCATAACACAATGTGGGCACAGCCAGGCCAACCAAGTGCCATCATGAATCATAACACAATGTGGGCACAGCTAGGCCGGCCAAGTGCCATCATGAATCATAACACAATGTGGGCACAGCTAGGCCGGCCAAGTGCCATCATTAACCATAACACAATGTGGGCACAGCCAGGCCGACCAGGTGCCATCCAGTGGTCGAAGTGAGCGGGATCGGTAGGGCACGGCGTGCCCCTACTTCTTTAATTTCATAGAGTCCGTTCCCCTACTTTCTTATTTTAAACATGCCTCCCGGACGGCAGAAATCGCCAAAGCCGATAGTTGAGGCTCGGCTTTTGGGGACGGTCGGAACGGGCAGAGAAGGAAAAGGACTCTGTCTTTTCCTTCGTGCCCCGAGAAGACAAGGACAGTGTCCAGTTCTCCTGCCGCTGGCAGCTGCCCCCTCTCTTTGTTCCCCCTCTTCCCTATCTTTCTGTCTCGCTCCTCCTCATTTAGTGAAAACCGAGACTGTATTACCTTCTCTTTCCTCCATTCGTTTATTTGCTCCCCTGTGAAATGGATCCGAAAAACTATTTTCCTGGAAACGTCCTCTTTTTCTGACATTTTTCAATTTCTAAGTGCAGCCTCGGGTTGGAGAGAAATAAAACATTCAAAATATGAAAAATAACTAACTAAAGCAAGACGGAGTGGTTGCAAGGTGGCCAGATTGACTTATTCACACCTAAACACATAGCGCCACTTTACAGTGTTTGCCAGTGAAGCGCTACTTTTGTTTTCTCGTCTCTCTTTGAACAACATTGTTTTCCCTGGGTGGGAAAGTGCACTATTCTTGGAGGTACTAAAATACCTGCTTGATGGGTGAATTAGAAAACAAAATGTGTACAGCGGCTGTGTGTTCACGAATGTGGTCTTTTTAAACCATACTGCTTACATTTTGTAAGGATATAAGCAATGGGCATTGAAACGGGTCCCTTCTGGGCCCTGTAGTCATGTCATTAACTTTTCAGGCAAAAGCACTCACTGATTTCTGAATAATGTGTAAAAAGAAAAAGGTAACCATGTTGTTCCTGCTTACATTTCACATGCTTTACTTTATCTTGCATTCCCTATGAGTGTTTGCTTTTTCTAGGATGATGTTCATTTTTTTTAGGTAGCATATTGCTCTTGTCTAGTGCGTAATTTGAATTGAGTCACATCCAGGTGTTTATAGTGGGTCAGTGCTGTGCAAGTTTCTCTCAGTGGGGCAGTATGGTGTTCAGTGGGGGAGAGGATGTGGAACTATGGTCAGAGCTGCTGAATTTGGAACTGGGGAACCAGGTTCAGCCTTCATGACCAGTCCACCAGACCACTCCCGCTGAGGGAGCACATTCCCATGCTAGACCTTAGAAGGCCCCGTAAGATCTTAAAAGCCCTGGTGTCTTAGCACCAGCAGGTGGACCCTAGCAGTGGCATGTGTGGGTTAATCTTGAAGGCCTGTCCTCCACAATTCATTCTGAAGTTCACCTTCAGTCTTGCAGGCAGGCCTATGAAGCAGCACACCATAGAGTGACAGTGACTCTGTCTCTGAGGTCACAGGACCCTTGAGCAGGGTGGCTCTAGGCGCTGACCAGCCGCGGTCCGTGCAGGTAACAGCGGTGGGGCAGAGGGGCCGGGTAAGCGGGGATTTCGAGGGACGATGCCGAGGGAAAATGAAATAATTAATTATCCCTCTGCATCGTCCCTCGAAATCCCCCCTTACCCGGCCCCACCGCTGTTACCTGCACGGACCACGGCTGGCGCTGACTTCAGGTGGGGGTGTCGTGTTTGCAAGTATAATATGGTTTTAAAAGCACTTGCTGCCTCCTTCCTGGCCTCCAACAATTTTCGGCAACAATAAAAATGTCATAACTCCAGTGATTAATGTTCTTAGTAGAGAGATGGTGTTTTGTCTAGTGGACGTTTTGACTCGTGGAAAGGAAGTGCAGAGGGTTAATGTGCCTGCTGCTAAGAATATGTACCATGCAGATCACAAAGTGCACATAATGTAAATAGGTCAATGGGTTACTGCTTTTGTCAGAGAGATCCTATTGTTACTTGCAGTTAATAAGTTAAAATCCTAACATAGAACAGTGAGCTATTAAACTATGCTGCCTACTAGTATGGTTGTCATGTGACTCTTACACCTTGTAGTCCTTTTTCTTATGTAACATTTCCTATACAGTGATTTACACACATATGATTGATTGTCTCTGTGTAATATGTGTGATGTAAAGTGTTCTGACACCCTACACTGGTATTAGTGGTGCTGTACATTTTCTAATACTTTATTATTTTGACATTTTTACACATGCTAACAGTTTCTGCAAAGATTTTTCCTTATTAGTACCAGTGGAACATACAACTGCAGCAGTGAGAAAGGTGACCAGTCAACCTTTGCAAAGGGCCCTCCACTTCACAGCAGCACAAGTCACATTTTTTAGTAACTTTTGATCCGTTTGAGCTATAAACAATTTATTAGTTAAAATCGTCAGATTATGCAGCAGATAATGTATTATGTGGCAAATATGGCAGAGCAATAATTATGTGTAAAACTAGGATATTTTGCCATTCATGTTTGAACTGCTTTTGTGGAAAAAAGGGTGGGGGAAGTGCTGATGACAGAAACTACATGGCTGGGAGACAAATGGCTCGCGATTCCACTTTTAACGATATTTGGGACATTCTGTGATTGGAAACGTATCCCACTTTGTGAATGTATTTTAATTTCAATAACTCATATTAAACCTTAAATAAACATGTGTCCATTGGTTAAATTAAATAAAGTAATAAGCTGTAACCAGTTAGTAAAATGGAAACAAAAACTAAAAATTGGGATATTTTGCTCTTTCTGCCACACCTCTGACTCCGCCCACTGACCCAATCCACGGGTTATTCCCGCCCACAGTTCCCCTACTTTCCCCCCCCCCACTTCGACCACTGGTGCCATCATGAACCATAACACAATGTGAGCTCGGGCCGGCCTCCATCTCGGGCCGGCCTCCATCACGGACCACGGCACAATGTGCGCTCAGATGGGCACAGACATGTCCGCAGTGCCGCCATCACACAGGGGTCCTTCGCAGGCCCCGCGGCCGCCCTGGCGCCGCCCGGCTCGGGGCTAGGCCGCTCTCAATCGCCGCTTGTCTATTGTCGGCCGAGCCTTCGAACAGGGCTGTCACATTTCTCCGACAGGCGCTTTATTGGGGGTGAAGCGGCTGCTTTATGATAGCCCGCCACAAAGGCCTTTCTCACGGCGTGTTTTTACAGTCGACCTAAAACTTCCTGACGCACTTATTAGGGCCGCAGAGTCCAGGGCACGGACTGCTGCTGCCGGGGAGGCACAGGGCGGCTCCTGCATCGGGGTGGGGCACAGGCTGCCTCTGGTTTCAGGGGAGGGTACAGGCTGGCCCCTGTATCAGGGGTAGGATACAGACTGGCCCCTGTGTCAAGCTAGGACACAGGCTGCCTGTAGTGTCAGGGGTAGGGTATGGACTGGCCCCTGTATCAGGGGTAGGGTACAGGCAGGCACCTGTATAAGGGGTGTGGCACAGGCTGCCTCTGGTGTCAGGGGTAGGATACAGGCTGGCCCCTGTATCAGGGTTGGGGTACACGCTGCCTCTGGTATCAGGGGTAGGGTACAGACTGGCCCCTGTATCAGGGGTAGGGTACAGGCAGGCACCTGTATTAGGGGTGGGACACTGGCCGCCTGTAGTGTCAGGGGTAGGGTACAGACTGGCCACTGTATCAGGAGTAGGGTACAGACTGGCCACTGTATCAGGAGTAGGGTACAGGCTGGCCCCTGTATCAGGGGAGGGGCACATACTGCTTCTGGTGTCAGGGGTAGGGTACAGACTGGCCCCTGTATCAGGGGTAGGGTACAGGCTGGCCCCTGTATCAGGGGTAGGACACAGGCTGCCTGTAGTGTCAGGGGTAGGGTAGGGTTCCCTGTATCAGGGGTGAGGCGCACGCTGCCTTTAGTGTCATGGGAAGGGTACAGGCTGGCCCATGTATCAGGGGTGGGGCACACGCTGCCTCTGATGACGGGTAGGGTACAGGCTGGCCCTTGTATCAGGGGTGGGGCACTGGCTGCATGTAGTGTCAGGGGTAGGGTACAGACTGGCCCCTGTATAAGGGGTAGGGTACAGGCTGGCCCTGTATCAGGGGTAGGGTACAGGCTGGCCCCTGTGTCAGGGGTAGGGTACAGGCTGGCCCCTATATCAGGGGTGGGGCGCACGCTGCCTTTAGTGTCATGGGTAGGGTACAGGCTGGCCCCTGTATCAGGGGAGGGGCACATACTGCTTCTGGTGTCATGGGTAGGGTACAGGCTGGCTGGCCCCTGTATCAGGGGTGGGACACTGGCTGGTTTCTGTAGTATCGGGGGTAGGGTAAAGGCTGACTCTAGTGTAAGGGGTGGGTACAGGCTGACTCTAGTGTAAGGGGTGGGTACGGGCTGGCTCTTGTAGGGGGGTGGGTACGGGCTGGCTCCTGTAGAGGACTGGATACAGGCTGGCTCCTGGAGGGGGGTGAATACATGCTGGCTCCTGTGTCAGGGGTGGGTACAGGCTGGCTCCTGTAGGGGGTTGGGCACAGACTGGCTCCTGCAGGGGGTTGGGCACAGGCTGGCTCCTGCAGGGGGTTGGGCACAGGCTGGCTCCTGCAGGGGGTTGGGCACAGGCTGGCTCCTGCAGGGGGGTGGATACAGGCTGGCTCCTGGCTGGCTCCTGTAAGGGGTTGGGCACAGGCTGGATCCTGTGTCAGGGGTGGGTATAGGCTGGCTCCTGCAGGGGGCTGGGCACAGGCTAGCTCCTGTGTCATTGGCAGGGTACAGGCTATTACCGCTCCACTTAAAGAGCAGGCCACAGGCTGGCAGGTCTGTCACAGTGATGGGGGAGGTCAGTCCCTATAACTGATGGAGCTGGGACTGTGCAAGACTCCTCCCAGCCCTGCTCCTGTAGCAGACGAGAGGACCCGGGTTATGGCACAGGCCGCCTGCTTCATAAGGGGAGATGGCAGGGCTACTTTTGTAACAAGCGCCCAAAGACAACCTCGCTATCACACGAGAGGGCACAGGTTTTCTCCTGTATACCCAAGGGCGGCACAGACATTTCCATGCATCTCAACCCGTTCCCTGCTCCCGGTGCACGGCTGTCTCAGTATCGGTTTTAAACGCGTTATACAGCGCCAAGAAGCATCCGCGTACGAGCGCTAATATTATTAGCCTAATATATCACGGGAGGGGTTGTCCCTGCCCCTGTATCACAAGACGGGACAGAGGCCTGGCACAAGACAGGGCACTGGCTGCTGTCGCAGCAGGGCACAGGGCACACGGGACGGCAGCGGTGCTGCCTTTTATGCAGCTGCATAGGGCAAGGTTTCGGGCCAAGGGCATCGGAGCGCTTTATAAGAGAACCGGATGACATTACCCAAGGTCAGATTCAGTTTTTAGACACGGGGAGGTTAAGTGATTTGCCCAGGATCACAGTTTCATAGTGGGCAGCTCAAGCCGACAGGCCGCATAGCCATCTGCTTCAGGGAATGAACGGGCATAGACTTGCCCCAAACCGGCACGCCCCTCCCAGATTCTAAGAACAAGGACCTGCGTCTGGAGCAGCGCTGGGGGGCGCGAGACTGGCACGATATCTGCGGGATCGGGAGGGCGGGATGGGAAGAGTGTGGAAGTACGTAACGTCCTGGTACTGCAGCGGGGAGAGGGCACAGAGCATGTCCTGGTACTGCAGAGGGAAGAGGGCACGTCCTGGTAGTGCAGAGGGAAGAGGGCACAGGGCACGTCCTGGTATAGCAGGAGAGAGAGGGCACAGAGCATGTCCTGGTACTGCAGAGGGACGAGGGCACAGGGCACGTCCTGGTACTGCAGAGGGAAGAGGGCACAGGGCACGTCCTGGTACTGCAGAGGGAAGAAGGCACAGGGCACGTCCTGGTCCTGCAGAGGGAAGAGGGCACAGGGCACGTCCTGGTACTACAGGAGAGAGAGGGCACAGAGCATGTCCTGGTATTGCAGAGGGAAGAGGGCACGTCCTGGTATAGCAGCGGGGCGAGGGCACATCCTGGTACTGCAGCTGGGGAGAGGCCACAGGGCACGTCCTGGTACTGCAGCGGGAGAGAGGGCACAGTGAACGTTCTGACAATGCAGCGGGGGAGAGGGCACAGGGCACGTCCTGGCACTCCAGCGGGCACAGGACACATCCTGGTACTGCAGAGGGGAGAGGGCACAGGGCATGTCCTGGACCTGCAGAGGGGAGAGGGCAGAGGGCACGTCTCGGTACTGGAGGGTGGAGAGGGCACAGGGCATGTTCTGGTACTGCAGGGGAGAGGGCATGGGGCACCTCCTGGTGCTGCGAGGGGGCACATTATGGTACTGCAGGGGGGACAGGGAGCAGGGTACGTCCTGGTACTGCAGCGATGGAGAGGGCACAGAGCACGTCCTGGTACTGCAGAGGGCGTGTCTTGGCACCGCAGCGGGGAAGAGGGCTGAGGGCACATCATTGCACTGCAGGGGGAAGAAGGCACAGGGCACGTCCTGGTAATGCAAGGGGCGGAGGGCACATCCTGCACTGCAGAGGGCACGTCCTGCACTGCAGAGGGCACGTCCTGTTACTGCAGGGGGGGAGGGCACAGGACACGTCTTGGTACTGCAGGGGGGGGAGGGCACAGGACACGTCTTGGTACTGGAGGGGGGAGAGGGCACAGGGCGCGTCCTGGCACTGCAGGGGGGAGAGGGCACCTCCTAGTACTGCAGTGGGGAGAAGGGCACGTCCTGGTACTGCAGCAGGGGGCAGGGCACAGGGCATATTCTGGTTCTGCAGGGGAGAGGGCACAGAGCACATCCTGGTACTGCAGGGGAGAGGGCACAGGGCACCTCCTGGTCCTGCATGGGGGAGGGGGCACATCCTGGTACTGCAGGTGGGGCAGGGAGCAGGGTACGTCTTGGTACTGCAGCGAGGGAGAGGGCACAGGGCACGTCCTGACACTGTAGCAGGGGAGAGGGAACAGAGCACGTCCTGGTACTGCAGAGGGCGTGTTTTGGCACTGCAGCGGGGGAGAGGGCTCAGGGCACATCCCTGCACTGCAGGGGAAGGGGGCACAGGGCACGTCCTGGCAATGCAGGAGGCACAGGGCACGTCCTGGCAATGCAGGAGGCAGAGGGCACAGGGCACGACCTGTTACTGCAGGGGGGGAGAGGGCACAGGACTCGTCTTGGTACTGGAGGGGGGAGAGGGCACGTCCTGGTACTACAGCGGGGGAGAGGGCACAGGGCATGTCCTGGTACTGCAGAGGGCATGGAGCATGTCTTGATACTGCAGCGGGGGAAGGGCACAGGGCACCTCCTGGCACTGCAGCAGGGGAGAGGGCATGGGGCACCTGCTGGTACTGCAGGGGGAACAGGGCATGGGGCACATCCTGGCACTGCAGCAGGGGAGAGGGCATGGGGCACCTCCTGGTACTGCAGGGGGAACAGGGCACGTCCTGGTACTGCAGGGGAAACAGGGCACATCCTGGCACTGTAGATGGTAGAGGGCAGGGCACAAGTCCTAAAAAAAGAAGTGGGGGGACGCTCCAAGTTAGGTGGTGTCACCGGAAGTGACGTCACGACAGGAGTGAGGTCACGAAATTTGCCGGTCTCCGTCTGAAATGCGTGAATACATACACGATACAAGTAGAGGTATAATACTGCAATAAGTGGCAGTCACTCAAAACACAAGAACACGCTATACACAGGACCCATTCCTCGGATTACATGGTTATTACAGACTCGGGCCGTAGGCACTACGGGCATCTGTCGGGGTCCCTGGAAGTGACATGCTCGGCGTGTTGACAGCGCAGCTCCTTGAAGCCTTGGCGCCTCGGCTGTGCTCTGAGAAAGGCTGGCAAGGGGAGGGCGCGAGGTGGAAGGGGAGATTAGTCTGAGCCTCGGGTGCATTTGAAAGGCTATCATTCGCGCGCAGGTGCAGACTCGGGTACCGGCTCCATCTTTTGGGCAGGGGGGACGGCGTCCACCCGGTAAAAACCCTGTAAAATAAGTGGGGGGACGCCGTCCACCCGCGTGGTACCCCGACTCGAGCCCTGGTAGAGGGTACAGGGCACGACCTGGTACTGCAGCGGGAGAGGGCACAGGGCACGGCCTCGCACTGGAGGTCACCTCCTGGTACTGCAGTGGGGGGCAGAGCACGTCCTGGTACTGCAGCAGTGGAGAGGGCACAGGGCACGTCCTGGTACTGCATGGGTGAGAGGGCACATCCTGGTACTGCAGGGGGGAGAGGGCATAAAGCACGTCCTGGTACTGCAGCCGGGGAAAGGGCACGTCCTGGTACTGCAGCGGGGGAGAGAGCACATGCCACTTCCTGGTACTGCAGCTGGGGGGGGGTTTCACAGGGCACGTCCTGACACTGTAGCAATGGAGAGGGCATAGAGCATGTCCCGGTACTGAATAGGGCACAGGGAACGTCCTGGTACTGTAGATGGTAGAGGGTACAGGGTACGACCTGGTATTGCAGCGGGGGAGAAGGCACAGGGCACGTCCAGGCACTGCAGGGGAGAGAGGGCGCAGGGTACATCCTGGCACTGCAGGGGAGAGAGGGCGCAGGGTACATCCTGGTACTGCAGAGGGCATGGAGCATGTCCTGGTACTGCAGGGGAGAGAGGGCACAGTGTACATCCTGGTACTTCAGCGGGGGAGAGGACACAGGGCTCGTCATGGTACTACAGCGGGAGAGAGGGCACGTCCTGGTACAGCAGTGGGCACAGGACACATCCTGGTACTGCAGAGAGGAGAGGGCACGTCCTGGTGCGGTAGGGGACAGGGCACGCCCGGGTACTGCAGTGGGGAAGAGGGCACGTCCAGGCACTGCAGTGGGAGAGAGGGGTCAGGGCAAGTCCTGGTGCTGCAGGGGGAGAGGGCGCAGGGCACGTCCTGGTACTGCGGGAGGGGGTGGGGAGATGGCACAGATCACGTCCTGGCACTGCAGCAGGGAATAGGGCACGTCCTGGCACTGCAGTGGGGAAGTGGGCACAGGTAAAGTCCTGTACGGCGGCAGGGGAGAAGGTACTGGGTACGTCCTGGCACTGCAGTATGGAAGAGGGCATGTCCAGGTACTGCAGGGGGCACAGTGCACGTCCTGGTACTGAAAGCTACGTCCTGGTACTGCAGGGGGGAGAGGGCACATTCTGGCACTGCAGGGGGAGCAGGCACAGGGCAAGTCTTGCACGTCCTGGCACTGCAGCGGGGGAGAGGGCACAGGGCACGTCCTGGGACTGCAGTGGGTGAGAGGGCACAGAGTACGTCCTGGCACTGCAGCGGGGGAGAGGGCACAGGGCACATCCTGGCACTGCAGCGGGGGAGAGGGCACAGGGCACATCCTGGCACTGCAGCGGGGGAGAGGGCACAGGGCACGTCCTGGCACTGCAGCGGGGGAGAGGGCACAGGGCACGCCCTGGCACTGCATCGGGTGACAGGGCACAGAGTACGTCCTGGCACTGCAGCGGGGGAGAGGGCACAGGGCACATCCTGGCACTGCAGTGGGGGAGAGGGCACAGGGCACGTCCTGGCACTGCAGCGGGGGAGAGGGCACAGGGCACGTCCTGGGACTGCAGTGGGTGAGAGGGCAGAGTACGTCCTGGCACTGCAGCGGGGGAGAGGGCACAGGGCACATCCTGGCACTGCATCGGGGGAGAGGGCACAGGGCACGTCCTGGCACTGCATTGGGTGAGAGGGCATAGAGTACGTCCTGGTACTGCAGCGGGGGAGACGGCACAGGGCCCGTCCTGGCACTGCAGTGGGTGAGAGCGCACAGAGTACGTCCTGGTACTGCAGCGGGGGAGAGGGCACAGGGCACATCCTGGCACTGCAGTGGGGGAGAGGGCACAGGGCACGTCCTGGCACTACAGGGGGGAGAGGGCACATTCTGGCACTGCAGGGGGGAGAGGGCAAGTCCTGGTACTACAGGGGACACAGGGCACTTTCTGGTACTGAAAGGCACGTTCTGGTACTGCAAGGGGGACAGAGCACGTCCTGGTACTGCAGGGGGCACGGGACATGTCCTGGTACTGCTTCGGTCGATGAATGACACAAAGCGATGCTTAAAAATGCTCACATGATTCTGTTTTTAATATTTCATTAGGGTTTGTTAACTTGTCAACAATCATTAACAGTTACACACCCCCTTGTCACCGCCCTCGCCCTGCAGTGCACTGTTGATACAGGAGCTTTGTATGTCACAAACAGGGCTATACTCTGGTTACCAGAAGCCACTCTACTGGTGCATAACAAGTGAGGAAAAGCAGCTGCAATCTACAAATGCCCACGTCATTCTTAATTACTCTGGGCTAGGGAAAATTCAAACTCTGCATTTATTAAGGGAACTCGGACAGCGCTTTGAACCCTCCAGGTGTGCACTGCAGCGCTATACAAGTGATGGTGATGATAGATGGGCGAATACTGGTCAAGAAACTCTGTTCTAACATCCATCTGAGTTAAAGTATAAAAACTACCAAAAAATGCAGAAAGAGGTAAGGACAAAGCGTTTACTTAAAAAACGAAATGCATATAAATACCCCTTATGCGGCTAATTTGTACAAAGTGAAACCAGACAGCCTAGTTTAACCTAAATCGCGGCTCAACTCTTACATTGTCTTATCTTATGCAAATATTTTTTTTCAGCAACACTCCTTTTTCTTCATGATCGCTTAATAAAGCACTTTCAAATGTGTGAGTTCAGAATACCAGTTATACAAAACATTGTGTTTGATTTAATAGACTGTAATGTTGCTCTACAACAATCTGGGCCATGCACAGGGTTTACAAGACAACTGTCTTGCCTCCTAGTTCACTAACGGTTCTTTTTTACAAACTAACTTTTAAGAAGTATTACTCAGTGCAGTGCTTTAACGAGATGTATTAATGTCAAAGCTTCCACATGTCAAAACACTTTTGAATTTTGAAGAGCGCCATATTTGACGTGATGTGTGGTTTATGATTTACATTGCAAAGATTTCCAGGGCTCGGCTTGTGAACGGGCTCTGAGATCCGAGCCAGACCTTTGGCTCGGCCCTGCTTGTTGTTTTGTAAGCTCACCCACCTCTACCCAAATCAGTCCCCTCTAAAATCATGAATGACTGAAAGAAGTGCCCAGGAAGACCTTGCCATTTGTTAGAAATGGTTTCATCAGTTTCTTTCTATAACCCCAGTCACTGCCCATGAAGATGCCAGGCCTGGCTCATCCCAGTGCCAAGGCATAGCTCGTCAAGTACAGTATCCCTGTCCAACGCACACGCAACACTGCCAGACCAGCCCGCCAATGCTAGAATAGCATCACAGACCAGGATTGGAGCTCTCAACACCCACCGACACGAACACAGCAACATCCTCCACACAGGCATCAAGAATTTAAAAAATTGGATCACCTTCTGCACTGACTTCCTGGCCCCCCTCAAACACAGCAATAGATAATCAATCAGTATGTAGTATCCTTTTTTTTTTGTGGTATATTTTTATTGAGAAGTACATGTCAGTTTATAAATAATACATTAAAAAGGAGTATAAACAAATCAAATTATGGCCACACAATAAATTACTATGAAATGTTAACTTCTCAGATTTCTAAATATAAAAAAGATAATACAGATATCAAAAGATACAATAGCTAAGGTACTCATAAAACCTGGAAAGGAAGGAATAGGAAAGGTGGACTAGGGAGGAGATGATACAGATATCAAAAGATACAATAGCTGAGGTACTCATAAAACCTGGAAAGGAAGGAATAGGAAAGGTGGACTAGGGAGGAGATGATACAGATATCAAAAGATACAATAGCTGAGGTACTCATAAAACCTGGAAAGGAAGGAATAGGAAAGGTGGACTAGGGAGGAGATGATATAGATAGTATACAATATGTAGTAAACCATGGATTATAGATAGTTGGAAGATAGTAGCGATAATATCATACAAATATAATATTTCAAGTGAAGATATTCCAACTAACTCAACAATTTCCAATAGGTGAACGGTAAGTCCTAATTAAGAAAACAGTGTTACTGGCTAAAGCATCAACAGTCCTAATGATAACATCAACAGCATGAATATAAATAATGATGGTAATGAATTAATAAGGAAATGCAAAAAGAAGTGAGTCCCTTATTGTAGTTCCTAATTAGAAGAAAAATCTGAAATATTACCAGATATAGAATTTTTATTAGCTAGAAAGGGGTTCCAAATTTGGATGAAAGTTCCAACATTGTCCCTGCAATCTATAAATGAGTTTTTCATATGATGCTATTTTATACATTTCAATAAGCCATTCATCATGTGTTGGGCATTGTGGTGTTCTCCAATGTCTTAATATACACATTTTTCCTACAGTGAGTGCTATAGCTATCAATCGTCTTGTATGGTTTGTGAGATTTGGGAGATCAGTAACATCATGTAATAGAACTAATTTTTCCGTTAAAGGAATGGACACTTGTATAGCTCTGTGTAGAGAGGCAGTTATGGAAGACCAATATTCCTTCAAAATTGGGCATCGGAATAAAATGTGTAGTATATCGCAGTCCTCCTGTGGGCACCTCCAACAGGTAGATTGGTGTAGTAAACCTGCTGACTTGAGTTTTTGTGGTGACCAGTACCAGTTATGAAGAATTTTGAAAGAGTAAATTTCATTCTGGCCTCTCTGATTCCCTTATCCATGTTCATAATAACATCCTCCCATTCCTCATCGGAATAAGCTACAGTAATTAACCCTTGCCACTTGACATGAAGTTGTGCTAGTAATGGGTATGAGTGTAATTTATGTACTATGAGATTATAAAATCCAGAGACTGCGCCTTTGAATTTCCCCCAAACTTTTAAGTATTGTAACACTGGGGAATCCTCAACTATCCAAGGAAATGGTCCTAGTCTACGAAATAGGGCTTGTTTTAGTTGTAAGCATTTCCCTCTTGGTAGGGAGGGAGTTGAAATTCTATCTGAAGCATTTCAAAGGTTTTAAGCTCACCTTCTAAAGTGAGTAAGTGATCCAATGTTAGAATACCTGCGCTCTCCCATATATCCCAGGATATAGTTTGTTTACCTATTCTAATATCAGCGTTATGCCATATGGGGGCCTTTCCATGCAGTCTTGGGTTACTCTTAAGGAGTTTGTGGGCATGTATCCAAATCTTAAGCATAGATTGAATAATAGGGTTGGGAGTTTGTAAAGCAGGTGATTTATGAGTGTAAAACATGTGCAAACCTGAAGTTACCTGTACAGTTTGTCTTTCAATGAGAACCCATAGTGGGGGATCATCCTGTCTGGGCCAAAGATAAACCAATTGAGATAAATGGAGGGCTTTATAGTAATGCTCAATACACGGTAAACTAAGACCCCCATATCGCCTGTGAGCAATCATTTTTGAGATTTTAAGTCTAGGTCTCAGGGATCCCCAAATAAAGGTTTTAATACCTTTGTCAATATCTCGCAATATTGATATTTTAACTGTCAACAGCAACATACCTAAAACATAAGTGAAACGGGGCACTATAATCATTTTCACTGCCTGTACTCTACCCCAAAAAGACAAGTTAAGATGGGACCATTTTTCATACTCTGACTTCGTTTTGGCAATAAGTGGTTCTAAGTTATCTTGAATCATACGTACTAAACCTGTGTTGATGTAAATACCTAAATACTTCAGGCGGTCCACTTTCCATTGAAAATTATAGCCCAAAATAGCTGCTTTCCTTGTACCCCTGGACAATGGTAGAGGCTTCACTCTTATTCCAATTGACTTTGTAGCCAGAAATGATTGAGAAGCGAGAAATGGTAGACATGAGTCTAGGGAGTGAAGTAGGCAGATCAGTAAGTGTGAGCAATATGTCATCTGCATAAAGAAGTATTTTTGAGATCCCTGCTGGTGTAGGAATGCCTGCTATTTGTGAACACTGTCTTATTGCCGCAGCCAGCGGTTCAAGTGCAAGAAGGCACAAAAGGGGCGATAAAGGGCAACCTTGGCGGGTTCCTCTTTGCACTAAAAAGATTTTGAAAGGAAACCCCACAATTCACTTGTGCGGATGGTGTTTCATATAACCATTTGACCTTAGAGATATATTCATTGCCTAACCCCAGCCTATGTAGTGTACGGAACATATAGCTCCATTCAATACGGTCAAAGGCCTTCTCGGCATCTAAGGATAAGGCTACTCTGTCTTCTCCAGCATCCTTGGAAAGCCAGAGTATGTGAGCCAAAGTGCGTAGATGGTTACGAGAATTTCTGCCTGGCATGAATCCCACTTGAGAATTATGTATGAGCTTAGCGATAACTTGTTTGAGTCTTTTGGCGAGAATGGTGGCTAATACAGTATGTAGTATCCTACTCTTGTTCTGGTTCTTGTTATGCCTTTTACATCCCCTGCTCAGCCAGTGTGTTTGTGAGTGTGCTGCACGGAATGCTGGAGTGATGATGTGATTGGAATGTTGGGTGCCTGAAGGGTTGGAAGTGACAGGGTGAGAATGGGCTGAGCAGCAGGCAGCCTGCTCCTGGTGGGGCTGCTCTACAGAACTTAACTACCTGCTTCATAGAGCTTTACTACTTGCTCTTCTGATCCTGTAACCTACTACAATAAAACTTCTTGTATTTCATCCTACCTGCGTGGACCTCCTTACTACATTTATTTGGCGACGAGTTGGTGACGAACCTACGTGAAACAAGCATATCTCAGGAACCTGGCGTACAAAATAGGACCTGAAGATGAAACAAGCTACACAACAGACAGTCACAGGCAACAAAAAGGAAAAGAGGAGGTATCCACAGGAAAGGAAAAACTGCGAACAAGATACATGGGTGTTCTTCACAGAACAACAGCTACGTCTACATCCAAGAAAGAATTTCCTCACAGAAAAGAAAAGAAGACAACAAGATTCAAGTAAATATGACGCACTACGCCTCTCAGCCCCACCAGTGTCCTCACCACCAGACAGCCCTAGCCCAGGCGCTCTGTGCTCATCTGATTTACTTCCTATGGACTTTGAATTTTACCAGTGTCACCACCACTGGACAGCCGTAGCCCAGGCGTTCTGTGCTCATCTGATTTACTTCCTATGGACTTTGAATTTTACCACCAGTGTCCCCACCACTGGACAGCCGTAGCCCTGGTGTGCTCATCTGACTTGCATACTTGGGATTTTGAAATTTTCTACCAGTGATGCTTTCATCGCATGGTAATTCCTTTGAGGTTTCAGCCAGTAGAAAATGGGATTATGTTTCTCACATTTTCGTGTAACAGCGAGAGCATTGAAGTTTTTTGAGGCTACACGCTGGAGGAATATATGGGATGATTGGCACCACGTCATCCTCTACACGTGCCTGCTCTTCATTCAACCAGTGCGTGTCCTATTGCTGGGAAATCTCTCCACACTGTGCCTTTCCATTTAGTGTTCAAAGTATCCCTGACACTTTAGTCCATTCAAATTACCCCCGTGTGGCATGTTCAGTTATGCTGTCTACTTTATGTGAGTATAATTGCTCTAGTTGGTTATTCAGCCTTCGTCCCAGCGGCTGATGCGGGTCATCTAAGGTGAGACACTTTTTGACGATTATTATTATTCTCTTCCTCTGAGACCTGCCAGGTTTTTGACCGGTTAACTTCTTCTGTGTCATGGGCCGTTATAACCGTTTGACAGTTAAAACCATGTGCGCATGCATTTTACCTCATTCTAGCAGCCGCGCGGGTCTCCTCGAAGATCTTCTATTACGTCAGCCACTTCACCGCGCCCAGAACTGATTTAGTGACACAGTTTGGCGCACTAACGCGCTGGGAGCCAACCGGCACAGCGCACTGTACGTACCGCCATCTTTGGGTTCATGGAGTCGTTTAGTGCTATTGATCGGCGCCGATTTCTGGCACGGTTGCATCTCTGCCGGCTCATGTGCAGTGAAGGGCAGTGTATAACTACGGTGCCGACGAGCGGCACAGTCTCTTCTCTGCTGTTTTCTTTTCAGTGGAGCATATTTTTCAACACAACTTGGGCAGTTTACGGCGCAATTCCGTACTCTCTTCATCGAGGACGGAATTGCGCCGTAAACTGCCCGAACACGGAGCACCTTGATCAAGTTCTTTACCTCCTAATTCCTCTGTCCCGCGACGGACTAGATGTACTTTGGACGCGCACTGTCCCTTGCGGCGCTCTTATTCATACTCGCCTTGCCCTGAAGAAGCCCATGTCTGGGCGAAACGCGTTGGCTGTTTTGAACACCATTTATGAATAAAAACAACTAAAGATTACAAGCTACGACGTGGACTCAATATTTAACTTACTTATTGTATATACCTTTGAATTGTTACCTTGCATATATTGCCTCTCATACCCCTGTGAACAATATTGTGATGTGTGGTCATGTGGCAGCTGGCCATCTGAGGTGGGCAATATCCGACTACTCTTTGTGACTTGTCTTGACGGTGCAATCCTCTGCAACCCAACTGCTTGCTTCATCTATCACGCAACTACAGGTACTTCGAGGGAAATTACGCATCCATAGTTTTCTTTGGGCCAAGTTGTTTGAAACCTTTTTAAAGTCATCTTCTTATTACATGTTTGATGGATTTTTGTCGTTTTGGTCTTGCTAAGTTTAGATAAAGACACTTTATTTTTCCTAAACTGGTGTGTTGTCCATTTGTGGTGTTATCACTGTATTACTGTGTATTTTGAGTACAAATACTTTACACATTGCCTTTGGGATAAGTCTGTCTGCTCGTGCCAAGCTACCCAGGGTGTGAGTAGGGGTTATCTAAAGTGTGCATTCCCCTTACCCTGACTAGAAGCAAGGGTACCTATCAATCAATCAGGGGAATTGTAAGCGCGCTACTCACCCGAGAGGGTCTCAAGGCGCTGTGGGGGGTTGGTTGTCAGCAGTTTCGATCATTCGAAGAGCCAGAACTTGAGAGCCTTCCTGAAGGTATTCAGGGAGGGGGCGCGTCTGAGGTCGATCGGGAGCTTGTTCCAGGTCTTGACTGCGATGAAGGAGAAAGCTCTTCCCCCTGCTTTTGCTCTGCGGATGCGTGGGGTCTCGACGAGGAAGAGGTTGGCGGACCGGAGGTCTCTTTTGGGTACGTGGAGGGTGATTCTGTCGTTGAGGTATTGGGGTCCAGTGTTGTTTAGGCATTTGTAGGCGTGGATGAGTATCTTGAAGGTGACTCTTCTCGATGGGGAGCCAGTGGAGCTTCCATAGTTGTTGGCTGATGTGCTCGTGTCGAGGGACCTACCTCTACCAACTAGAGACCTCCATTTCTAACACCGATGTTGTTCATGCTTTTGAGGAGGTTGGCAGTGTTGGTATCGTTGAGGTCATTGAGGTGGTAACTGAGGTTTCTGAGGAAGATGTGGACCGTGGCATCTATGGCGAACGGGGGGATGAAATCAGGAATGGTGTTTTAGAAACTGGGGCGTGGTCTCGGAGGTCTGTAAGCGAGGGTGCCCCTGATGGTGGATTTGCTGTCTATTTGGAGATTAAAATTGAAGTGTTCCATGATCAGGGTGGTTTCGTCTGCGGTGGCGGCGCAGTGGATGTTCTTTTTGTGGATGATGGTGATCCCGCCTTCGTGTTTTTTGATACGCTCCCGCTGTGCTATCTTGTAACTGTCGGGTGTCCCTAAGGCGATTTCAGGAGCGGATGCAGGGGTGAGCAAGGTCTCGGTGAAGAAAACGTCAGGGTGAGGGTGGTGATGATGTCCCAGATTTCGGTGACATGCTTGCAGAGCGATCACAAGCTCAAACTCTTATTTCTCACATTTCTGGGGCATTTCTTAAGACATCCTCTTTGAAGCTCTTCGATCAATTCTCATGGGTGGTGGAGACAGCCATCCTTTGAGCTTTAGTCCCTTCTGATATAAAGTAGCTGATCATACAGTAAATCGGCTTTTTGTTTGCGAGGACGGGCAGCGTTTATGGCGTAAAATGTTCTTATCTGTTGTCTTCATGTACATGGTGGTAATTGGTCACTGTTCATAGGTTTGATCAATATATTTTTAAAAATCTATCTCCGAATTGAGGGAAAACTATTTTAAAATTGAAGTTTTATGTACCGGTACCAGTGTAGACTATGTTTGAAGTAAGGAATGTTACGGAGTACCTGCTGGACATCACGTACAGGATCGCCAGTTAGTGATCAAAGGAACAGTCTATGGCGGTTCCAATAATTTGATGCAGGAATTCCTCTCGGACATCAAATAATTCCGGAATGGCAGTGGGCAACGTCAGCATCAAATCTGTCGGCAGGCATTGGGGCCGATGTCTTTTTCTTTCAATATAGCTTCACCGCTTCCAGGGTACCTAGATGTCGAGGATGACTGGGAAGTGTTCTTCACATGAAGGACTGGTGAGGTATGGAAGGGAGTTCTTTGCTAGTACTGCCCACAGTTATGTCCGCTAACACAAAGGCAGCTCTTCTGTTGTGAGTTTCAAGTAATCTTTTTGGGTATTTCCTTTAAGCAGACAGCACAAATTAAGGTGTGCATACCCACCAAATCTTGCCCATTAATCCTTCCAACAAAACAAACTCACTCCACACACCCTCGTCCCTGGAGATATCACATCCTCTTCCACCCCAATCTGGCTTTAACATTCCTGCCTCACTGAGTCACACATTCGGTTAGCAGGACCCCAAACCCCACCGCAGATCAGGTCAGGACTTTCAGGACTGCCTGGCCTCTGTGGCAGCCAGGAGGACCAACACCCTTGATCTCCGAGGACATGTCAGGCCTCTGTGGCAGCCAGAAGGACCAACACCCTTGATCTTTGAGGACATGTCAGGCCTCTGTGGCAGCCAGAAGGACCAACACCCTTGATCTTTGAGGACATGTCAGGCCTCTGTGGGCCTCGTTGAGGTAAGCAAGCACTGGGCCCATAGTCTATTAAAGTCTCCTTCCATATCTAGCTCCTCTTTTCTGTACAAATTCTTCTTCTTTCAGGCTTTTCCCAAAGGATGAGTCTTCTCCTGGCAGCTTTTGCTGACTGGGTACCTCGGATCTGAACAGAAACAGACCCGCCTGTAAAGCAGGATCCTTAGAGTGAACACAGATGAAACCCAAAAGAGGTGCATTTTAAAAAGTAGCCACCAACGAAAGTAACAAGTAGCCCAGCTGCACATATTACTTGTCTGAGAGAGAAGATATCATTTCTGCCTCAGGGCACGAGAAGGTAAAACGCTTATGCTTAGAGTCTGTGTAAAACTGTTAACCAGTTGCCTAAAATCTAAAATCATTCAAAGAAATGACCGCTCTTGACTTTCATATTCATAAATGTCAAGAAGGAAATATGCCCATAAAGGATGTGAGGTCAACATATAAATCTGTACAAGAAGAAAATATGCATACACAGGATGTGATGTCATCAGCTCAACATGTACAAGAAGAAACGATGCACATACAGGATGTGATGTCATCAAATCAACCTGAACACGACTCTATTCACGTCATCCTAAGGGAAGGCTCTATGAGGGAAGATGCGAGTTATGCCAGTGATGACAGCAATAAAGGGCGTCATCTGAGAGACTTCAATATCTACAGAATGAAACGTCTTCCCCAGGACAGTACCCTTCGCAGCCCACCTGAGTTGTCTCTACCCTCTGAAACGGATGCAGGTTTCCGTCTGATGGTTGAAGAGCATATATATTATATATATATATATATATATATAGACTTCCTGTCTAAAATACAGGAAATTCCGTGGAGGGACTCATACATCTTGGCAACCATTGATGTTGTTGCCCTATATACTTGCATTGAGCACGATTTGGGCATAGAGGCATGCAAATACTATCTGAGGGATAGGCCTTTGACCATGTATGATCACACTATGATATTGTTGCAGATGTTACAGTTTTGTCTCAATAACAATTGTTTCCTATTTGAGGACCAGTGGTATGAACAGTACACCGGTACAGCCATGGGAAGTTGCTTCGCTCCCAGTTACGCCTGTTTGTTTATGGGGTGGTGGGAGGCGGAGCACCTTTGGCATGATGGAAATGTAACATACTTGAACAACGTCATCCTGTGGACCCGCTACATAGACAATATTTTTCTGATATGGGAGGGTCCACGAGATGCTCTGGATAACTTTATCGAGGGTCTGTGTTAACAGCCTAAATCTCAAATTTACCAGCAGAACACACCCCACTACCATAGAGTTCTTGGATGTACAGGTTGAGGCCAAGGACGGGACACTACATACCAGCCTATATAGAAAACCTACTTCCGGTAACAGTATTCTACACTCACATAGTCACCATCCTACTGGACTGAAGAGGAGTATCCCCTACGGGGAACTCTTAAGAGCTAAGCGGAACTGCAGTTCTCCTGATTCTTACGAAAAGGAGGCCAAAAACATGCGGGGTCGTTTTAGAAGCAGGGGCTACACAGGTAAAAACACCAGAACAGCTATTGAGAAGGCAAGCGCCAGAGACAGGAACAGCCTACTTGTCCCAAAGATCAAGGAGACGGGGAAAAAGGAAGTACGACTGATCACTACATTCAATCATGCCTCACTAGATGTCCATAACATAGTGCGTAAACACTGGCACATCATCAAGAGTGATATAATAATAGGCAAATTGGTCAGTCCATCACCCCACATAACATACCGGAAGTGTCAGTCTCTGAAAGATCTTTTGGTACATAGTCACCTCACCGTTAAGAATAAAACACAAAACACATGGTTGAGGGAACTCCCAGGTTTCTACAAATGCGGGAGGTGCAAGGCCTGTAGTTGCAGTACAAATGTGAAAACCTTTAGTCTTCCCAATGGAAATATGGGGAAGATACGTAATTTCATTAACTGCAATACTGAATTTGCTGTTTATGTTTTGACCTGTATCTGTGGCTTGCGCTATGTGGGGAGCACAATCTTCCCTGTTAAGAAGCGCATCCTGGAGCACCTCCGCGCAGTCAGGAATGGTGACATGTCATATGCAATAGCGAAGCACTGTGATGTAATGCATGCAAACAAAAGATTTGAGTACTAAAATCACCTATTTTGGTATTGACAGGGTCCCAGTGTCAGCAAGAGGAGGAGATCGGGAACGTCATCTGCGACGCCTGGAATCGGAGTATATTGTTAAGCTTCGTAGTAAGACCCCCGGAGGCCTCAACCATGAGGAAGACCTCTACGTGCATTTAGGCTAGGGTGGCCATTGCCGGATTTTGTCTGAAAGCATTCTGATAATGCCTTCGATAAGACGTCGCTTAATGCCTGCTCCCCCTCCCCTGCACCTATGTCTTGAGCGCACATTAATGAGTCTAAATGTACCTTAGATGGCCATTGCGGTAGGAGCGGCTGTTCCACCAATTAGCACTGGCTTGCCTTTTCCATCCTCCTTCCCTGCACCGTTGTATATACACACCTTTTTTGCCCTTTTTTTTAAATGACCCACAGTGGGCCTGACACAGTGGTCTTCTCTCCTGTTTAAGACATTGCCCTGGTTTCAACCTAAAAACTCTGGCACTGGCCATTAATTATGATGTATGACAATCTTTTGTACATCAGCCTGGGTTGGAACCACAGCCCATAGTGCGAAACAATAGGCGCACAAGAGTAGTGCTAGAAAGCTGTAGCACTATTACAATCTGCCACTTGGCATTGCGCGATATTTTTCTAGTCTTTTCGCCGCATTTTAAAACAATTGTGCATTTAAAATTAATTTACTGTATTTCAATGTCATTCTCACCAATTGTTTGATTATCATGTCACAATGAAATGAAGTTTTGAAGTCTGTTTTTTAACTGTTAAGACGTACCATTAACTTGCACATTTTTTCTATGTCTATTATCATACAGGAAGTGTTCATAAGCTCACTCCCACTTCCGGGTCATTGTATGACTTTTTGACAAAGACTGTGTTGTCGAAACGCGTCAAAGTCAATAAATACAATTTTCCACTAATCGTAAATCCTGAGTGCGACTTTTTCTTGTGCTCGAGTAGCACGAGGCGATTACAATATATATATATATATACACATACATATATATATATATATACATACATATATATATATATATATATATAGAGAGAGAGATCTCAGTGCTGAGCGTCAGTGATAAAGAAAATGATTCAGGACTCCCATGCATTCAAGAAAACAAACATGTTTTACTTAAAAGTCAAACAAGCATTGGCATAGCCAATAGGTCTCGTTTTTGGGACCTTATAAGATAAATTAAAGGCATTGCTTTTTAAATAAATAAAATGAATAAACCTCGATTAAAAAATGCATTTCCCGTTTTTCTATCACGAGTTGCCTGCCTGTTTATTCAAAGAGCTCTGTGAAGGGAGGGCTGAGCTTTGTATAGGATAACAAAGCCTACAGCAAAAAGTTAGATATGGTGGACAGCCTACTTTGCTTCTGTGATACAGCTGTGTTAGAAGCATTTCACAAGTTAAAGTGTGCGTCTGCAGTACGTCTTCCTTAGTTTTTAATCTTTAGGCCTACAACAAACCACGTAACTGAAAAGTAACTATAAAATAAATAACAGAGCAGAACCAAGCAAAAGAGCAGCGACAAGAAACTCAAAGCTGTTCGCCTATTGAAAGTACTTCCGCTAGGAGAAACCTACTTCTTTAGGCATTAAGGTCACGTGTCTGACACAAGAAACAACTGGAATTTGTACACAAGCAATGTGTTTATCAAGTTAGTAGGGAATAGGATTAAAAGGAAGTGAAAGAATACCACGTGTAGCCTAGGCGGGCTACACATTATTAAGAGCAATTAAGATGCATTATCGGTTGCGTTTCCGCTGCAGAGATCTTTGTGCAAACAGCAGCTACTGAGTACGATCCCCAGGAACGCTGTCAGAAAACACGTTACAAAAGAGTAACAAATGAGCAAGTTGTGTCAAAGCTCAACAAGTTCTTAGCAGAGCAGACTGGTGTTAACGGTCACAAGATAAATCAAACCGAAGTTGGGCTGTAATGCGCTTAAACGTAGGCGGGTGCACGGACACATACTGAATGGTATCACTGGTTGACTTTTTACCACAGCGTAGTTTAGTAACATTACGAAGTCAAATCCAAGAACGGCTTAGAGTTGCTAGACAAGTTGTTCATTCATCTACATGGCCACAACTACAGTGAACTATTCTAAAAACTTGGAGGCGTAGCCCGGTTAGGAACCAGGAGGGCCGGATTGCATATCGTCCATTTCGGCATACTCAATTTGTAGAGTCGGTCGGGTACAACATGGAAACACGAATAAATTGCTTGAAATGGGCCGGGGGGGGGGAGGGGAAGGGGGTGCGTTCTAAATCAGAAGCCCTCCCTGTACTCCCTGTATGGGGACAATAAAGTCGTGCACTGACGAAATGAGAATACTGTTCGTGTGACCTACCTGAGGAGAATATGGGGTAGTGGGGAAAGAGACTTGCTGGACCGGACGCATGGGGTAAAATGGTTGGTGATCTACATAGTACGCAAGCTATGACAGCGAGTCATAAGTTCCCTTTCAGGTAAAGGGCACGGTTTGAGAGCCCAACAAACAAAGCAAAGGTCCCAAAAGACGACATTCGGTCGCGAGCATGAAGTCACGCCACGTGGGTCAGCAAAATGGTAGAATGGGCCAATCGGATACACAACTCAGATCACCAGGGGCCAAGAACTAGACGGAGGCGGTACCACCAATAAGAGGAAGTTTAGCAACGAGACATCTGAAAGTAGAACCTGGCTTCCTTATTAATAGAAGAAACCCTGGGAATCATTTTTTTAAACATTAACTTTTTGTCAAAATATATTTTTCTAACAAAAATAATGGCAGTTTTAGTCCTCATTTCAGAAAACATGTTTAACAAGCACGGAATCGAAACCTGTGGTGCGCGCGCACCATAGAGGAGCCGAACGCGGGAATCGAAACCAGTGGTGCGCGCGCACCACAGAGGAGCGGGGGGGCAAGGGAGCCTGTCGTCTGTGCCGCGCGCTGATGCGCGTCCTAGACAGGGACAGGAATGGGCGGAGCAAAGGCGGGACATGCGCCCGCCTTTGCCCAATTGCGTGCTGTTTAAAAAAAAAAAAAGCACGCTACAGCCAATGCCAGCCTGCGAAAGCAAAACCACACGCACAAGCGTGTGGTTAGCTTTCTGAAGCCCATACAAGAGGTCTCGCGCTGCGCGAGCAGCGCTGCGCACTGCAACGCTAGGTGCGAGACCTAAAAAAGGACACAAACAGAAAGGGGGGGTGGGCTTTGCACAGAGTCCCAGCATCCAAGGAGATTACGTTATTTGCACAGAATAAAACAATTTTCAGGCAAGTTCCGAGGCTGGGATTCAAACTCGGGTCTGCAGGATCCAATCAACAGCTTAGTAGCTAGATCAGACATCCTCTCGTATCCACAGGATGCAAACTTTATGTCCCAGGAGAAATGGGGCATAAAATTAGATCTCTTAGCTGTGTCAGGTGATTCTGACAGTGAATATGTTATAAGAACTGTTGTTGGCATGACAAAGTAACATTGAAACTTCCTCCATCATGTGCAGGGCTCCAGATACTGCAACAGCTGGGTGCTGTGCAAAGCAGTTGGGCCAAGGGCTGCTATCTGTGCCAGTGGGATACTCATTATGACCCTGGTGCCGCCTTACTATGCCCTGCAGCTCTCCTCGCATTATCCTTCGACGGGGCTGCTCCCCGTATCGGTGGGATGCTCATTATGACCCTGGAGCCGCCTTACTATGCCCTGCGGCTCTCCTCGCATTATCCTTCGACGGGGCTGCTCACTGTGCCGGTGGGATGCTCATTATGACCCTGGTGCCGCCTTACTATGCCCTGCGGCTCTCCTCGCATTATCCTTCGACGGGGCTGTTCCCCGCGCCAGTGGGATGCTCATTATGACCCTGGTGCCACCTTACTATGCCCTGCGGCTCTCCTCGCATTATCCTTCGACGGGGCTGCTCCCCGCGACGGTGGGATGCTCATTATGACCCTGGTGCCGCCTTACTATGTCCTGCGGCTCTCCTCGCATTATCCTTCGACGGGGCTGCTCCCCGTGCCGGTGGGATGCTCATTATGACCCGCCTTACTATGCCCTGCGACTCTCCTCACGTTATCCTTCGACGGGGCTGCTCCCCGTGCCGGTGGGATGCTCATTATGACCCTGGTGCCGCCTTACTATGTCCTGCGGCTCTCCTCGCGTTATCCTTCGATGGGGCTGCTCCCCGTGCCGGTTGGATGCTCATTATGACCCTGGTGCCGCCTTGCTATGCCCTGCGGCTCTCTTCTCGTTATCCTTCGACAGGGCTGCTCCCCGTGCCGGTGGGATGCTCATTATGACCCTGGTGCCACCTTACTGTGCCCTGCGGCTCTCCTCGCATTATCCTTCGACGGGGCTGCTCCCCGTGCCGGTGGGATGCTCATTATGACCCGCATTACTATGCCCTGCGACTCTCCCTCACGTTATCCTTCGACAGGGCTGCTCCCCGTGCCGGTGGGATGCTCATTATGACCCTGGTGCCGCCTTACTATGTCCTGCGGCTCTCCTCGCGTTATCCTTCGATGGGGCTGCTCCCGTGCCGGTTGGATGCTCATTATGACCCTGGTGCCGCCTTACTATGCCCTGCGGCTCTCCTCGCATTATCCTTCGACGGCTGCTCCCGCGCCGGTGGGATGCTCATTATGACCCTGGTGCCGCCTTACTATGTCCTGCGGCTCTCCTCGCATTATCCTTCGACGGGGCTGCTCCCCGTGCCGGTGGGATGCTCATTATGACCCGCCTTACTATGCCCTGCGACTCTCCTCACGTTATCCTTCGACGGGGCTGCTCCCCGTGCCGGTGGGATGCTCATTATGGACCCTGGTGCCGCCTTACTATGCCCTGCGGCTCTCCTCGCATTATCCTTTGACGGGGCTGCTCCCCGTGCCGGTGGGATGCTCATTATGACCCTGGAGCCGCCTTACTATGCCCTGCGGCTCTGCTTGCATTATCCTCTGATGCAGTTAACTCTGCTTCTGCCTGTCCTCAGTTATTTTTTTATTTTACAGAGTTTTATATAGCGCAAACTTGACCCGAATCTGGTATCAGAGCGGTTTACATAGCACCAGTTGCATTACATGAGGACACATTCATTTTTGTTAGGCATGGGGAGATTAAGTGATTTGCCCAGAATCACAGGATGTTCAGCGTCATTGCCGAGACTCGAACCCAGTTCCCCAGATTTGAGGTCGACCGCCCTAGCCGTTAGGCCAACTCCTGGAGCTCACTACAAATGGTCCAGAAGCTACTCAATGCGTCTCTGGCCCACCTTTGCCTGTAGGGCTTTCCCATCCTGCCTTGGCACAGCTGAAGTAACCCATGAGGCTTTGCTTAAGTGAAGATCAGCGCTGCCCTGCGCAACTCAGACGTATCCGAAGCGTCCTCAGTTGTGTGCACAGCACAGCTACAGGACTCCCGCAGATGTATCTCACACTCTATGTGCTGCGGCAACAAATGATGGACGGAATACTGAATGAATCAAATATTCTCCATCAGTCAAGAGATCTGGATTAAATCCATTGTTCTTTTGCTCACTTCGCCACCCCAGTTTGGACCCAACCATATGCAAATGAGTCTTCACCCGGATCCTCATGGGAACAGTCCAGCCCGAACTGCCAAGCAGGGTTCTCCCTGGACCGGAAACAAGCAGTTCTGGCTGGACAGTTCCCATGAGGATCAGGGTGAAGACTCATTTGCATATGGTTGGGTCGAAACTGGGGTGGCGTAGTGAGCAAAAGAACAATGGATTTAACCCAGATCTTTGACTGGGGGAGAATGTTTGATTTATTCAGCATTCCGTCCACCATTTGTTGCCACAGCACTTTCCGCCCTATGCGGGATGGGTATGCCCAGACGTGGGTCCCTTGCTCGCTGTGCCACTGGATTCAGGCTAGCCTGGCTGATTAGGGGTGTTACCCCAAAATCCGGTCCCAGGATGCTTGTTTCCGGTCCAGGGAGGACCTGGCTTGACAGTTCGGGCTGTTGACTGTTCCCATGAGGAGCAGGGTCAAGACTGATTTGCATATGGCTGGGTCCAAACTGGAGTGGTGTAGTGAGCAAAAGAATGATGGATTAAACCCACATCTCTTGACTGGGGGGGAGAGCGAGTTATTCAGCATTCTGTCCATCATTTGCTGCCGCAGCACTCCTCATTCTTAAGTGACACGCCCCCCAAAGATGAATCATTCCCTTAGTGTAGCTTAATTATGTTCTTAATTATGTTCCTCCCCAAATTAATCATGCCCTTTGCATAGTTGAATTACCCCCTCAGATTAATTATGCCCTTTGTGTAGCTACATCAAGCCCCTCCTAGATGTATTATGCCATTAGTGTAGCTACATTATGCCTCTTCACAGATTATGCCATTGTTGCAGCTCAGTGACGCTGTGCAGCTCTGTTGAACTATGGACGCAGTGCAACTCAAGTACACGCTGTAGCAGCTCCCTTAAGTTCCTCGAGCACTCACATTTTTAATGTATTGGTATTTACGTGATAGCTTGATGTTACCTCCCTCCACCCCTCTTTCACTACCCCTCTCCTGATCTCTTTTCTTCCATCCCTCCCTACCCTATCCTTTCTCTTTATTCTACATTTTAATTTACTGCCCCTTCATATCTTTTATATCTATCTCAAGCTTTGCACTGCCCTCTTTATCATCTACCACCTGTCTCCCATACTACACCATTTCTTATCTCTAACCAATACTCCATCCACCCTTCTCTACTCCTGGCCTCTCTGCCATTCTCCCTCCTCCTTCTTTCATTCCCGCCCATTCTCAGATCCCTCTATTCCTTCATTCTGCCCCCTAAGAACCTAGTCTAGCTCACACTGTCATTTCCTTTGTTCTCTCTTGTGATGTCACTTCCACCCGTCAGCCATTACTCCTCAGCCCATGCAGTAGTCCAGAAGCTTCTGGTGAACACGTACCTCCATAGCTGGAGTTGGTGATGCCTCCCTGGTGATGTTCTCGGCGTGGTTCTGCTGAGGTTCTGATCCACTCTGCTTGCTTGGGTCCTGCTCCTCGGACTCCGTTGATGAGGCTGAATCTTGGTTCCTGGTATCGCCTGGAAGGTGTTAGAAGACAGTAATACCTCAGTGAAGATGCATACCACACTTTGTTCAGCACTGACCATAAACTGACTGCCCAGAGTCAGAGTAACCATGTTCAGAACTGGCCTGTGCTTGTAAAGGGGCAGTTTGCGAAATATGTCGTATTCGTTTTTACATGTCATCACCACAATCTAGTGCCTCTTGGCTTGGGGTTGGATTGGAAGACCACTCTGCAGTAACACTTGATGTTTTATATATTTTAGAATGGGGCATGTTTCCAGGAAATGGGCTTCTATGCATGGAAGGGAAGAGATAGCCATAGGCTGCAGGCCTGGATCAAGAGCCCACTGTGGCCAATGCAACACCAGAGCGGGTCAAGAGCCCACTGCGGCCAATGCAACATCAGAGCGGGTCAAGACCCCACTGCTGCCAATGCAACATCAGAGCGGATCAAGAGCCCACTGCTGCCAATACAACACCAGAGTGGGTCAAGAGCCCACTGCGGCCAATGCAACATCAGAGTGGGTCAAGAGCCCACTGCTGCCAATGCAACATCAGAGCGGATCAAGAGCCCACTGCTGCCAATGCAACATCAGAGTGGATCAAGAGCCCACTGTGGCCAATGCGACATCAGAGCGGGTCAAGAGCCCACTGCGGCCAATGCAACACCGGAGCAGATCAAGAGCCCACTGCTGCCAATGCAACATCAGAGGGGATCAAGGAGCCCACTGTGGCCAATGCAACATCAGAGCGGGTCAAGAGCCCACTGCTACCAATGCAACGTCAGAGCTGATCAAGAGCCCACTGCTGCCAATGCAACATCAGAGTGGGTCAAGAGCCCACTGCTGCCACTGCGACATCAGAGTGGGTCAAGAGCCTACCGATGCCAATGTGACATCAGAGTGGTTCAAAAGCCCACTGCTGCCAATGCGACAGAGTGGATCAAGAGCCCACTGCTGCCAAAGCAACATCAGAGCGGGTCAAGAGCCCACTGCTGCTAAAGCAACATCAGAGCGGGTCAAGAGCCCACTGCTGCCAATGCAACATCGGAGCGGGTCAGGAGCCCACTGCTCCCAATGCGATATCAGAGTGGGTCAAGAGCCCACTGCTGCCAATGCAACACCGGAGCGGATCAAGAGCCCACTGCTGCCAATGCAAAACCGGAGCAGATCAAGAGCCCACAGCTGCCAACGCATCATCAGTGATACCAAAGGGGATGATGGACGGAGCGTTAGAGCAAATCTAACACTCACCCCCAGTCAACTGATCTGGGTTTAATCCATCATCATTCTTTAGCTCACTCCACCACCCCAGTTCAGACATGGCCATATGCAAATCAGTCTGACCCTGTGCCTCATGGGAACAGTCCAGCCCGAACTGCCAAGCCACGTCTTCCCTGGACCGGAAACAAGCATCCTGGGACCGGTTTCGGGTTCAAAACCCTCATCAGCCAGGCTATCTTGAATCCAGTGGCAAAGTGAGCAAGGGACCCACGTCTGGGCATACCCTGCCAACTTAGGGGCGAACAAAGCGATACCAAGGGGATGATGGACGGAGCGTTAGAGCAAATCAAACACTCACCCCCAGTCAACTGATCTGGGTTTAATCCATCATCATTCTTTAGCTCACTCACCACCCCAGTTAAGACATGGCCATATGTAAATCAGTCTGACCCTGTGCCTCATGGGAACAGTCCAGCCCGATGCAACATCAGAGCGGATCAAGAGCCCACTGCTGCCAATGCAACACCAGAGCGGGTCAAGAGCCCACTGCTGCCAATGCAACATCAGAGTGGATCAAGCGCCCACTGCGGCCAATGCAACACCGGAGCAGATCAAGAGCCCACTGCGGCCAATGCAACACCGAAGCAGGTCAAGAGCCCACTGCTGCGAATGCGACATCGGAGTGGGTCAAGAGCCCACTGCTGCCAATGCAACATCAGAGCGGATCAAGAGCCCACTGCTGCCATTGCAACGTCAGAATGGATCAAGAGCCCACTGCGGTCAATGCAACATCAGAGTGGGTCAAGAGCCTACTGCGGCCAATGCAACATCAGAGTGGATCAAGAGCCCACTGCTGCCAATGCAACATCAGAGCGGTTCAAGAGCCCACTGCTGCCATTGCAACGTCAGACTGGATCAAGAGCCCACTGCGGTCAATGCAACATCAGAGTGGGTCAAGAGCCTACTGCGGCCAATGCAACATCAGAGCGGATCAAGAGCCCACTGCTTCCATTGCAACGTCAGAGTGGGTCAAGAGTCCACTGCTGCCAATGCAACGTTAGAGTGGGTCAAGAGCCCACTGCTCCCAATGCAACGTCAGAGTGGGTCAAGAGCCCACTGCTGCCAATGCGACATCAGAGTGGGTCAAGAGCCCACTGCTGCCAATGCAACATCGGAGGGGATGAAGAGTCCACTGCTGCCAATGCAACACCAGAGTGGGTCAAGAGCCCACTGCTGCCAATGCAACATCGGAGGGGATGAAGAGTCCACTGCTGCCAATGCAACACCAGAGTGGGTCAAGAGCCCACTACGGCCAATGCAACATCAGAGTGGGTCAAGAGCCCACTGCTGCCAATGCAACATCAGAGTGGATCAAGAGCCCACTGTGGCCAATGCGACATCAAAGTGGGTCAAGAGCCCCCTGCTGCCAATGCAACGTCAGAGTGGGTCAAGAGCCCACTGCTGCCAATGCGACATCAAAGTGGGTCAAGAGCCCACCGCTGCCAATGCGACATCAAAGTGGGTCAAGAGCCCACTGCTGCCAATGCGACATCAGAGTGGGTCAAGAGCCCACTGCTGCCAATGCGACATCAGAGCGGATCAAGAGCGCACTGCTGCCAATGCAACATCAGAGCGGGTCAAGAGCCCACTGCTGCCAATGCAACGTCAGAGTGGGTCAAGAGCCCACTGCTGCCAATGCAACACCGGAGAGGGTCAGGAGCCCACTGCTGCCAATGCAACATCAGAGTGTGTCAAGAGCCCACTGCTGCCAATGCAACATCAGAGGAGATGAAGAGCCCACTGCTGCCAATGCAACATCAGAGGAGATGAAGAGCCCACTGCTGCCAATGCATCAGAGCGGGTCAAGAGCCCACTGTGCCAATGCAACATCAGAGCGGATCAAGAGCCCACTGCTGCCAATGAAACAGAGCGGATCAAGAGCCCACTGCTGCCAATGCAACATCAGAGCGGGTCAAGAGCGCACTGCTGCCAATGCGACATCAGAGCGAGTAAAGAGCCCACTGCTGCCAACGCATCAGAGTGGGTCAAGAGCCCACTGTGGATCAAGAGCCCACTGCTGCCAATGCAACACCGGAGTGGGTCAAGAGCCCACTGCGGCCAATGCAACATCAGAGTGGATCAAGAGCCCACTGCTGCCAATGCATCATCAGAGTGGATCAAGAGTCCACGGCTGCCAATGCATCATCATAGTGGATCAAGAGCCCACTGCTGCCAATGCAACACCGGAGCGGGTCAAGAGCCCACTGCTGCCAATGCATCATCGGAGCGGATCAAGAGCCCACAGCTGCCAACGATTCATCAGAGTGGGTCAAGAGCCCACTGCTGCCAATGCATCATCGGAGCGGGTCAAGAGCCCACTGCTGCCAATGCATCATCGGAGCGGATCAAGAGCCCACTGCGGCCAATGCAACACCGAAGCAGGTCAAGAGCCCACTGCTGCCATTGCAACGTCAGAGTGGGTCAAGAGCCCACTGCGGTCAATGCAACATCAGAGTGGGTCAAGAGCCTACTGCGGCCAATGCAACATCAGAGTGGGTCAAGAGCCTACTGCGGCCAATGCAACATCAGAGTGGATCAAGAGCCCACTGCTGCCAATGTGACACCGGAGAGGATCAAGAGCCCACTGCTGCCAATGCAACATCAGAGGGGGTCAAGAGCCCACTGCTGCCAATGCAACATCAGAGTGGATCAAGAGCCCACTGCTGCCAATGCAACATCAGAGTGGATCAAGAGCCCACTGCTGCCAATGCAACATCAGAGCGGGTCAAGAGCCCACTGCTGCCAATGCAACATCAGAGCGGGTCAAGAGCCCACTGCTGCCAATGCAACACCGGAGTGGATCAAGAGCCCACAGCTGCCAACGATTCATCAGAGTGGGTCAAGAGCCCACTGCTGCCAATGCATCATCGGAGCGGGTCAAGAGCCCACTGCTGCCAATGCATCATCGGAGCGGATCAAGAGCCCACTGCTGCCAATGTGACACCGGAGAGGATCAAGAGCCCACTGCTGCCAATGCAACATCAGAGGGGGTCAAGAGCCCACTGCTGCCAATGCGACATCAGAGCGGATCAAGAGCGCACTGCTGCCAATGCAACATCAGAGCGGGTCAAGAGCCCACTGCTGCCAATGCAACGTCAGAGTGGGTCAAGAGCCCACTGCTGCCAATGCAACACCGGAGAGGGTCAGGAGCCCACTGCTGCCAATGCAACATCAGAGTGTGTCAAGAGCCCACTGCTGCCAATGCAACATCAGAGGAGATGAAGAGCCCACTGCTGCCAATGCAACATCAGAGGAGATGAAGAGCCCACTGCTGCCAATGCATCAGAGCGGGTCAAGAGCCCACTGTGCCAATGCAACATCAGAGCGGATCAAGAGCCCACTGCTGCCAATGAAACAGAGCGGATCAAGAGCCCACTGCTGCCAATGCAACATCAGAGCGGGTCAAGAGCGCACTGCTGCCAATGCGACATCAGAGCGAGTAAAGAGCCCACTGCTGCCAACGCATCAGAGTGGGTCAAGAGCCCACTGTGGATCAAGAGCCCACTGCTGCCAATGCAACACCGGAGTGGGTCAAGAGCCCACTGCGGCCAATGCAACATCAGAGTGGATCAAGAGCCCACTGCTGCCAATGCAACGTCAGAGTGGATCAAGAGCCCACTGCTGCCAATGCATCATCAGAGTGGATCAAGAGTCCACGGCTGCCAATGCATCATCATAGTGGATCAAGAGCCCACTGCTGCCAATGCAACACCGGAGCGGGTCAAGAGCCCACTGCTGCCAATGCATCATCGGAGCGGATCAAGAGCCCACAGCTGCCAAAGATTCATCAGAGTGGGTCAAGAGCCCACTGCTGCCAATGCATCATCGGAGCGGGTCAAGAGCCCACTGCTGCCAATGCATCATCGGAGCGGATCAAGAGCCCACTGCGGCCAATGCAACACCGAAGCAGGTCAAGAGCCCACTGCTGCCATTGCAACGTCAGAGTGGGTCAAGAGCCCACTGCGGCCAATGCAACATCAGAGTGGATCAAGAGCCCACTGCTGCCAATGTGACACCGGAGAGGATCAAGAGCCCACTGCTGCCAATGCAACATCAGAGGGGGTCAAGAGCCCACTGCTGCCAATGCAACATCAGAGTGGATCAAGAGCCCACTGCTGCCAATGCAACATCAGAGCGGGTCAAGAGCCCACTGCTGCCAATGCAACATCAGAGCGGGTCAAGAGCCCACTGCTGCCAATGCAACACCGGAGTGGATCAAGAGCGCACTGCTGCCAATGCAACATCAGAGCGGGTCAAGAGCCCACTGCTGCCAATGCAACATCGGAGCGTGTCAAGAGCCCACTGCGGCCGATGCAACATCGGAGCGGGTCAAGAGCCCCCTGCTGCCAATACAACACCAGAGCGGATCAAGAGCCCACTGCTGCCAATGCGACACCGGAGCGGATCAAGAGCCCACTGCAGCCAATGCAACATCAGAGTGGATCAAGAGCCCACTGCTGCCAATGCGACGTCAAAGCGGGTCAAGAGCCCCCTGCTGCCAATGCAACGTCAGAGCGGGTCAAGAGCCCACTGCTGCCAATGCAACGTTAGAGCGGGTCAAGAGCCCACTTCTGCCAATGCGACATCAGAGTGGATCAAGAGCCCACTGCGGCCAATGCAACGTCAGAGCGGGTCAAGAGCCCTCTGCTGCCAATGCGACATCAGAGTGGATCAAGAGCCCACTGCGGCCAATGCAACATCAGAGCGGGTCAAGAGCCCACTGCTGCCAATGCGACATCAGAGTGGATCAAGAGCCCACTGCGGCCAATGCAACACCAGAGCGGGTCAAGAGCCCACTGCTGCCAATGCAACCTCAGAGAGGGTCAAGAGCCCACTGCTGCCAATGCAACATCAGAGCGGGTCAAGAGCCCACTGCGGCCAATGCAACGTCAGCGAGAGGGTCAAGAGCCCACTGCTGCCAATGCAACATCAGAGCGGGTCAAGAGCCCACTGCGGCCAATGCAACATCAGCGAGAGGATCAAGAGCCCACTGCTGCCAATGCAACGTCAGAGTGGGTCAAGAGCCCACTGTTGCCAATGCAACGTCAGAGTGGGTTAGTGTACAACAAAGTGTGTCCTGTTTTCCAAAACACTCCATGAGCCACGGTGAGGCTTCAAAATGCAATGGTTTCCTCGCTAGAAGCCAGCACAAGTAATGAAGAATGGAAGGATGTTATTAACTTTAGAACATTGCTTCAACCTGCCACTACATTCACCACCACTACTTCGGCAAAAGAAAGTGTTAACGTAATTTACCACTACATTGAACTCACTACATTGGCCGGAACACCAAACTTAAGCCTAATATAACCCTTTACACTAAAATGTATTAAATTACATCAGTGAACTTATGCTAAGAACCATACTAGTCCTGAATATCAATTAAAGAATTATATTAAATTAAAGTACATAACATTAAATTAAACTAAGTAAAGTTTAAGAAATGGTAACCCTATTCCTAACATTAATTAGATCAAAATTGAATGCACTATGTTTAAAGAACAACCTTCACACAAATAGTACTAACCAAACCCTTAATTAAACTGAATAAACTCACATTAGATCTTATTAAATTAAATAATGTAAAGTTCATTCTAATTTACTCCTAACCCCACTTAAAGTTAAATCAAATAAAACGTAACTAATGATCTTAATCTATCTTTAATGCTCACCCTGACATACATTGAAAAACACAAGCATTTATAAACCAACCCTATTGTCAGCCTCAAGCTTAAATTAATCTCAATATTATTATATTAATTAGAAAGCAGATAACCTACATCTAATGCTAAGCGTTAAAAAAACAAACTTAAATAAACAAGCAACACTTACCTAACCCTAACGGTGACCAATAAACCTAACTCTGAATTCAATTCATGTAAATGCAGTGCTTTAAAGGGACCGGTACTGTCCGGTACGGAGTACCGGCACTTTTTTATTTTGAGGAGAGTACCGGCACTTCTCAAGAGAAATGCAATACCTTTAATTGGAGAGTACCGGCACTTTTCATTAACAAGCAGGTACTCTGCTACTGAGTACCTGCACTTTTATTTTTCCATTTCAAGCACTGTGTAAATGTAATTAGGAAACTCTGCTTTAACCCTGGAGCTAACCCCCGAACAGCACTTATTCAAAGCACTGGCATCGACAATAGTGTGGATTCCGAAACAGTGGATTCGAGGCAGTGGGGGTTCACCACCGGAAATAGCCAGCAATGCAATCTTTCAGGGGTTTTAGCATTCGGGCACTTGTGTGCAGCACTCTTTAGAACCACAGGATCCAATCAAGTACAGGCCTTACCTAGCTAGGGTTGGATTAAGGCAGAGATCCCTTGGTCTCCCATGTAACGTGGAAGTATCTTCAGATACTTTAGGTCAGAGAGTCCTGTCTATCTTCGTGCTGCTAAACAGCAGTCCAATTTAAAGAGGGTTTTCACATTTTAGATAGTGTCGAGCAGCGGCAAATGGAGGGAGTAGATACATTTATTCTGCCTATCCCACAAGCTAAATTTCAATTTTTAATGACAAACCTTTTAAAACCTGTGGCTGTTTCATGGCTCTCGTGCAGTTCATGAAGGGCAGTAGAATCTGCCATGGACAGCTCAGCTGTAGACGTGTCTTGGTATAATCTGCATAAACAAAGAAGGGAGGGAGGTGGGCGGGGCAGGCACAGGTTGGGTAAGGGCAGTGATTATGGTGACCCTACAGGACCCTGCAGCCACAAACTGTAGGAGTGCAGAGATAGAGTGACTTATGAGCTGAACCCCCGAATTCAGAGCCACGGTAAGTGTGACACACACAGGCCAAGGGTTCATTTATGGTCCATGTAAAAGTGGGGGGAGCAGAGGGCCTGAATCACCAGTGTCTGCCATTCTTCCGCTTTTAGCATCCGTGGAAGAGGCGGGGTCACCTAGGTGGGGTCTTATGCCTAATTTGTGGACCTCTGAATGTGAAGACCAGGGATCTAACCTCACTTAGGTGTGATCTGCCACTACTGCTGCAAACTGTAAACACGTGTGACGTAAGAGCTGCTCCTGCTGATGTTCCCATCACGAGCTCCAACTCCTCACCCAACAAGGGGTTCTGTAGTCTCTTTTTCAGCTGGGCGCTCACAACATGCTGATCTATGAGGCATTCAAGAGACCCCATCAGAGGCTCCGCGGATCCTTGGAGCCGAGGCTGGCAAATCTAGTGGGTAAATTAAGAAAGGATACACAGAAGGAAAGGATCACTGTCCTGCTCCCACCGCTGGTGCTGCCGCGCTTCAGGGCAATGTAGGTTTTCTGGACTCCACTGGGGGAACTGGTAAAGGGATCCCCGGGAGAACCGATGAAGGGTCCCTTGAGCAGTAGATGGGGGTGTGCATCTCTGGTGTCCTGGGACCACCTTACCATTGGACCCCAAACTGAACAAGAAGTTCACCCCTACAGCACTCTAATCCAACAGGCAGCAGAAGCAACACTTACCCAGGGAGGTGGCCTGGGGTAGTAAGTCAGAACTCTACAGGCACAGTAACATCACTTAATGATGCTACCATCTCAGTCACTGCTTTTAATTCAAAATAGAAAAACTACTTTAATTCACACATCCGAACGATATATCTGTAAGAGACATAGATTAGTCATAGATTCCTTACCGTAGAATTACCCCAAGGCGTCAGACTGGATCTGGAGAATTATTTCGTCAGCAGTACCCCTGCGCGTCGAAAGGTGGCGTCGGTCGACTCCGCGTTCGTCGTTGGCGTCGTGATCGCCGGAATGACGTTGCGGTATCTACTTAGACGCCGCCCTCGTGCGCCGCCCTCAGTTCTTTTACACGACATTCCACGCCAGAAGCGCAGAGCCATGCAAGACACTGACCACTGGCGCACAAAATTAGGGCCCTGAAAGGGATTCCCTGACCCTAGAAGTCAGCTCCCAGAACGGGGAGGATGGGTGGGGCGGATAAGGAATCTAACTAATCTATGTCTCTTACAGATATATCGTCTCCGAAGGTAAGTAACTTGTTCATCTGAAAGAGACAATTAGTTATAGATTCCTTACCATAGAATAGATACCCCAGCAATACCAACCCCGGAGGTGGGTCTGCGAACTAAGTTCACACCAGAAAATCCTGGAGAACAGAACGGCCAAAGAAGTCGTCTCTACGGACTTGGCTGTCCAGGCAGTAGTGTTTTGTGAACGTGTGCAGAGATGCCCACGTAGCTGCCTGACAGATGTCATTGAGGGGGACTCCACGTCCCAAAGCAGTGGTAGCTGCCGCCGCCCCGGTGGAATGGGCTCACAGTCCCACTGGAGGCTCCTTCTTTGCCAAAGAATAACAAGCTTTTATGCACAAAACGACCCACCTAGAGATGGTCCGTTTGTGCACGGCCCAACCTTTTTTGGCGCCCACGTAGCCAACTAAGAGCTGGTCATCCACCCAGAATTGCTTTGTGCGATCCAAACAAAATGAAAGTGCATGTTTTGGATCCAGACGGGGAAGCCTCTCTTCCTCCTTAGAAGGATGCGGAGGCGGAAGAAGGTGGAAAAAGTGATGGTTTGACCAATGTGGAAAGAAGAAACCACTTTGGGAAGAAAAGAAGGTTGAGTTCGAAAAACAACCTTGTCCAGGTGAACAGCCAGAAAAGGAGGTATTGAAGAAAGAGCCAGGAGCTCACTCACCCTGCGAGCAGAGGTGATGGCAACCAGAAATGCAGTCTTTAAAGTCATAAGTCTGAGGAGACAGTTATGTAGCGGCTCAAAGGGAGCGCACATAAGATAAGTTAGAACTAAGTTCAAATCCCACTGTGGCATTACGAAGGGAACTGGATGAAAAAGATGAGTAATGCCCTTAAGGAAGCGATTTACAACAGGGGACTTGAAAAGAGAAGGCTGATCAGGAAGGCTAAGAAAGGCTGAAATGGCTGAGAGGTAGCCCTTTAGAGTGCCCAGAGCAGAGCCCTGCTGGGCCAAAGAAAGGAGGAACAAGAACCTCAGAAAGAGGGGCAGAAAGGGGATCCACAGCCTTTGCTGTGCACCATGCCACAAATTTGTACCGTCTTAGTAGAGGGACGCCTGGCTGCCAGGATAACGTCACAGACTTCGGGAGGAAGGTCGAAGGCTGTCAACTGTCGCCGCTCAATCTCCACGCAAGGAGGTGGAGACTGGACAGGTTCGGGTGGAGGACCGTCCCCTGCTGCTGCGACAGAAGTTCCTCCCAAAGAGGCAGTCTGATCGGAGGATCGATGGCCATGTGTAACAGCTCGGGATACCAGACTCTTCTTGCCCAATCCGGAGCCACAAGAATGACTTGGGCCCGATCCCGCTTGATCTTCTTCAGCACTCTGGGCAGAAGTGGTACAGGCGGAAAGGCGTATAGAAGACCGCAACTCCACTAGCGACGAACAGCGTCGCCTAGCGAGTGCCGCCTTGGAAATTCCAACGCGCAGAATTGCTGACATTGCGCGTTCTCTTCGGTGGCGAATAGATCTAACCAAGCCTCTCCCCACTGCTGAAAGAGACCTTGCACCACCTCCGAGTGAAGACGCCATTCGTGATCCATCATGCACCTGCGGCTGAGTTCGTCCGCCCTGGCGTTCAGAGAACCTGCCAGGTGTTGCGCCACCAGGGATATGCCCTGATGCTCCAGCCATGTCCAGAGATGGGGGGAGCCTCTTTACATAGGGTCCACGACCCCACCCCGCCCTGTTTGTTGCAGTACCACATGGAGGTGGTGTTGTACGTGAACACCTGCACTACTCTTCCCCGGACAGAGGGAAGGAATGCTTTTAGTGCAAGACGGATCGCCCGAAGCTCCAGAAGGTTGATGTGGAGCCCGGGCTCCGCCAGAGACCAGGGGCCTCTGATCTCCGCCTCTCCCATGTGGCCGCCCCACCCCAGAAGTGATGCATCCGTCACCACTGTGAACTCTGATTGGAGAAGGGAGAGGGATCTGCCGTTGACCCAATCCCGGTTCGTTAGCCACCACTGCAGTTGTCATGCAGTGCCCTCCGAGATCTGAACGCAATCGGACAGACCCCCCTGATGCTGAGCCCACTGGAACTTCAGGTCGCACTGCAGAGCCCGCATACGCCACCGGGCATGATCCACTAGCAGGATGCAGGAGGCAATGGGGCCCAGCAGCCTCAGGGTCATTCTGACCGAAACCCGGGATAGAGGCTGAAAGATCGGAATCATAGCACAAATATCCCGGACTCGCTGCCCGGGAGGATAAGCCCGAAACTGCGTCGTGTCCAGAACCGCTCCGATGAAAAGGAGCTTCTGAGAGGGAATCAGGTGCGACTTCGGCACGTTTATTGTGAACCCCAGCGAGTGCAGGAGGTCCGCTGTAGTCTGGAGGTGGGAGACTGCCTGGGGCGAGCCCGCCTTCAGCAGCCAGTCGTCGAGATAGGGGAAGACTGGAACCCCTGATCTGCGCAGATGAGCTGCGACCACCGCCATCACTTTCGTGAACACCCGAGGGGCGCTGGTAAGGCCAAAGGGGAGCACGGTAAACTGAAAGTGCTCGTGGCCTACCGTGAACCACAGGTAACGCCGGTAGGCTGGCAGGACGGGGATATGAAAGCAAGCGTCCTGCAAGTCCAACGCTACCATCCAGACTCCAGGGTCGAGGACAGACAGGACCTGAGCTAGTGTCAACATTTTGAACTTCTCCTTCCGGAGGAAGCGGTTGATGTTCCTGAGATCCAAGATAGGACCCAGGCCTTTGCCTTACTTGGGCACCAGAAAGTAGTGGGAATAACAACCATGACCTACTTCTGGGGTAGGAACTCGCTCGATGGCTCCCTTGGCCAAGAGAGCCGTAACTTCCTGTTGGAGAAGGGCCAGATGATCCTCCGTCATGCGATGGTGCTGAGGTGGCATGGGTGGAGGGGTAGTCTAGAAGGGGAGGGAGTAGCCCCTTCGGACTATCTACAAAACCCACCTGTCCGACGTGATGGTGCGCCAGTGGGGGAGGTGATGGCGAATCCTGTTGCCTACTGGTGATTGGTGGCCCTGAAAGGTCAGACAAGGAGGGTTTGGAGGCTGCTGCAGAGGGGGCCCTGGTGGACTGGCCCGCTCTCTGGCCCCCAGACCCACGACGGTGGGTCCCACGTCCCCGGCAGCGCAGGAGCTGGACAGCTTGCGCCGGCCTGTGGCTCTGGGTGGAACGTGGCGGGGCACCCCTTCCGTAGCCACGAAAGGGGTGAAAAACAGACTGCGCAGGGCGGGTGGTGGAGAGGCCCAAGAACCCGCCGTAGCCTGGGAGTCCTTGAAGCGCTCTAGTGCGTTGTCTGCTTTGTCGCCGAACAGGCGACGGCCATCATAGGCAATGTCCAGCAAGGTAGCCTGGACATCCCTGGAAAAACCAGTCGACCTCAGCCAGGCGTAGTGTCGAAGGGCTACCGACGTTGAAATCGTCCTGCTTAGCGAGTTGGCGGTGTCCAGTTCACATCTAATGGCAAACTTAGCTACGTCTCTCCCTTCGGCGACTGCACGGGAGAGCACGGCCCGGGCCTCCTCCGGGCACTGTGGCAGCACCTGCGCTACCGTATCCCACACAGAGTGGGTGTAACGGCCCAACAGACATGCAGTGTTTACCGACCGCAGTCCCAAGCTGGAGGAAGAAAACATCTTCTTCCCAAGATGGTCCAGCTTTTTGGATTCCCTATCAGGCGGAGTGTTAGGGAATGCGCCTTTGGATGTAGAGGCTTGGACCACCAAGCTCTCAGGGGTGGGGTGTTGGGAGAGGAAAGGGGGGTCGGAAAGGGGGTCGCCCGAAGCCGAGCGGTGGCATCGGGCAATCGTCCTATCCACAGGAGCCCCTGTGTTGGGCCTGGACCAGGTGCCCAAAAGGTTGTCGGTAAGGGCTTCAATAAAAGGCAGCAGGGGCTCCGAAGAGGACGCTGCCGGCTGAAGCACCTCCGTCAGGAGATTCGTCCTGACTGCCACCGTAGGTAGCTCGAGGTTGAGGGCCTAGGCCGCCCTACGCAACACCACTGCGTAAGAAGCACCCTCCTCCGTAGCCACGTTAGAAGGAGACAGCATGCCAAGGTCTGGAGAGGTATCCAGACCACTGGCTTCCCCCAACTCCTCTCTCCAGTCCGGTTCATCCAACTGGTCAGCTAAAGGGTCCACAGACCCCTCCCAGTCCTCCTCACCCTCCTCTGGCTGCCAATCTGGCCTATAGGGAACGCCAGGGTAGAACAGAGGTACAAAAGTACCACTCGGCGCCGGATCCAGCGTTGGTCGATGTCGGTCCGGCTCCGTGTCCAAGTCAGGGTGGAGGATGGGAGCGATGCTGGCTGGGGACACAACCGGCGTCTGTTGCGGACGCGGTGCCGGTGGAGTCGGCCCCGGGGGAGGTGTAACAAGGTCGACCGGCACAGATCCGGATCCAGGCCTGGATCCAAGGGGACCCTGAGGTGCCGGGGCCAGAGCCTCCGGCATCGAAGGCCCAGGGCCCCCAGCCGAGTCTGCGCGGCCCGAATGCGCGCCAGTGGAGTCGGGCTGCCCAAAGATGACATGTATCGCTTCGTAGAAACTCCGAAGCTGGGCAGGGGTCGCTCCGGCTCCCGGAAAAAGGAGGGAAACTCGGAGTCGACCCTTCAGGCTCCGCCCGTGGAACCGCAGGACGGGCACCGTCTGCATCCCTCGTCGCGTCGGCCGACGGACGGGGAGAAGGCGAAGAGCGACGATGCTTCTTTGACTTCTACTTGTGCTTCGACTTACCTGAGGAGTGCGAAGACTTCGATGACGAGTGGTGGTGACTCCGGGACCGGTCCCTCGACCTCCCACGCGACCGGGACCTCGAGCGACGCGGAGCGGACTGCAGGGCCTCGAGAAGCTTTCGGGACCGCTCCCGCAAAGACTTCGGCTTCATGGTCCTGCAGTTGGAGCACGACTTGGGATCATGGTCGCGCTCCAGGCGCCACAGGCACACGCGGTGTGGGTCCGTAACCGACATCAGCTTGCGACAGGTGTCGCAAGCCTTGAAGCCGGGCTGAGGACGATTGGACATCCCTGCGTGCACCAGGAGTCGATAGACTCAAAAACGGTGTCGACAAAAAGTTAGTCAAAAAGTGACTAAAGGTACCGCTCAATCCGGATCTACGCTGGCTGGCGCCGAAAAAGAAAGAACTGACGTCAGCACGCGAGGGCGGCATCTAAGTAGATACCGCAACGTCATTCCGGCGATCACGACGCCAACGACGAACGCGGAGTCGACCGACACCACCTTTCAACGCGCAAGGGGACTGCTGACGAAAAAATTCTCCGGATCCAGTCTGACGCCTGGAGGTATTTCTATGGTAAGGAATCTATAACTAACTGTCTCTTTCAGATACTATATGCAAAATTGCTAAAACAACACGAAAACCAAACAATACCTCTCTAACCCCATCTGAGGTGGAGACAGGGCCCAGGCTAGTGTGGGCGCGGGTGGACGGTGTTTCCCCACTATTCTTAGAAAAGGTTCTCCGTTCCCCTTATCCCGAACCTGAGAGATGTCACCTTGTGCCCCAGCAACACAGCTGCCTGCATTTGTAAACACTCTAAGCATGTAACCTGGACTAGGGATGTTTGTGAACCTCTATCCCACGTGTAGCCTCTTCCTTTATTTGTGGGAATGACCCTGAAGAGGGTCATATTTTGAACTCTAAACTGAAGAACAGAGAACTTGACATGATTAACTCTTCTATTCTTTAACAAACTGCAAATGTGAAGCATTTTGTGATTGGGAATAGATAAAGAACACCAGCAGGAAACAAACACCCTTACCAGCAAGGTTCAGGTTTAAAAAATCGACTCATCACATTTTGTTTGCTCACTAAAAGCAGTTAAAAATGTAATTTACAAGTTCCACATGCCTATGTAAAACATATTGCCACTTTCAGCCATTTCCAAGCTGCTAGACATTTCATATGTGCAAAAACATGTCTTTTATAAAAGTAAAACAAAAAATGATATCTTCCTATTTCTTTGTGAATATGTTAATTTGCTGTTTCTGTAAAATAGGTCCTCGACCTTTTGAGTACGGATTATGAGGGCATGTGTGGTGTTAGACCTGGTACCATTGGCGTGAGTCTCCCTTCCACTTTTTTCTGATTGCCTCCTCTGTTTTGATCTGTTTGCTGGCTTTAGATGCTTTGGGCACTGTGCCACTGCTATCCAGTGCCACAGTGCAAGTGCTCCCTATTGTAAATTGATGTATTGATTAGTGACTCCATGATTGGATCATTTGATTTACTTGTCAGACCCTAGTATAGTGCACCAGGTGTGCCCAGGGCCTGTAAATCAAATGCTGCTGGTGGGCTTGCAGCACTGGTTGTGCCACCCACAGAAGCAGCTTGTAAAGTGTGCCTCAGGCCCGCCATTGCAGAGCCTGTGTGCAGTCTGTGACTGCTGTGTCGACTTGGCAAGTGCACCCACTTGCCAGTCCCCAAACCTTCCCTTATCTTCATATCAGACACCCCTAAGGTAGGCCCAAGGGTAGGGTGCATTGTAAGTATAAGGTAGGACATGACCTGGTGTGTGTGGCATGTCCTAATAGTGAATTACAGCCATTTTCGTTTTTCACTATTGCAAGGCTACCTGTTCCCCATAGGCCAGAATGGGCAGTTTGATTATTACATCTTATTATCCTAACTGACCGAGGGAACATGGTAGAAATTAGAGTTTAGTATGATAAAATACATCTTTTAGTAAAGTTGGTTTTAACATTCTGTGTTTGAAAATACCACTTTTAGAAAGTAGGTATTTACTTGCCTAACTGTCCAAGCCTGCCTCTGCTAGGTTGTGTATTGTGTGTCTGGTTTTGTGAGTGACAGGGGCTGGGGGATTCCAGGAGACAGGGTGAGTCAGCACAGGGCTGAATAGAGAGATCTGCATGTAGATGGTTGGGAGGAGTTGCACCTGGGACCTGAATAGGGCTGTGCCTTCCCTCCACAATGCTGGCTCCACCTCCTGTGGTGCGTCTGATGTCCCTGGCCTACACTGTGAAAGGAAAGAAGGAGTCTTGTCAACAAAGTGCTCCAGGACTGACCAGAACTGGTTTGGACTAGGTACAGGCTCCTCTGCCTTCAGAGGACAAAGGATTTAGGGGTATAAATATTGGGGCCCTGACCCCAGAACTTTAGATCACTTCTCAATCAATCAATCAATCATGTCACTTATAAAGCGCACTACATACCCGCGAGGGTCTCAAGGCGCTGGGGGAAGTGGGGGGTGGTGCTGCTACTGATCGAAGAGCCAGGTCTTGAGGAGTCTTCTGAAGGCCAGTAGGTCTTGGGTCTGTCGGAGGTTGGTGGGGAGGGTGTTCCAGGTCTTGGCGGCGAGGTGGGAGAAGGATCTGCCGCCGGCGGTCGTTTCCCGGATGCGGGGGACTGTGGCGAGGGCGAGGCTGGTCGAGCGGAGCTGGCGGGTGGGGGTGTAGAAGCTGAGTCGTCTGTTGAGGTAGGCTGGTCCGGAGTTGTGGAGTGCTTTGTGTGCGTGGGTGAGGAGCTTGAAGGTTATCCTCTTGTTGACAGGGAGCCAGTGCAGGTCTCTCAGGTGGGGTGTGATGTGGCTGCGTCGGGGGATGTCGAGGATAAGACGTGCAGAGGCGTTCTGGATGCGTTGCAGCCGTCTCAGGAGCTTAGCCGTCGTTCCTGCGTAGAGGGCGTTTCCGTAGTCCAGCCTGCTGGTGACGAGGGCCTGGGTGACTGTTTTTCTTGTTTCGGTGGGGATCCACTTGAAGATCCTGCGGAGCATTCGGAGGATGTTGAAGCAGGATGAGGAAACGGCGTTGACCTGCTTAGTCATGGAGAGGGTGGGGTCGAGGATGACCCCTAGGTTGCGTACGTGGTCGGTGGGTGGCGGGCTGTTCCCAGTGATGTTGGCCACCAGGAGTCGTCCCAGGCTGAAGGGTTGGAACCAAGGATGAGGACCTCCGTCTTGTCCGAGTTCAGCTTCAGGCGGCTGGTCCTCATCCATTCGGCGACGGCCTTCATTCCTTCGTGGAGGTGGGCTTTGGCGGTGTGAGGGTCTTTGGTGAGGGAGAGGATCAGCTGGGTGTCGTCGGCGTAGGAGATGATGTTGAGGTTGTGCTGTCGGGCGACGTGGGCGAGGGTGCCATGTAGATGTTGAACAGCGTTGGGCTGAGGGAGGAGCCTTGGGGTACGCCGCAGATGATCTTGGTGGCCTTGGATCGGAAGGGGCGAGGCGGACGCTTTGTGTTCTGCCGGAAAGGAAGGATGTGGTCCAGTCCAGGGCCTTCTCTTGGATCCCGGCGTCGTGAAGGCGTGTTCGTAGTGTGTGGTGGCAGACCGTGTCGAAGGCGGCTGATAGGTCCAGGAGGATGAGGGCTGCTGTTTCTCCGTTGTCTAGCAGGGTCCTGATGTCATCGGTGGCGGCGAGGAGGGCGGTTTCGGTGCTGTGGTTGCTGCGGAAGCCGGACTGGGAAGGGTCCAGGATGTTGTTCTCCTCGAGGTAGCGGGTCAGTTGTTTGTTGACGATTTTCTCGGTGACCTTCGCGGGGAACGGGAGCAGAGAGATGGGTCGGAAGTTCTTGAGGTCCTTGGGGTCTGCCTTGGGTTTCTTGAGTAAGGCGGTGATCTCGGCGTGCTTCCAGCTTTCCGGGAAGGTTGCTGTCTCGAAGGAGATGTTGATTATTTTCCGGAGATGGGGCGCGATGGCTGTACTGGCTTTGTTGAAGATGTGGTGAGGGCACGGGTCTAGCGGTGAACCGGAGTGGATGGTGTTCATGATCTCGCTGGTGTCCTCGTCGTTGATGTTGGTCCAGGAGAGCAGGCGGTTGGTGGTTGTGGGGGCAGTGGTCTCGGTGGTTGCCGGGGCGGTCGTGGTGTTGAAGCTGTCGTGGATGTCGGCGATTTTGCGGTGGAAGAAGGTGGCCAGTGAGTCGCACAGGTCTCGCGATGGCTGGATGTCGTTGGTGTTGGAGCTGGGGTTGGAGAGTTCCTTCACGATGTTGAAGAGCTCTTTGCTGTTGTGTGCGTTGTTGTCTAGGCGGTCTTTGAGTGAGGCCCTTTTGGCGGATCTGATGAGGTGATGGTGACTGCGGGTGGCGCTCTTGTGGGCGGTGTAGCTGTCCGCTGTCCGTTCGTGGAGCCAGATCTTCTCCAGTTTTCGGCATGTTCGTTTGGAGGCCTGGAGGTCTTCGGTGAACCAGGTGGCTTTCTTGCTGGTGTGGCTGTTGGGCGGATTCTTGAGCGGGGCGAGGGTGTTGGCGCAGTCGTCGATCCACTGTCTGAGGTTGCGGGCGGCGGTGTCGGGGTCGGAGCGTTCGGCGGGTGGGCTCAGGGCGAGGGTTGTGGTTAGCTGGTCTTCCGTGACTCTGCTCCAGCAGCGGCGAGGCATTTGTTCGGTGCGGTGATGCGTGGTGGGCTTCCTGTAGGTGAAGTGGATGCAGTGGTGGTCAGTCCAGTGGGGTTCGGAGGTGTGGTTGAAGGAGACGTGTGGGCTTGCGGAAAAGATGGAGTCTAGCGTGTGGCCGGCGGCGTGGGTGGGTGTAGTCACGAGCTGTCTGAGTCCGAGGGTGGCGAGGTTGTCGATCAGGGTGGTGGAGTTGGTGTCCTTGTTGTTCTCGAGGTGGAAGTTCAGGTCCCCGAGGAGGATGTAGTCCGTGGAGGCGATGGCGTGTGTGCTGACGAAGTCAGCGATGGAATCGCTGAACTGTGGTCGGGGTCCGGGGGTCTGTAGATGAGGGTTCCTCTGAGGGTGGTGTTGGGATCGGTGTGGATCTGGAAGTGCAAGTGTTCGGCGGTGCTGAGGGTGTCGTCGGTGTTGGTTGAGACTCTGAGGGTGTTCCTGTGGACGATGGCGATGCCTCCTCCGACTCCGTTGGTGCGGTCCCTGCGGGTGATCTTGTATCCGTCCGGGATGGCAATGGCGATGTCGGGGGCTGAAGCGGGATTCAGCCAGGTCTCCGTCAGGAATGCGACGTCTGGGGAGGTTGAGTCGAGAAGGTCCCAGAGTTCGATGGCGTGTTTGCGGGCGGAGCGGGTGTTGAGGAGGATGCATCTGAGGTAGTTGGGTTCTTTCCTGGGCGGTGGTTTGGCGCGGCGGGTGCTGGCGAAGCTGCAGTTCCGGCAGGTGAAGGGCCCTTGGGTGCGCTTCGGGGTAGCCTGGTAGCAGGTGTGATCTTTTCCGGGGTTGAGTGCGTGGAGGGTGCTGGCGTCGTATCGGCGTCTGTTGATGTGGCGGGCGCGGGGGATGCCCGGACCAGGGGGTCTGGCGCTGGGCGCGGTCACGGCGCGGACGGGCGCAGACGGGCTTGCCTTAGGCGCGCCTTCGGCCGCACAGCGGCCGCCAGAAATGGGGAGGTGGGAGGGAGGAGCAAGGAATGGGGCAGCGAATGGGCAGTGAGGGGGCGGGGCCGCAGGGGCGCAGCGGCGGGAAACAGGCACAGAAGGGAAAGCGAGCACAATCAGGGCATCAAGGGGGCACAGAAAGGAAAAAAAATGAGCACAATCAGGGGCAGCAAGGGGGCACAGAAAGGAAAAACGAGCACAATCAGGGGCAGCAAGGGGGCACAGAAAGGAAAAAAACGAGCACAATCAGGGGCAGCAAGGGGGCACAGAAAGGAAAAACGAGCACAATCAGGGGCAGCAAGGGGGCACAGAAAGGAAAAACGAGCACAATCAGGGGCAGCAAGGGGGCACAGAAAGGAAAACGAGCACAATCAGGGGCAGCAAGGGGGCACAGAAAGGAAAAACGAGCACAATCAGGGGCAGCAAGGGGCACAGAAAGGAAAAACGAGCACAATCAGGGGCAGCAAGGGGGCACAGAAAGGAAAAACGAGCACAATCAGGGGCAGCAGCAGGGCACACAGACGGAGCTGTGTGGTGGGGGAGCGACCTACCAGTCAAGGTCAGGGGTCGCTCTCTTCACCACGCAGCGGCCGCCATAAATGGGGAGGTGGGAGGGAGGAGCAGGGAATGGGGCAGCGAATGGGCAGTGAGGGGCGGGGCCGCAGGCGCAGCAGCGGGAAACAGGCACAGAAGGGAAAGCGAGCACAATCAGGGCATCAAGGGGCACAGAAAGGAAAAAAAATTAGCACAATCAGGGGCAGCAAGGGGGCACAGAAAGGAAAACGAGCACAATCAGGGGCAGCAAGGGGGCACAGAAAGGAAAAACGAGCACAATCAGGGGCAGCAAGGTGGCACAGAAAGGAAAAACGAGCACAATCAGGGGCTGCAAGGGGGCACAGAAAGGAAAAAACGAGCACAATCAGGGGCAGCAGCAGGGCACACAGACGGAGCTGTGTGGTGGGGGAGCGACCTACCAGTCAAGGTCAGGGGTCAACAACAAGACGAACCTCTGCCAAGGAGAAGAACCAAAGGAAGCTGTAGGAGTTGGACTGCCCCCCTGCCAGTGTGCTGTGTTGCTGGGTTGGCCTACAGTGGTGTCTTCAGTGCCAAGGAGAGGAGAAAGGAACTGTGTGTGTACTTTCATCATCTTGCAGAATATTACTCTAAGGGCTTGATGTGAGCTTGCCTCCTGACCGAAGTCTCAGGGATACCAGACTTCACCCCCTTCTGTTTGCCTGCATCTGGAACTTGCTGTTCTGGCGCTACAGAAGGAATTTGCAACACCGACGCCGGCGAGCGATGCCGTCTCCTGCATCGAAGCCGTGAGCGCTGCTCCGACTTGCAACGAGGACCCGACGCCGACCGCCGTGCCACATCGACGCCAGCGAGCGGCATCGTAAGCCTGCCATAGCCGTGAGCGCTGCTCCGACTTACGACGCCGGCCCGACGCCTGCTGCTGTGCCGCATCAACTCCGAAGCCGACATCATCGCGGAGCCGATCGTCGACGTGGGTGGTCAAGAATCCATCTACATCGTGACATCGTACGGAACCGTGGCTTCGGCGCCATCGTGACGTCACCTCCTCTCCGGTCAGGAACCGACGCCTCCCCTGCCTGCGCAAGCATCCAGGTCCTGACGCATCATCTCCTCCGAAGCAAGGAACCAACGCCGCAACGCGCCAACGACGCTGCACCTCCCCGACGCCGTGAGCTGTCTTTGTTTTCGCTTTTCCAAGGTACTGTTCTTTATGGGTCTGTTTTGACTCCGGGCCCGACGCCGCGCACCTCGCGGTCGGCGCCGTACTGTGGGATTTCTTTGACCTCGACGTCGTGATAACTCCAGTTGGGGTTATTTGTTGCTAAAGACTGCTTTTAATTGAAGAACCTATTTTTAAACCATTTCTACCATCTTGAAGTATTATTGATTACAGTATTGTGGATTTTTGTCGTTTGTGGTCTTGTGATAAAGCTATATAAAGTATACTTATTTTTATAAAACCTGTGTGGTGTCCATCTGTAGTGTTTTCACTGTATTACTGTATGTGTTCACAAATGCTTAACACACTGCCTCTGCGATAAGCCTGTCTGCTCGTGCCAAGCTACGAAGGGGGTGAGCAGGGGTTATTTTAGTAGTGTATCCCCCTTACCCTGACTAGAAGCAAGGGTCCCTATTTGGTCAAAGGTGTATACCATTGCCAACTAGAGACACCCAGTTCTAACATTGGTGGTCAGTGGTGAGGATCCTGGACTTGCATTTGTGACTCATATACAGTGATTGGTGTACACTACTAGTGAGTGCCGACCAAAACGCGACCACATATTTTTTGGTAGAATTGTTTCTCCTTGGACTGTTATTTTTCTGAGAACTGCCAATTCTTATTGCCATGAGTCCACCAGCATCTATTGCCTTTATGGATCCAGAGTTTGAGGAAGAGAGGTTGGATACCTATAATGCCAAACAGCTGAAAGCCTTCTGTAAAAAATTTAAAGTTGCTATTCCAGGCCTCACTAAAAAGGATGAGTTCCACAAGGCGATGAGGGCCTGGGTGGAAGCAAGAAATGCATCTGAAAATGTGGAGCACCCTGTGGAGGAGGTAGAAGGGCAGCTAAATGGGCCCCTGGGTCTAGGGGGGGAGAAAGTACCTACCCCGCCAGGCAGCAGTGTTTCTTCCAAAGACCTGTCCCCAGGAGAGCTGGAGAATAGGGAGAGAAATAGGGCACACAAGCTGGAGATGGCTAGGCTCAAAATGGAGGGTCAAAAGGACCTAGAGAATAAGAAGCTGGAGTTTGAAATTAACAAGTTATCTTTGGAGAGAGAGAGGGGATGAGATTAGAGCATGAGAGAATGTTAGAGGGAGTTGGAGCTCAAGGCAAAGGGTCTAGAGATCAACCCCTCTGGTGGCAGCACACCATCTGTGCCTTAAGAAGGCAGGGTATATATCCCCAAGGATGTCATCAAAGATTTCCATAAGCATGAAGATATTGGGCAGTGGTTTGTAGCCTATGAGATAGCAATGTTGTCCCCCCGGGTCCCTGAGAAGGATTGGGGAGCTGGGTTGTGGGGCCGCTTTGTGAGTGAGGGGAGGGATAATTTGTTAGACCTGCCCAGTGAGAATAGGATGTCTATGCCCACATGAAGGAAGCTCTGATGACAAGGTATGGTTTGACCCCAGAACTCTATAGACAGAGGTTCAGGAGTTGCAAGAAGCTGGAGGGAACTTGGGTAGAATGTGTGTCTTTCTTTTGCAGAGCTATGGATGGTTGGGTGAAGGGTAGCAAAGTGGATACTTTTGAAGCGCTCTATGATTTGTTTGCATGGGAGCACTTGTCTGCTAATTGTTTTCCAGAGCTACGCCAGCACCTTATTGATAGCAAGTTAACTAACCCTAGGAAGCTTGCTGAGGAGGCGGACCGCTGGGTCAGTACCAGGGTCCACAAGGGTCATGTGGGAGACTCCGCCAAAGGTGGGCAGGGTCCCCAGCAGAAGAGTGGGGGGGACAAGGGTAAACAGAGGGAGTTCCAGAAAGGGCCCCAAAGTAATTCCCAAGGGAACCAAGGGAAGGGTTCTCAGCCTCCCCCTGAGAAGAAGCAAGAGGCCCCGACAGGTAAACCTGTTCAGAGGGGCCCCTACAAATGCTTTACGTGTGGTCAAGTGGGCCACCGTTGGTATGATGAACAGTGTCCCATGAAGGGTTCCAAAGCACCACCCCGTCAGTTGGCGAGTGTAGCCCTGGGAGGGGAGGAGATGGGTGCCCCAGGTGGGTGGGGTCCCGCAGAAATGTCCCTTGTCTCGCTAGGAGACTTTGAGATGGTCCCTGAGACCCAGCTGCCTGATAACACTAAGAAGTAAAGGCAGTGGGTGACCATCAATGGCCATAGGGTGGAGGCTCTGAGGGACACCGGGGCTAGTGTGACAGCTGTCAATTGCCGGTTGGTGTCCAAGGAGCAGGTTATCCCTCATGCATTCTTCCCTGTAGTTGCAGCGGACAACTCGCAGAGCCAGTGTAAGGTGGCTCAAGTTCCCTTTGAGTGGGGGGGGGGGGGAGGGGCTCAGGTACTCTACAAGTTGCTGTGAGGCCAGCCATGCCTGTGGATTGTCTGTTAGGCAATGATTTAGAAAGCTCCCCTTGGGCTAAGGTGGAGAAGAAGTCTCATTTGGAGATGTTGGGTCTGTCTGAGTGGGCGTGTGTGACCACTCGGTCTATGGCAGCCAGTAAGGGTGTTGAAATGGTTCTGGAGCCTGAAAATATGGCCCAGATCCCTGCCTTAAAGAGAAGAGGTGGGGGGCACGGGAAACCGGCCCCCCTAGTTCCCACGGTGCAGGAGGAGGCAGACCTTGAGGGGGATGCCCTGGAACCTACAGGGGAACAAGTGGCCGAACTGGGGGACCTGCCTGAGCTGACCCATTGGCAGCAGGAAGGAGGCCCCTTCAGGGAGGAATTTTGTGCAGAGCAAAGGAAGTGCCCTTCTCTTGAGGGTGTGCGGCAACAGGCCACAGCCCAGGCAGCAGGTGATCAGTCTGGATCACATTGGCTCTACTGGGAGAACGACCTCCTGTATAGCGAGCCTAAGGTTGCTGAGCCTGGGTCAGCCCGTGTGCTGGTGGTACCCCAGCGCTTCAGAGCCTTCCTACTGGGTTTGGCTCATGATGTACCTTTAGCTGGACATCTGGGGCAGAACAAGACCTTTGAAAGGCTTGTCTCCCACTTTCATTGGCCCCAGATGCGGAAGAGTTCAGACACTCATAGTAGGACATGTCACACTTGCCAGGCAAGTGGGAAAAGTGGAAGGAAGCAAAAGGCTCCTCTCCAACCTTTCCCTGTAGTCAGTACCCCCTTTGAACGGGTGGGCATTGACATTGTGGGGCCACTGGACCCCAAGACAGCCATGGGCAACAGGTTTATCCTGGTCTTGGTGGACCATGCTACCCGGTACCCGGAAGCCATCCCGCTCAGGACAGTGACGGCCCCCGTGGTGGGACGTGCACTGATGGGGATTTTCTCCTGTGTGGGGTTCCCCAGAGAGGTGGTGTCAGACCATGGTACAAACTTCATATCCAACTATATGAAGTCCCTGTGGAAGGAGTGCGGTGTTACCTATAAGTTCACCACTCCTTACCACCCCCAAGGTAATGGGCTGGTTGAGAGATTCAACCGGACCCTCAAAGGCATGATAATGGGTCTTGAGGAACCTATGAGGCGTAAGTGGGACGTCCTCTTGCCATGCCTCCTGTTTGCTTACCGTGAGGTGCCACAGAGGTCCTTAGGGTTCAGTCCCTTTGAACTGCTCTATGGTCACCCGGTAAGGGGACCTTTGAGTCTGGTCAAGGAAGGCTGGGAGAAATCTCCCAGGAAACCTCCCCAGGATGTATACAGTTACATGCTGGCCTTCAGGAACCAGACCAGGCGGTTCAGGCAACTCGCTGAGGCGAATCTGGAAGCCAGCCAGGAAGAGATGAAGCGGTGGTACGATCAGAATGCCACTCTGATTGAGCTTCAACCTGGACAGAAAGTTTGGGTCATGGTCCCTGTAGAGCCTTGTGCGCTCCAGGACAGGTGGACCGGACCATTTGAGGTGGTGGAGCGCAAGAGTGATGTCACCTACCTGGTGAACTTGCGGTCTCCAAGGAACCCTTAGCGGGTCCTGCATGTTAACCGCCTGAAGCCCCACTTAGAAAGGTCCGAAGTGGGCATGCTCCTAGCGACAGATGATGGAATGGAGGAGGAGACTGAGCCGCTTCCTGACCTCCTGTCTGCAACAGAGCAAGATGGGTCAGTGGATGGTGTCAGCCTCTCTGCCACACTGACCCCTGATCAGCAGCAAGATTGTCGCCAACTGTTGGGACAATTCTCTGATTTGTTTCCCCTGATTCCTGGTGTCACTGAGTGGTGCGTCCATGATGTGGACACTGGGGACAGTCCTCCTGTGAAGCACAAGGCTTACAGAGTGACTGACAAGGTCAGAGCTTACATCAAGGAGGAGGTCTCCAAGATGTTTGCCTTAGGGGTGATTGAGTCCTCTCACAGCCCATGGGCCAGCCCAGTGGTCTTGGTCCCAAAAGCTGCAGCGCCGGCTCTTGAATAATTCCTTTATGATGGCCCTGGTGCCTCTGAGTTGGAAACATGCTTCGGTGGTCCCACTGCTTAAAAAGCCTCTGGCAAACTGGAGAATTATAGGCCAATCTCGCCGATTCCTTTTTTGTCGAAAGTGGCAGAAAAGCATATTAATCACCTGAGGAAAGGAACCTTTTGCACAGAACTCAGTCAGGTTTTCGCCTACAGTACAGTACCGGATCTGCTCTGCTTCTCGCATCTGAGTCTTTACGCCAGGTAGTGGACAGAGGAGAGACTGCAGCACTCCTGCGGTTAGACTTCAGTGTGGCATTTGACACCATATCTCACAGCCGCCTATTGGAGCGGCTGTGGAGCCATGGGATTGGCCATAGGGCTTTAAAATGGTTGGCATCTTTTTTTGCACGGTCTGATATGTTCCCCAACCTAGGCCTAAGTAGCAAAGCGACCTTTTACCTACATTTGTCCCACCTTGCTCTGCATAACGGTTTGAGCGCTGACCTTTTACGCAGTTATGTGCTGAATAAATATCGATTGGTTTCCTTGAAACTAGCCTAATTTATTATGCATGAGGTTTCTTAGCAAAGTCCCCTGCACATGACGTACATAACAGGATTAACATACTCTGTACAAAAGTCATCGCTATCTTCATACTAGGGTGACAGGGCTACTTTGCATAGTTGCAATTATTGATTTAGGCTCATTTACATAATTGTACTCACAACATATCGATTGTGGCAGGAACCCCGAGGCTACCTTTGTGGTATAAAAGAACCGCACCTTCACTAGGTAACTAGAGGAGAAGCTTCAACGCTGACACAGACACGGAGGACCCTGCATGCTGAAGCTTCAACACTCAGCGGTCAGACATCCCTTGTGGGGTGTCCAACTCGTTACCAAGACGAGGTCCTTCATTCTCTCCCATTAGGTAATGGTATTGGCTCTTTCCTAGGGGATTCTTGGCTTTACACCCACACACATGCTAGGTACACTCAGGTACACTTAGTTAGGGTCTGCATCGTAGGAGTACGCTTGATTACTGTTATATCTATATGCCTGCAAATATTCACTGTTTTAGCACCATGGTAGAATTCTACCTTCTATTTACTCTATTGGTGCTTGTAATCTTTTACATTTACTTCTGTCTAATGATTGTCGCAGCAAACATGTTTTATACTACAATGACACTGGTTCAATAAATGCTTAGTGAAAACATCCCCAACATTTATTCTGTGTATCTCTGAGAATAAGTGAGCACGATTGCCTGAGCGAAAAGTACTGTACTGTTTCCACGATCCCTGAAGGGTTAAGGGTTGTCATGTTCAATGGTTGCAAGAAACTATCGCTCCTTGGTAAGGTTCGGGGGCTTATGGTGGCACTGTGAGCTAGCTGGTCTATAGGCTGATATAGCCTGCGGGAGTGTCCGGAATCAGTCTCGACACCAATCCCTTAGTTTGTTGCCTACAAACGCGCAGATCCTATGTATTCTTAGGAACTACATGACATGGCGCCGCCAAGGTTGGTTTGGATCTTATTTAACGGTCAAATCGGAGTAGTTCAGTCGTGCTGTTGTCAGAGACCCCTACTCACACCTACCCAGAGACGTCTGGAGTCGGAAGGGAAAAATCCACCGCAGCTGAGTAGGCATATCCTATGTACTGGCTGTAGGTTTGTTCAAGCTTGAAGGAGTATAGTTCCCCACACTGTGCAAATCCTCATCTCTTTTTCTTACTACTTCCTCCCACAATGTCTGTCAATGGAGATGGCGTTGCGAATGCAGGCGAAGATCAGGAAGTTGCTCTTAACATTACCAACAAACGTGCAGATCCAATTTATTTTTAGGAACTTATTATCGAGAAGTGCCTAGAATGGAAACATAGTTGAAGTGTCTCACGAGAATTCGCAGTCCACTTAATTGTCAGAATCGCATGGATATGTGCTGCGACTGGTCAATGGAAGCAGATAGATGCCGCCCCGTCGTGGCATGTGATAGTTTTCTTCCTAGCAGCACCGATTCTGACAATTAAGTGGACTGCGAATTCTCGTGAGACACTTCAACTATGTTTCCATTCTAGGCACTTCTCGATAATAAGCCACCACATAGGGTACAGCTGCCTTTTTCATCATTCCCTATGTCAAGCACCAACAAATCTCCTCTTGAAAGAATACTATCTTCTGTGGCACATCTTTAGCCACGTTCAGATCAGTGCCAACTATACCATTGCCACGGAACAGGTCCACAACCATTAATCATAGATAAATCCATAAGGAAGGGCGTTTTGCTCTCTATATTTGCATTGAAAATTTTTGCAAAGAACGCTCTCTAAATTTCAGCTGAGCCCAAAACAATGTTCATTTCAAGCTTTTTCTGTGACGGAGTCCTGACGAAGGCCATGCCGAAACGCGCGTACTTTGACAACATACCGCCAGTCTCTGCACATCATTTGATCATTGTTTCTTCGAATTATGGAATATGTAATCAACTTTGCATTCAATTTTTAGTAATATGTTCTGTTTGCTTTTATATATGTACTGAATGTGAAGTACGACAACAAAGACAGATGTGGATAATGTTGTATAGATGAATTATCATCATATGTATTAAGTATATGCATTCATTTATATAAAATATTATTTTAAAAAATGATATAATACTGGAAAAAAATGTTTTATCAATTCATATATATCAATAATAAAAATAAACAAATACAATTTTTATATTGGTCAAGATAATCATTGTTTACAGCACTGTCTTAGCTCTAGTCTCTCAGCCCGCATATATTGCATTTCACTGTGCCCAGGTGTGACATATGAAAAGGGCACTAGTATGAGCCATAGAGAGCCAGCTGGAGAAAAGCCAGGCTGCAAGGAGCACTGAAACACCAACACATATGGGAGGGCACTAGTATGAGCCATAGAGAGCCAGCTGGAGGAAAACCAGTCTGTCAACAGGACTAAAACATCATCACATATGGGAGGGCATTAGTATGAGCCAAAGAGAGCCAGCCGGAGGAAAGCCAGGCTCTCAGCAGGACTAAAACACCAATATATATATGAGGGCACTAGTATGAGCCATGGAGAGCCAGACAGAGGAAAGTCAGGCTTCAAGGAGCACTGAAACATGCACCAACAGAGGATCACCTCTGGCCAAGGACAGCTGGATGGAAGTCCATCTGACACTAACCCCCTTTAACATGGATTCATCAGTGGTCACTACAAGGCACTGGGAGCTGGCTTCATGGAACTCAATCTTTCATTGGCACTAAACCCTCAACACGTGGGCTAGGCAGAGTCGGACAGGGAGTACTCGCTGGACTTCATGGAAAGTCAACCCTCCAGTGACACTCACACATGGACAGCCGCGGAAAGCAGCTGTATGGCTGAATCAACCCATGTGCACAAGCACCGTCTCAAGTGTGGCCCTAGGGCTCCGGGGACTGCAGGACTTTGAGGAGGAGCAATAGAAGGGACTACTCAAAGAACTGTCCTCTAAGGCGCTTCTTCTGATGACAATTGGGAGAGTTGAGAGTTGTTGGAGTGGGGTGGGGTGGGAGGTAAGGCTGACAAAGGCCATGCCTCCCAAAAAACTCCAACAGCTTCCACGTTTATCCTTCATCCTTCAGGTGGGCTGGTGGGAGGTCACAGACTGCAGATTTCACAAACAATTATTTGGAGGTGGGAGAGTTTATAGACAAACAAGACACAACAACTATTACTAAAAAACACCAGGAAGCAGCAAACAAGAATGCAAACAACATCCGAGGCTCTGCAGCATCTGCAACTGAGGGGTCTCAAGCAAACAGAGAGACCATGAAACTGCTGCTAGCATCTGTACGCGAGTGGTCCCAGAGAGAGAGAGACCAGGAGACACGTGAGACTCTGCAACATCTATACGTGAGGCGTCCGAGAGAGAGAGAGAGAGAGACCAGGAGACATGTGAGACTCTGCAACATCTGTACTTGAGGCGTCCGAGAGAGAGAGACCAGGAAACATGTGAGACTCTGCAACATCTGTACGTGAGGCGTCCGAGAGAAACAGAGACCAGGAAACATGTGAGGCTCTACTAGCATCTGTACGTGAGGGGTCCCAGAGAGAGAGAGACCAGGAAACATGTGAGACTCTGCAACATCTGTACGTGAGGGGTCCGAGAGAGAGACAGAGACCAGGAAACATGAGAGGCTCTACTAGCATCTGTACGTGAGGGGTCACAGAGAGCGAGAGAGAGCGAGAGAGAGAGAGAGACAGAGACCAGGAAACATGAGAGGCTCTACTAGCATCTGCAAGTGAGGGGTCCCAGAGAGAGAGAGACCAGGAAACATGCGCGGCTTTTCAGCATCTGTACGCGAGAGGCCCCATGCAGAGACAGAGACCAGGAAACAAACGAGGCTCTGCAGCATCTGTACATGAGGGGTCCCAGAGAGACCAGGAAACATGTGAGGCTCTGCAGCATCTGTACATGAGGGGTCCCAGAGAGACCAGGAAACATGTGAGGCTCTGCAGCATCTGTACATGAGGGGTCCCAGAGAGAGACCAGGAAACATGTGAGGCTCTGCAGCATCTGTACGCGAGGGGTCCCAGAGAGAGAGACCAGGAACCATGTGAGGCTCTGCAGCATCTGTACGTGAGTGGTCCCAGAGAGAGAGACCAGGAAACATGTGAGCCTCTGCAACATCTGTACATGAGGGGTCCGAGAGAGACAGAGACCAGGAAACATGAGAGGCTCTGCAGCATCTGTACATGAGGGGTCCCAGAGAGAGAGAGAGAGAGAGACCAGGAAACATGCGAGGCTCTGCAGCATCTGTACGCGAGAGGCCCCATGCAGAGACAGAGACCAGGAAACATGTGAGGCTCTGCAGCATCTGTACATGAGGGGTCCCAGAGAGAGACCAGGAAACATGTGAGGCTCTGCAGCATCTGTACATGAGGGGTCCCAGAGAGAGAGAGACCAGGAAACAAACCAGGCTCTGCAGCATCTGTATATGAGGGGGTCTCAGAGAGACCAGGAAACATGAGAGGCTCTACTAGCATCTGTACGTGAGGGGTCCCAGAGAGAGACCAGGAAACATGAAAGGCTCTGCAGCATCTGTACGCGATAGGCCCCATGCAGAGACAGAGACCAGGAAACAAACTAGGCTCTGCAGCATCTGTACGCGAGAGGCCCCATGCAGAGACAGAGACCAGGAAACAACGAGGCTCTGCAGCATCTGTACATGAGGGGTCCCAGAGAGAGACCAGGAAACATGTGAGGCTCTGCAGCATCTGTACATGAGGGGTCCCAGAGAGAGACCAGGAAACATGTGAGGCTCTGCAGCATCTGTACCTGAGGGGTCCCAGAGAGACAGAGACCAGGAAACAAACGAGGCTCTGCAGCATCTGTACATGAGGGGTCCCAGAGAGAGACCAGGAAACATGTGAGGCTCTGCAGCATCTGTACGTGAGTGGTCCCAGAGAGAGAGAGAGACCAGGAAACATGCGAGGCTCCGCAACATCTGTACGTGAGGGGTCCCAGAGAGAGAGAGACAGAGACCAGGAAACATGAGAGGCTCTACTAGCATCTGTACGTGAGGGGGTCCCAGAGAGAGAGAGAGACCAGGAAACATGCAAGGCTCTGCAGCATCTGTACGCGAGGCCCCCATGCAGAGACAGAGACCAGGAAACAAACGAGGCTCTGCAGCATCTGTACGCGAGAGGCCCCATGCAGAGACAGAGACCAGGAAACAAACGAGGCTCTGCAGCATCTGTACATGAGGGGTCCCAGAGAGAGACCAGGAAACAAACGAGGCTCTGCAGCATCTGTACATGAGGGGTCCCAGAGAGAGAGACCAGGAAACAAACGAGGCTCTGCAGCATCTGAACATGAGGGGTCCCATAGAGAGAGAGAGACCAGGAAACAATCGAGGCTCTGCAGCATCTGCACATGAGGGGTCCCAGAGAGAGACCAGGAAATAAACGAGGCTCTGCAGCATCTGTACGTTAGGGGTCCGAGAGAGACAGAGACCAGGAAACATGAGAGGCTCTGCAGCATCTGCACATGAGGGGTCCCAGAGAGAGAGAGAGAGACCAGGAAACATGCGAGGCTCTGCATCTGTACGCGAGAGGCCCCATGCAGAGACAGAGACCAGGAAACAAACGAGGCTCTGCAGCATCTGTACGGGAGAGGCCCCATGCAGAGACAGAGACCAGGAAACATGTGAGGCTCTGCAGCATCTGTACATGAGGGGTCCCAGAGAGAGACCAGGAAACATGTGAGGCTCTCCAGCATCTGTACGCGAGAGGCCCCATTTAGAGACAGAGACCAGGAAACATGCGAGGCTCTGCAGCATCTGTACGAGGGGTCTAAGAGAGACCAGGAAACATGTGAGGCTCTGCAGCATCTGTACATGAGGGGTCCCAGAGAGAGACCAGGTAACATGTGAGGCTCTGCAGCATCTGTACATGAGGGGTCCCAGAGAGAGACCAGGAAACTTTTGAGGCTCTGCAGCATCTGTACGTGAGGGGTCACAGAGAGAGAGACAGAGACCAGGAAACATGTGAGGCGCTGCAGCATCTGTACATGAGGGGTCCCAGAGAGAGACCAGGAGACATGCAAGGGTCTGCAGCATCTGTACATGAGGGGTCCCAGAGAGAGACCAGGAAACATGTGAGGCTCTGCAGCATCTGTACATGAGGGGTCCCAGAGAGAGACCAGGAAACATGTGAGGCTCTGCAGCATCTGTACATGAGGGGTCCCAGAGAGAGACCAGGAAACATGCCAGGCTCTGCAGCATCTGTACATGAGGGGTCCCAGAGAGAGACCAGGAAACATGTGAGCTCTGCAGCATCTGTACGTGAGTGGTCCCAGAGAGAGAGCGACCAGGAAACATGTGAGGCTCTGCAGCAACTGTACGTGAGGGGTCCCAGAGAGAGAGAGAGAGAGAGACCAGGAAACATGCGAGGCTCCGCAACATCTGTACGTGAGGGGTCCGAGAGAGACAGAGACCAGGAAACATGTGAGACTCTGCAACATCTGTACCCAAGGGGTCCCAGAGAGAGAGACCAAGAAACAAAAGAGGCTCTGCAGCATCTGTACATGAGGGGTCCCAGAAAGACCAGGAAACGTGTGAGACTCTGCAGCATCTGTATGTGAGGGGTCAGAGAGAGACCAGGAAACAAACAAGGCTCTGCAGCATCTGTACATGAGGGGTCCCAGAAAGACCAGGAAACGTGTGAGACTCTGCAGCATCTGTATGTGAGGGGTCAGAGAGAGACCAGGAAACAAACAAGGCTCTGCAGCATCTGTAGATGAGGGGTCCCAGAGACAGACCAGGAGACATGCAAGGGTCTGCAGCATCTGTACATGAGGGGTCCCAGAGAGAGAGACCAGGAAACAAGCGGGGCTCTGCAGCATCTGTACATGAGGGGTCCCAGAGAGACAGAGACCAGGAAACATGTGAGGCTCTGCAGCATCTGTACATGAGGGGTCCCATAGAGAGACCAGGAAACGTGAGGCTCTGCAGCATCTGTACATGAGGGGTCCCATAGAGAGACCAGGAAACATGTGAGGCTCTGCAGCATCTGTACATGAGGGGTCCCATAGAGAGACCAGGAAGCATGCGAGGGTCTGCAGGATCTGTATATGCGGGGGTCCCAGAGAGACAGAGACCAGGAAACATGTGAGGCTCTGCAGGATCTGTACGTGAGGGGTCCCAGAGAGACAGAGACCAGGAAACATGTGAGGCCCAGTGTGGTGTTCTAGTGTTAACTATGTTCTATCTGTGTTGCTAAAGTTTCCTGTTCCATTACAGAATGTATCTGTATTAGGAATGTTGATGCCTGAATGTTTGTCAGTTGCAGCTTGGACCTGGAGGAAAAGGTCTCTATGGATGTATCGCTCATTAAAACAACCTTCTGTCAAGATAATTGTATGCCATGGTCTTTACTAAGGGGTGTCCCTCACCTCATTTTGGCGACGAGTGAAAACTACCAACATCCTGTTTAAAGAGATCTCAACTTGACATATTGAAGATTTCTTCAACACTCCCTACCTGCTCAGTATCCAGCGGTTCGGCGAGTGAACAGCACCTTGTTCTTCTTCTGCGCCTCTTCACCAGGTACTGTCTCCCAAGCGTGTGCTGCTGCCTTCTTTGATGTGCGCACTCTACATCGTTGTGGTTTAACTCTGAGCCAGCTTGGATGCATGATTGATGCCCTCCTCATGCTGCAAGCACCTCCTGCCAGTCTCCTGGCTCTTGCGTGAGAGCAGCGCCTGACTCCGCCTTACTCTGTTTCCCTTTACATAACCCGATACGGTTTATGCCTGACTTTGCCTGACCTTCCCTGTGGCATCCTAACTCTCACGTCATTATGTTGTGGCAATTTTGGAAGTGCCTGACTTTGTTTGTGGCCTGGTTTCGCCGCGACGTCCAGACGCAATCTACGTCACTTACGTCGCGTTGCGGCCATTTTGAGGCTACATTTCTACACGCCTGACTCTGCCAGATCCGGCCACATTGCTATTACGCCGCAAGTGTGCGCCGTACAACAGCGCCGCACATCAACGCTAATCTACGCTGATCTGCACAGCTCATGTGCAGGTTGAATCTGACACGGTACCACAACGCTGATCTGCACAGCTCCAGTAAGTGAGAGTTGCTTTACTGACTCACGCTGATCTGCACAGCTCCAGTGCAGGTTCAATTCTTCAGTATAACGCATTATTAATGCTGCACGGTAAAAACGAGTTACTCACTCACCTTGATCTGCACACCTAAACTGCAGGTTGAATTCAATACTATATTACACGCTGATCTGCACAGCACTGTAGCAGATCGTTAGTGAGAGTTTCTCGCTCTTCCTGATCTGCACACCTCAACTGCAAGTTGATTTCAACACTGTACTACACGCTGATCTGCACAGCACTTTGGCAGATTGTTAGACAATAAGGATATCTCTGTATAAAAAAAAAATAATAATAATACGCTGGGCTTGATACCTGATTGTTATACTGTTTCCTTTTTATTTATTCTAAATTCTATCATGCAGAACGTCACTCCTCCTCCATTCTTTTAATCCTCTCCTGGGGACCCTGCCATACCCTGGTTAAATTGGAAGAAAGTCTTCTCAAATTATGCCAGAGTTTGCAGCAAGTCATTGAGTGCTCAGAGGAAATCTTCATTATTCTTACACTGTTTAGGCTCTGAGGGGCAAGAAGTGTTTGAACATCTCCCAGATCTCCCTGACAATGAATCTTACACGTTGAATGAGTGAGATTTGTATAAAAAAATGGCCTTGCATTATCTTCCCAAAGTGAGCATGATTTTGGAGCGTTATCACTTTGGGAAGAGGATGCAAAGACAAGAGAAATCTGTTGAACAGTATATCACAGCTTTGCGTAAACTAACGTCAACTTGTTCCTTTGCAGCAAGTTTAGAAAAAAGGTTGAGGGATCAGTTGATGCTGGGTTGCACTATAGATAAAGCAAAGGATAGTCTCTGGCAAAAGGATAATCCTCCTCTACAAGAGGTAATTACTATTTTGAAAATGCATGAGCATTCTAAGGCTTGTGTTGAGGCTATTAGCAAGGATGCTCATGTTGCTAAGAGTGAGAGTGAAGCTGTCAAGGAAGTGAGGGTAGGATCCTCTGACAAGTCTCACAAATCTATTTCTGACTGTACCGCTGGTGCGACGAAAGCCACACACTCTTACACGAATCTAAAAACGTTTCAGGGTAAGTGTTCCAGATGTGGGAATTCGGGTCACATGGCAAACTTTAAGGACTGTCCGGGGTGGAAAGTTGTTTGTTCTCTTTGCAAGAAAAAAGGGCATTTCTCTAAGTGTTGCAGATCTAGCAAAGATCAGAAGAAGGTTAGAGAGGTTGACATTTATGATCAGACTGATCAGCAGGTAATTATTTGTCAAGTCAGGGATCAGGCTGTTGAGGGATCCTTTGAACATGTTCTAATTAATGATAACTCGGTTAATATGCTGTTTGACTTTGGTGCTAAAATTACTCATCCCAAAGTTTTTTTTATGAAAAACAACTTTCTGGGAAGGTGTACCTGTTCAAGCCTGATATCATACCAAGAGGTTATGGTGGTGAAATCATTGATTTATTGGGTTATTTTTGGGGCACCATTGATTTTAAAGGAAGGGTTGTTTCAGGAAAAATCTATGTCTCAATGAAGGGGGACTCTCTCATTAGCTGGTGTCACCAGCGGGACTTACATGTTTATTTGGATCCAAATGAATCTCCCTCTGTGTGTCTGAGAGAGTTACCTGTTGTTGAGACTGTGAGTGGTGGTGAAACTTGGGTCACAAAGTTTCCGAAAGTTTTTAGTACTAAGTTAGGTTGTCTCAAGAATTATGTACATCTTGTAAAGTTAAAATCTGATGCCACTCCTAAGCTAGCAAAGGTTAGGAATGTACCATTATTAGTTAAGAGCAGCATGAGAACGGAATTGGACAAGCTATTAAAGAATGGAGTTATTCAAGAAGTCGAAGCCACTGAATGGGTTTCTCCGGTGGTGATGGCCCACAAGGCTAATGGGGAAGCCAGGATGTGCATTGACTTGAGGGAACTGAACAAGGCTGTTGTTGTGGATCATTAACCTCTTCCTAATATTTCGGAGATGTTGTCTGCTCTGGGTGGTGGCACGCATTTTTCAACATTGGATCTCTCCTCGGCTTACCATCAAGTCAAACTTCATCCCTCCTGCCAAGAACTCACAACTTTCATTACCCCCGTTTGGAACTTTTAAATTTCTCAGGATGCCGTTTGGCTTAATCTCTAGAGCCTCGGTGTTTCAGAGGGTGATGGAAAATGTCCCGAAGGGTATTGATAGCATCAAGATCTATCAGGATGACGTTCTTGTTCATGGGGTGGATTTGGAGGAACATGATAAAAGGTTGACTGAAGTGTTATGCAAGCTGCAGGACTCTGGCCTGACTCTGAGACTGGACAAATGCAAATTTGATGTGAGGGAGATAGAGTATTTGGGGCGCTTGATATCAGGGTCAGGTATTAGACCGAAACCTTCCTTGGTGGATACAATTTCTCATTTCAACTATCCGGAAAACAAAGAAGAATTGGTGAAATTCTTGGGTATGGCAACATTTTATAATAAGTTTGTGACTGGTTTTGCACAGAAGACTGAATGCATGAGAGGACTTTTGAGGAAAGGATGTTAATTCGAAGTGGAGTCAAACATGTTGTGATTAGTTTGACTTAGTCAAGAAGTGCTTGAATGAGGCTCCCAATTTAGCAAGTTTCGATCCCTCCAAGGAATCGTACATTATGACTGATGCGAGTTCAAAGGGGTTAGGCGCAGTCTTGTTACATACTGGGGAAGATTCAGACAACACCATTTTGTTTATATCAAGACCTCTTAGGGGAGCTGAATGCAACTACTCAGTGGTCAAAAAGGAGGCACTGGGTGTCTACTGGGCTGTTCGCAAACTTAAGACGTTTCTGTGGGGCAAGCATTTTTCTGTCATCTCAGATCACAAACCTTTGAAAGAGGTGTTTGGAAAAAAGGGCGTAGTCTGTGTCTCTCATAGAATAAGGAAATGGGTGGTCGCATTACAAGAGTTTGAGATCTCGTATTTACCAGGGTCAAGGAACATTTTGGCAGATTGTCTGTCTAGGCTTGGTGGTTGCTCGGACACCCTAGATTGTCTTGATAGTGGTGATTATTTTGGTGGTGAAAATGTTGAGGAAGAATTGAATGTTTGTCTGGTTAGTGAAGGTATCCTAACCGAGGCTGAGTGGTTGGATTATCTTAATGTTGATTCCACGTTGCAACAAGTCATGGCCAATATACGTGATGGATGGTGTGAGAAACGTAATTGTAGTGACCAACTTAAGGGTTTTTCGAGTGTGAAGGATGAGTTGGCTGTGTTGAATGGTTTACTCTTGAGGGGAAGCAGGTTGGTGGTGCCCAAGAATCTGCGTGACAAATTAGTGGCAAATGCCCATGCAAGCCATATGGGTATCGCCAAGACCAAGGAGAGGATTAGGGAGGCCTATTGGTGGCCTGCCATGGACGTGCACATTGAAAGAATTGTACGTAACTGTCCTCAGTGTGCGAGTAGTGACAAAATACTCAAGGGTAGGACTCAGCCCATGGTGATCAGGAAACAAGCGAGTGGTCCCTGGGTGGACATTGCTGTGGACATTTTGGGGCCAGTGAAGTTGAGGGCACAGGACCGATTTGTTTCAGTCTGTGTCGACATGTTTTCCAGGTGGCCTGAGGTTAAGATTGTCAACTCTGTTGATTCTGGAGCAGTCATTAATTTTTGGGAGGATCTTTTTGAGAGGGAAGGGTTGCCAGCTTCCATCTTGTCTGACAACGGTATCCAGTTCACCTCCCGTGTGGTGGAAACGTTTTTGAGAGAGAGAGGCATTAATCATAAGAGGGCTGCGCTGTACCATCCTGAGTGCAACAGTGTTGTAGAAAGGTTTGTGAAGGTGCTTAAGGAGGCCATGCAATTAGCAGTTACCTCTGGTAATGACTGGGAGAAAGCAGTAAGGAAAAAGGTGCGCGAGTACAGTTTCACCCCACATTCTTCTACTGGGGTTACACTCTTCAGGTTGTTTAAAGGGAGAGCGGCCAATACTGAGGTGACTCCCTTATGGGTTACTTCTAGGAGAAGAGAGGCAGGCGGTGCTGTGGACTGCACTGAGGGGTGGAAAGAGAGGGAGTTGGAAAGGATGGAGAAGAGAAAAATGGGCTTCGATGTGAGGAAGGCTGTGAAGAAAACTGTGATTGAGGTTGGTGACTTGGTTAGGGTAAAACTACCCAAAAGAAGAATTGGTAAGTCGAAGTTTGGCCAGCCTATAAAGGTTATCAAACTCTTGGGTAATGCTGTCAAAACTCAGGATCATAGGGTTTGGAACCTTAACAGGATTGTTAAGTGTTTACATCAAGGATTGGGTGAAGAAGTGCCTCCTGCTTCACAAGTGGTGGAAAGAAAGTCCATTAGAGTGAAGAGGATACAGGATTGTGTTTCTTAATCTTTATATCATTTCTATTTTATTTTTTAGTTTTGTAAGGGGGGAGGTGATGTGGTGTTCTAGTGTTAACTATGTTCTATCTGTGTTGCTAAGGTTTCCTGTTCCATTACAGAATGTATCTGTATTAGGAATGTTGATGCTTGAATGTTTGTCAGTTGCAGCTTGGACCTGGAGGAAAAGGTCTCTATGGATGTATCGCTCATTAAAACAATCTTCTGTCAAGATAATTGTATGCCATGGTCTTTACTAAGGGGTGTCCCTCACCTCACCCTGCAGCATCGGCAAGTGAGGGGGCCGAGAGAGACCAGGAGACATGCGATGGTGTGCAGCATCTGCAAGTGAGGGGTCCCATGCAGAGACAGAGACCAGGAAACAAACGAGGCTCTGCAGCATCTGTACATGAGGGGTCCCAGAGAGAGAGACCAGGAAACAAACAAGGCTCTGCAGCATCTGCAAGTGAGGGGTCCCAGAGAGACAGAGACCAGGAAAGATGCAAGGCTCTGCAGCATCTGTACGCGAGAGGCCCCATTCAGAGACAGAGACCAGGAAACAAACGAGGATCTGCAGCATCTGTACATGAGGGGTCCCAGAGAGAGAGACCAGGAAACAAACGAGGCTCTGCAGCATCTGTACATGAGGGGTCCCAGAGAGAGACCAGGAAACATGTGAGGCTCTGCAGCATCTGTACATGAGGGGTCCCAGAGAGAGACCAGGAAACATGTGAGGCTCTGCAGCATCTGTACATGAGGGGTCCCAGAGAGAGACCAGGAAACATGTGAGGCTCTGCAGCATCTGTACATGAGGGGTCCCAGAGAGAGACCAGGAAACATGGGAGGCTCTGCAGCATCTGTACATGAGGGGGTCCCAGAGAGAGAGAGATCAGGAAACATGTGAGGCTCTGCAGCATCTGTACGTGAGGGGTCACAGAGAGAGAGAGAGGGAGACAGAGACCAGGAAACAAACGAGGCTCTGCAGCATCTGTACATGAGGGGTCCCAGACCAGAGAGCGACCAGGAAACATGCGAGGCTCTGCAGCATCTGTACGCGAGAGGCCCCATGCAGAGACAGAGACCAGGAAACAAACTAGGCTCTGCAGCATCTGTACGCGAGAGGCCCCATGCAGAGACAGAGACCAGGAAACAAACGAGGCTCTGCAGAATCTGTACATGAGGGGTCCCAGAGAGACCAGGAAACATGTGAGGCTCTGCAGCATCTGTACATGAGGGGTCCCAGAGAGACCAGGAAACATGTGAGGCTCTGCAGCATCTGTACATGAGGGGTCCCAGAGAGAGACCAGGAAACATGTGAAGCCCTGCAGCATCTGTACGTAAGCGGTCACAGAGAGAGAGAGTGAGAGACAGAGACCAGAAATCATGTGAAGCCCTGCAGCATCTGTACGCGAGAGGCCCCATGCAGAGACAGAGACCAGGAAATAAACGAGGCTCTGCAGCATCTGTACATGAGGGGTCCCAGAGAGACCAGGAAACATGTGAGGCTCTGCAGCATCTGTACATGAGGGGTCCCAGAGAGAGACCAGAAAGCATGTGAAGCCCTGCAGCATCTGTAGGTGAGGGGTCACAGAGAGAGAGAGAGAGGGAGACAGAGACAGAGACAAGGAAACAAACAATGCTCCGCAGCATCTGTACATGAGGGGTCCCAGACCAGAGAGCGACCAGGAAACATGCGAGGCTCTGCAGCATCTGTACGGGAGAGGCCCCATGCAGAGACAGAGACCAGGAAACAAATGAGGCTCTGCAGCATCTGTACACGAGGGTCCCAGAGAGAGACCGGGAGACATGCAAGGCTCTGTAGCATCTGTACGCGAGAGGCCCCATGCAGAGACGGAGACCAGGAGACATGCAAGGCTCTGCAGCATCTGTATGCGAGAGGCCCCATGCAGAGACAGAGACCAGGAAACAAACGAGGCTCTGCAGCATCTGTACAGGAGGGGTCCCAGAGAGACCAGGAAACATGTGAGGCTCTGCAGCATCTGTACATGAGGGGTCCCAGAGAGACCAGGAAACATGTGAGGCTCTGCAGCATCTGTACATGAGGGGTCCCAGAGAGAGACCAGGAAACATGTGAGGCTCTGCAGCATCTGTACATGAGGGGGCCGAGAGAGAGACCAGGAGACCTGCAAGGGTCTGCAGCATCTGTACGTGAGGGGTCCCAGAGAGAGAGAGACCAGGAAAGATGCGAGGCTCTGCAGCATCTGTATGCGAGAGGCCCCATGCAGAGACAGAGACCAGGAAACAAGCGAGGCTCTGCAGCATCTGTACATGAGGGGTCCCAGAGAGACCAGGAAACATGTGAGGCTCTGCAGCATCTGTACAGGAGGGGTCCCAGAGAGACCAGGAAACATGTGAGGCTCTGCAGCATCTGTACATGAGGGGTCCCAGAGAGACCAGGAAACATGTGAGGCTCTGCAGCATCTGTACATGAGGGGTCCCAGAGAGAGACCAGGAAACATGTGAGGCTCTGCAGCATCTGTACATGAGGGGGCCGAGAGAGAGACCAGGAGACCTGCAAGGGTCTGCAGCATCTGTACGTGAGGGGTCACAGAGAGAGAGAGAGAGGGAGACAGAGACCAGGAAACAAACGAGGCTCTGCAGCATCTGTACATGAGGGGTCCCAGACCAGAGAGCGACCAGGAAACATGCGAGGCTCTGCAGCATCTGTACGCGAGAGGCCCCATGCAGAGACAGAGACCAGGAAACAAACGAGGCTCTGCAGCATCTGTACGCGAGAGGCCCCATGCAGAGACAGAGACCAGGAAACAAACGAGGCTCTGCAGAATCTGTACATGAGGGGTCCCAGAGAGACCAGGAAACATGTGAGGCTCTGCAGCATCTGTACATGAGGGGTCCCAGAGAGACCAGGAAACATGTGAGGCTCTGCAGCATCTGTACATGAGGGGTCCCAGAGAGACCAGGAAACGTGAGGCTCTGCAGCATCTGTACATGAGGGGTCCCAGAGAGAGAGACCAGGAGACATGCGAGGCTCTCCAGCATCTGTACACGAGGGGTCCCAGAGAGAGACCAGGAGACATGCAAGGCTCTGTAGCATCTGTAAGCGAGAGGCCCCATGCAGAGACAGAGACCAGGAGACATGCAAGGCTCTGTAGCATCTGTACGCGAGAGGCCCCATGCAGAGACAGAGACCAGGAAACAAACTAGGCCCTGCAGCATCTGTACATGAGGGGTCCCAGAGAGAGAGACCAGGAGACATGCAAGGCTCTGTAGCATCTGTATGCGAGAGGCCCCATGCAGAGACTGAGACCAGGAAACAAACGAGGCTCTGCAGCATCTGTACGCGAGAGGCCCCATGCAGAGTCAGAGATCAGGAAACAAACGAGGCTCTGCGGCATCTATACGCGAGAGGCCCCATGCAGAGACAGAGACCAGGAAACAAACGAGGCTCTGCAGCATCTGTACATGAGGGTCCCAGAGAGATACCAGGAAACATGTGAGGCTCTGCAGCATCTGTACATGAGGGGTCCCAGAGAGAGACCAGGAGACATGCGAGGCTCTGCAGCATCTGTACGTGAGGGGTCCCAGAGAGAGACCAGGAGACATGCAAGGCTCTGTAGCATCGGGCAAATATGCTGAGGCGAGGCGGTATGGCGAGGGAGATAGACCGGGCCGCACACTGGCGGCCATGATCCGTCCAGCTAGGTCCACAACATTTATACATGAATTAAACACAGCCGATGGGGGTACTGTAAGGGGCCAGGCAGAGATCCTGACTGAGTTCTCCAATTTTTATTCTTCCTTGTATACGGCCACCCAGGCCTCTAGCCCAGAGGGTCTGCAGGATTTTCTGGACTCCATTGCCTTAGTATGGTTTAATAATACGCATAGAGAATATATGGACCTCCCCATAACGGTGGAAGACGTGGCTCAGGTCATCAAAAGTTTGCCGCTCGATAAAGCCCCCTGGACCGGATGGCCTGACCACCGCTTTTATAAGATCTATGTTGAGGAGCTGGCCCCCAGGTTGCTTGCAGTGTATGAGGAGGCACTGGAGGTGGGTGTCTTGCCGGCTTCAATGAGAGAAGCTGTAATTATAACACTGCTGAAGCCTGAGAAGGCAGAGGCAGAGTTGGACTCCTACAGGCCACTGTCACTGATTAATGTGGACATAAAAATGTATGCTAAGCTATTGGCAAACAGATTACAACCGCTCCTTCAAATGATTGCACTCCCGGACCAATCAGGATTTATTCCTGGACGGTCGACGTCACACAACCTGCGTACATTATTTTCGGTGCTGCACTATCTCCACCCAGACGTGCAGGCTGCTGCCATTTTTTTTAGACGCTACCAAAGCGTTTGATACGCTGGAGTGGCCATATTTGTTTACAATCCTACCACGAATGGGATTAAGCCCCCTGTTTATAAGTCGTATTAAATTATTGTACACTATGCCGTTAGCACGAATCAGGGTGAATGGCTTGCTGTCCGATCAATTCCACATCACATGTGGCACGCGTCAGGGGTGCCCACTATCACCCCTGCTCTTTGCCATTGCCATGGAACCCCTGGCTGCTAGAATTAGGCAACACCACACGGCACGGGGCATCGGTTTAAGCACGCGCAGCCTTCTTATTTCACTATACGTGGATGATGTGACCTTGTACATTCTTAAACCACAAGAAAATCTGGACCCGGTTCTTAGGGAATTTATTAGATTTGGAGGGCTGGCGGGTGTCTCCATTAATTGGAAGAAATCTGTGATTTTCCCACTGATGGACGGTACTTCCATGGTGACATCCGAGTTTCCCCTATGGTGGGAGGCTGAGGCCGTCAAGTACCTAGGGGTGTGGATCAGTAGAAGCTTGCAGGAAATTTGGAATTTAAATTTTGGCAGGGCGTGCACGTGGCTGGAGGGAAAGGTGGCACTCTGGTCCAAATTGCCCCTATCCATAGCTGGAAAGATAGCGCTGACGAAAATGGTAATATTACCAAAATTTTTATATTTGTTTGTTAACGTGCCAATTCCCCTTACACAACATTTTTTCGCACGCTTGCGATCACAGCTGCTGTCTCTGGTTTGGGCTGGGGGGCAAGCCAGGGTTTCCTGGGACCTATTGACTCTTCCGCTGAGGCAGGGTGGTCTGGGCGCTCCGGATATGCAATTATATGCTCTGTGTGCCCAGGCACAGTTTCTCCACTTCTGGGTGCATCAGACGCCATATCAGCCTCATGTGGCGGTTGAGATTGATGTAGTGGCCCCTGTACCACTTGGGGTGGCATTGTATCAGAAGTCACAACGCCCCAGGGGAGATGTAGACACGGCGGCCACCCTGCAATGGGCGTGGAATATGCTTCGGAAGAGAGCTAATGTCCCCTTACTGTATGCGCCATCTGTGCCGTTGGCGCGGAACCCCATGTTGCCCTGCATTGAAGATGGGGTTAGTAAAACCCTGGTCAAGGAAGGAAAATGCTACTTACCAGTATGCATCTGTTCTTGGCATGTAGAGCTGCAGATCCTCACACTGTGCATTAGATCGCCATCTGGTGTTGGGCTCGGATGCTTGCACTTTGTTGTTGTCTTCGAAGAAGTCTTTGTAGTCATGTGATAGGTGACTCCTCCTTTGGACATTAGTGCGCATGGGCATCGACTCCATCCTCAGATTGTTTTTCGCCATATTGGGGAGTGATGGAGTTAGTAGAAAAGGAAAGAGATGTCCATGTGTGTGTATCTAATTAAGATAGGACTGGAACACATACAGGTCCCGGGGAGGTGGGTGGGCGTGTGAGGATCTGCAGCTCTACATGCCAAGAACAGATGCATACTGGTAAGTAGCATTTTCCGTTCGAGGCATGTGAGCTGCAGAGCTCACACTGTGCATAGACTGTACAGCAGTATCTCCCCTAGCGGTGGTCACCTGTATGTGTTGCAGTAGTTTGAAAAAGTGTTCTAAGGACAGCTTGGCCCACTAAAGCTTGTTGCTTGGCTTGCACATCAACACAATAGTGTTTAGTGAAGGTGTGTGTTGTAGACCATGTGGCTGCCTTACATATGTCTTCTAGGGGAATGTTCCCTAAGAATGCCATGGAGGCCCCTAGTTTGCGTGTTGAGTGCGCTCTAGGGGGAACTGTTAATGTGAGTTTGGCTTTTTGGTAGCAGATTTGGATACATTTAACAATCCACCTTGCAACCCCGGCTTTTGAGATGGGATTACCCTTGTGTGGTGGAGAGAAAGCTACAAACAATTGTTTGGTTTTGCGAAATGACTTGGTTCTGTCAATGTAATACATTAGAGCTCTTTTGACATCTAGGGTGTGGAGAGCTCTTTCTGCCACGGAATCTGGGTTTTGGAAGAACACAGGTAGTTCTACTGATTGGTTAAGGTGGAAAGGCGAAATGACTTTGGGAAGGAATTTTGGGTTTGTTCTGAGAACTATCTTATTATGATGTATTTGTAAGAAGGGCTCTTGTATAGTTAAAGCCTGTATCTCACTGACTCTCCTAAGAGAAGTGATTGCAATTAGGAACGCAACTTTCCATGTAAGGAATTGAAGTTCACATTTATGTAGGGGTTCAAAAGGTGGTCCCATGAGCCTGGTAAGTACTATATTAAGATTCCACACTGGGGAAGGTGGTAATCTGGGAGGTATGATCCGCTTAAGGCCTTCCATAAAGGCTTTAATGGCGGGGACTCTAAAGAGTGATAAGTGTTGCCTGTTTTGTAAGTAAGCAGCAAGGGCTGCGAGGTGCAGACGTATGGATGAGTATGCAAGATTACATCTTTGCAAATGTAGCAAGTAGCAAATGATGTTTTGCGTAGAGGCCTGTAATGGTTGGATGTTATTATTAGTGCAGTCAATAGCGAATCTTTTCCATTTGGCTGCATAGCAGGCTCTGGTAGTTGGGCGTCTAGCCTCTTTAATAACGTCCATGCAGTCTGGCGGTAGGTTAAGGTAACCGAATTCTAGGACTTCAGGAGCCAAATCGCAAGGTTCAGTTGAGATGGATCTGGGTGCCTTATCTCTCCATGGCTCTGCGTTAGCATTGATGGGGAGAGGTGTAGTCTTTGGTATGGGACTACTGATAGCTCTAGTAGTGTGGTGAACCACGGTTGGTGTGCCCACGTGGGGGCTACTAGTATCATTTTTAGAGACTGTTGTCAGAGCTTGCGTACTACAAGTGGGATCAGTGGTAGCGGTGGAAAAGCGTACACAAATCTGCCGGACCAGTTCATCCATATCGCATTGCCCTTGGACTGCGGGTGTGGAAACCTGGCGGCGAAGGTTGGGCATTTTGCGTTTTGGTGTGTGGCGAACAGATCTAAGTCTGGCTGGCCCCACATCTGGAAAAAGGGTAGAAGAACTTGTGGATGTAGTTCCCACTCGTGAATCAGTTGTGTCTGTCGACTTAACAGATCGGCAATCTGATTGTGAACCCCTGGTAGGTGTTCTGCTAGAAGGTATATTTTTTGTGGAATGGCCCACCTCCAAATGTCCTGTGCCAGTTGGGACAGTTGTGGAGAGTGTGTGTCCCCCTGTTTTTGTATATAGTACATGGCTGTGATGTTGTCTGTTCGGATCAGGACAGCCTTGTTTTGTACGTGGAGTTGGAAAGATTTGAGAGCTAGGAATATAGCTAGTAACTCCAGGTGGTTGATGTGGAACAGCTTTTGTTGAGTGGTCCACTTGCCTTGTGTTGTATGATCTAACAGGTGTGCTCCCCATCCTGTGAGGGATGCGTCCGTGGTTAATACTATTTGTGGAACCGGCTCTAGGAACGGCCGCCCTTTGGACAAATTGTTGGTGTTCCACCACTGCAGAGAGCGATGTGTGCGGCTGTCCACCAACACCAGATCTGTAAGATGTCCGTGAGCCTGGTTCCATTGGCGCGCTAGGCACTCCTGTAGAGGACGCATTTGAAGTTTTGCATGAGGGACGATAAAGATGCAAGATGCCATCATGCCGATTAGCTGCATAAACACTCTGGCTGGGAGAGAGTGTTGCATTTGAAACCTGGGGACAAGGGTTTGTATACTGGCTATCCTGGCTGGGCTGGGGTAAGCTAGAGCAGTGGAAGTGTTTATTGTGGCTCCCAGATATGGAAGGATATGGGAGGGCTGAAGGTGCGACTTGGTATAGTTTATTGTGAACCCCAAGTTGTGTAATGTTTGTATTGTTTGGTGAGTGTGTTGGACACACTGGTTGAATGATTTGGCTTTGATGAGCCAGTCGTCCAGGTATGGAAAGACATGTATTTGTTGTCTTCGTAAGTGCGCCGCTACTACTGCAAGGCATTTGGTAAACACTCTTGGAGCAGTGGTGACTCCGAATGGAAGTACTTTGAACTGGTAGTGCTGTCCATTGAGTACGAACCTTAGATACTTCCTGTGAGCAGGATGTATGGGAATGTGGAAGTAGGCGTCCTTGAGATCTAGTGTGGCAAGGAAGTCTTCCTGTTGCAGTAGGGGAAGCACTTGTTGGAGAGTGATCATGTGAAAATGATCCGAATGTATATACTGATTGAGGGGTCTGAGGTCTAGAATTGGCCTTAGGGTCCCGTCCTTTTTGGGGATTAGGAAATACAGGGAGTAAACTCCTGTGCCCTGCTGTAGTAGAGGAACTGGCTCTATGGCGTGCTTTTGAAGCAGGGAAAGTACCTCTTGCTGTAAAAGGGTAAGATGGTGTGCGGACATAGGCCGCTGCTTGGGTGGTATGTTGGGGGGTAGCTGTTAGTTCCAGGCAGTAGCCATGTTGGATAATTTGTCTTACCCACCTGTCTGTTGTAATGGAGCTCCAGACAGGTAGGAACTGTGAGAGCCGTCCCCCGACAGGGGTGGTGTGGTCGGGGGAAGCGGAGGGAAGTCACTGTTTAGGAGTGGTGGAGGTACGGGTGTTGTTATTACCTCGACCTCTGCCCTTAGTGTTGTTGCCTCTGTACCCACCTCTAAAGTATCCCCTATTGGGAGAGGTTTGGGTGGTGCTTCTATATGAAGAGGAACTGTCTGCGGTGGTGTTCCTAGAGCCCCCTCTGTAAAAGGAGCGGCGAAAGGAGCCACGTTGTTGTGGGGACTGCAATGCTCCCATTGACTTAGCAGTGTCAGTGTCCTTTTTCATTTTCTCTAGTGCTGTGTCAACAGCAGGACCAAAGAGTTGGTTTTGGTTAAATGGCTGATTTAAGATGGTAGTTTGGACTTCTGGCTTAAAGCCTGAAATGCGAAGCCAGGCGTGCCGTCTGATGAGTACGCTAGTGTTGACGGACCTAGCGGCAGTGTCGGCTGCATCGAGGGCGCACTTAATAGAGGCATTTGAAATAAGTTTGCCCTCTTGAATGAGGTCAGTGGCCTGTGTTTTGCACTGATCAGGGAGATGTTGCAAGAGGGTCTCTAGCTGATCGTAGTGGGCCCTATCCTACCTAGCTAGTAGTGCCTGGGTGTTAGCTATGCGCCAGATGTTGGTGGCTTGCGCAGCTACCCGTTTGCCAGAGGAATCTAATAATTTTGACTCCTTATCAGGGGGCGGAGCATCCCCTGAAGTTTGGGAATTAGCTCGTTTACGAGCATTAGAGACGATCAGTGAGACAAGAGGGAGCTGACCTTTGATGTAGGTGGGGTCATCAGGGGCAGGTCTATACTTTCTATCTATCCTAGGGTTAAGGATCCTGGCCCTTACAGGGTCATTGAATAGGTCAGGTGCATATTTAATGACACCTTTGATCATGGGTAAAGTTTGAACAGTTTTTTGAGACTGTTCAAAGGTGTCTAGAAGGAAATCCTCCTCTGGTTGGTTGGTGTGTACATGCACGCCGTGAAAGACAGCAGCCCTGTGGATGAGTTGCCCAAAACCAATGTGATCATCTGGTGGAGATGGTTTTGAGGGATAAGGTGGAGGGCTGGGGAGGTCTGTAGGATCTATGGGGTGGTTGTAGCCCCAGTCGTCCTGTGGTGGGGTATCTGGGTCCAGAAGTGGATCATCAGGGTCATCACCATACCCCATGTCGTCCTGATATTCATGTGGGGGAGAAGTTACAGGCTGAGGCGGTGTAACAGGGATGTGGAGAGGAGGGGTGTTGGAGAGAGGTATAGAGAAGAAGGAGGCATAGGGGAAGTAGAAGAGTCCTTCTTGTTTGAAGGGACAGGCTTGTGGCGTGGCACAGAGGAAATGTGTCCAGTTTTAGGGTTGATATGCAGTTTCTGTTGATTAGGATCGATGGGATCCGGTCGAAACAGTTCCTCCTGTGGAATAGTTGGCTTCGGCGCCGACTTTTTCGGCTCCGAGCGTGGTGGCTTGTTTAAATGTTCCTTTGCCTTAGAAGGCGTAGAGGAGTCCTTCGGCTTCGGTATGGGCTCGACCAGCTTTGGTTTAGGGGCTGTGTCTTGGAGCCTGGGTTTCGGCGCCGAGTGATCCGCGGGTTTGGAGGCGGATTTTGGAACCGAACTGGATTTCGGCGCCGGGTGTTCTTTGGGCTTCGGCGCCGAAGGTGCCGGTAGAACGGCCACATGGGGTTTGGTCGGTGCCGAGGAGCTGGAAGGCTTTATTTTCTTCTTCGGCGCCGAGCCGGAAGGCGGGGCGTCCGAAGTACGTTTACGGTCGCGACTGGGGCCCGTAGGCGAAGTGTTGACCGGTGCCTTCGGTTTTGTAGGTGGGGTTGGGGCAGGGGCAGTAGTACTCACACGTTGCCCTGGAGTGATGGAACCGTCTGAGTCCTCTGCCTCCGAGACGATAGTGAGGTCTTCGGAGTCTTTCTCTGGAACGTCGGGACCCTCATCGAAGATATCGACGGGTTCCGGAGCGGACCGTTGCGCCATGATGTGCCTTCGGGCTCGACGATCGCGGATGGTCTTTTTGGAGCGGAAGGAAGCGCAGGCTGGACAGGTGGCCTCGTTATGGTCTGGTGAGAGGCACAGGTTACAGACCTTGTGGTGGTCACTGTGGGGGAACTTTGCTCCACACTGGGGGCATTTTCGGAAGGGCGTCCTTTCCATGGGCAGTAGGCCTTACGGCGTCGATGGGCCCAACGGCCCGCGTAGACGGCTGGAAAGGAGATCGAGGAAGGGACGCCGAGATGTCGATGTCGGTATGAAGTCTTGAGATGTGAAAACGTTGAAAAAAACCAAGTTTCGAACCGGAGTGTCGAAGTTGCATCCGAACCCGATGGCGGAAAAAAACAATCTGAGGATGGAGTCGATGCCCATGCGCACTAATGTCCAAAGGAGGAGTCACCTATCACATGACTACAAAGACTTCTTCAAAGACAACAAAGTGCAAGCATCCGAGCCCAACACCAGATGGCGATCTAATGCACAGTGTGAGCTCTGCAGCTCACATGCCTCGAACATGAACTTATACACGTTCGCTGACTTATATCCAAATGGTGAGTTTAGGCCCCCCCTGTTGGAACTGAGGGTCACGCTGTGCCCTTCGCAGAATTGTTTTTATATCATAAACTGAAAGCTGCATGTCGTGCACTATGGGCGGGATTTCCCGAGGCTCCCCCAACATTGCCAGCTCTAGAGCAAATCCTGAAATTGCCTTCACCGCGCAAATTAGTTACACGTCTTTATACAAGTATGCAAAATACAGCTCCGGTGGTGCAGCCGAGGTCCCTGCTACAGTGGAACAGCGAACTTGACCCCCAATTGACAGAAGAGCAATGGGACTTCTGCTGTAGGCAGCTGACCGCACTTCCACCAAACTACAGGCTTCGCCTGATACATTTTAAATTTCTGCACAGATATTACAGAACGCCAGTTGGCCTATATCGCATGAAGCTAAGGGAGGATGATAGATGTTGGCGGTGTGGGTATGCCTCGGCTTCCTTTTTACATATTGCTTGGGACTGCCCATGGCTGTTTGAATTCTGGCAGGAGATCTTTACCGCGATTAATCAGATTGTTGGCAGAACAGATGCTCCTGCCCCGACGTTAGGACTTTTAGGGTATGTGAAGGATACACCGCCAAAGCAGCGCAAGTTGCATGCACTTCTTTTACTTTACGCAAGAAGGCAGGTTGCTATCAGGTGGGGGAGGAAGAAGATACCTAGTTTCAGAGATTGGCTGTCTGATGTGACTTATGGTCACACGCAACTTGGTGTGTTCTGGGAACTAATGCCCCCGACCTCAAGACCTCGGGACATATGGGAACCATTCTTAAATTGGGCGTGAGAAAGATTTGAGTCCCCTGTTCCCAGCCCCAGTGCGACCGCATAGTGGTACATGGCCTCTAGACACTGGGTTAATGTGGATTGCACTTGTAGACTCCCCACATGTGTATTTCTGATGCTGCGGGTTCGGCTATTTCCTGCTGTTTGATCACCACCAACAATGTACATGCTGTTTCCTCCTGTGATGGACTATACTAAAGACTGTGATGTTGTATATGGGCATATTGCTCCCTAAAATGTGCATGCCATTCGTCTGATGTATTCTTTTATATGTGACATTCCGAAATATTGTACTATGATACTTTTTGTACCTATGTGACGATGTGCTGGTTGGTTTTTGGTTGGAACTATGGTTCCTCTTGTTTGTACTTGTATTTTGAATAAAATCTAAAAGATTTTTTTTTTTTAAAAAAAGGCTATGTAGCATCTGTACATGAGGGGTCAGAGAGAGAGACCAGGAAACGTGAGGCTCTGCAGCATCTGTACATGAGGGGTCCCAGAGAGAGAGACCAGGAAACAAACGAGGGTCTGCAGCATCTGTACGTGAGGGGTCAGAGAGAGAGACCAGGAAACATGTGAGGCTCTGCAGCATCTGTACATGAGGGGTCCCAGAGAGAGAGACCAGGAAACATGTGAGGCTCTGCAGCATCTGTACATAAGTGGTCCCAGAGAGAGAGACCAGGAAACATGTGAGGCTCTGTAGCATCTGTACGCGAGAGGCCCCATGCAGATACAGAGACCGGGAAACAAACGAGGCTCTGCAGCATCTGTACATGAGGGGTCCCAGAGAGAGACCAGGAGACATGCGAGGCTCTGCAGCATCGGTACGCGAGGGGCCCCATGCAGAGACAGAGACCAGGAGACATGCAAGGCTCTGCAGCATCTGTACGCGAGAGGCCCCATGCAGAGACAGAGACCAGGAGACATGCAAGGCTCTGTAGCATCTGTACGCGAGAGGCCCCATGCAGAGACAGAGACCAGGAAACAATCGAGGCTCTGCAGCATCTGTACGTGAGGGGTCACAGAGAGAGAGAGACAGAGACCAGAAAACATGCGAGGCTCTGCAGCATCTGTACGTGAGGGGTCCCAGAGAAAGACCAGAAAACATGCGAGGCTCTGCAGCATCTGTACGTGAGGGGTGGGTGAGAGAGAGAGAGAGAGAGAGAGAGAGAGAGAGAGAGAGAGAGAGAGAGAGAGAGAGAGAGAGAGAGAGAGAGAGAGAGAGAGAGAGAGAGAGAGAGAGAGAGAGAGAGAGAGAGAGAGAGAGAGAGAGAGAGAGACATGCGAGGCTCTGCAGGATCTGTACGTGAGGGGTCACGGAGAGAGAGAGGGAGACAGAGACCAGAAAACATGTGAGGCTCTGCAGCATCTGTACGCGAGGGGTCACACAGAGAGAGACAGAGACCAAGAAACATGCGAGGCTCTGCAGGATCTGTACGTGAGTGGTCTCAGAGAGAGACCAGGAAACCTTCGAGGCTCTGCAGCATCTGCAGGTGACGGGGTCCCAGAGAGACAAAGACCAGGAGACGTTCGAGGCTCTACAGTATCTGCAATTGAGGGGGTCCCAGAGAGACTGCAAACCATGCGAGGCTCTGCAGCATCTGCAAGTGAGGGGTCTCAGACCGTTTCAGAGAGAGAGAGACCAGGAAATATGCGAGGCCCTGCAGAATCTGCAAGTGAGGGGGCCCAGAGAGAGAGAGACCAGGAGACATGCGAGGGTCTGCAGCATCTGCAAGTGAGGGGTCCCTAAGTAAGACCGGGAAACATGCAAAGTTCTGAAGCATCTACTAGTGAGGGGATCCCAGAGAGAGAGAGACCAGGAAACACGAGAGGCTCTGCGGCATCTGCAAGTGAGGGGGTCCCAGAGAGACAAAGACCAGGAGACGTTCGAGGCTCTACAGTATCTGCAATTGAGGGGGTCCCAGAGAGACTGCAAACCATGCGAGGCTCTGCAGCATCTGCAAGTGAGGGGTCTCAGACCGTTTCAGAGAGAGAGAGACCAGGAAACATGCGAGGCTCTGGTAGTATCTGCAAGTGAGGGGTCTCAGAGAGAGGGAGAGAGGGAGAGCGAGACCAAGAGACGTGCAAGGCTCTGGAAGTATCTGCAAGTAAGGGGGCTCAGAGAGAGAGACCAGGAGGCGTGCGAGGCTCTGGTAGTATCTGCAAGTGAGGGGGCTCAGAGAGAGAGAGAGACCAGGAGGCGTGCGAGGCTCTGGTAGTATCTGCAAGTGAGGGGGCTCAGAGAGAGAGAGAGAGAGAGACCAGGAGGCGTGCGAGGCTCTGGTACTATCTGCAAGTGAGGGGGCTCAGAGAGAGGGAGAAAGAGAGAGAGACCAGGAGGCGTGCGAGGCTCTGTAGTATCTGCAAGTGAGGGGGCTCAGAGAGACAGAGACCAGGAAACATGCAAGGTTCTGCAGCCTCTGCCAAGTGAGGGGGTCCCGGAGAGAGACCGAGCCCAGGATATATGGGAGGCTCTACAGCCCCTGCAAGTGAGGGTTCCCAGAGAGAGAGACAGAGACCAGGAAACATGCGAGGCTCTGGTAGTATCTGCAAGTGAGGGGTCTCAGAGAGAGGGAGAAAGAGAGAGAGAGAGAGAGACCAGGAAACATGCGAGGCTCTGGTAGTATCTGCAAGTGAAGGGTCTCAGAGAGAGGGAGAAAGGGAGAAAGAGAGAGAGAGAGAGAGACCAGGAAACATGCGAGGCTCTGGTAGTATCTGCAAGTGAGGGTTCCCAGAGAGAGAGAGAGAGACCAGGAAGCATGCCAAGTTCTGCAGTAGTGAGGGGGTCCGAGAGAGACAGAGGCCAGGAGACGTGCAGGCTTGAACCAGGCCTCGGTGAAGGCCTCCCCAGCCGCTGCAACACCCCAGAGGTCTCTGTCCAGGGTGCTGAAGCGTCAGGATGGAGAAATCACACAAACTAAAAACTAAGACGGAAGCATGTTTTCTTTCCCGTTCATCTTAAAGGGAAGGGTCACCTCTCTGGCGTCGGACACAAGGTTTTACTGGTGACTTTCAGCAAGTGGTATCTGTTGCATCCGATTTCAATGTATACGGAGATGAATACCGGGGTGTCTCCCCCCTGTACCCCGCATCACCCCCCAGTATCGCCGTCAGGTCGGTAAACTCGGGTGCAGGGGGAGGCTTTGGAGCAGACCCCACCCTGGTCATTGACAGAGCCGGGGCCGGGTCGGTGGTTTTACCGTTGACACACAAGCCACAGCCCCTTTGTCTGTGGGGGCTGCTGCACGGACCGAGGCGTGGCGAGGGCCCCAGACCGGCGCAGTCCTTGCACTCAGGGCAGTGTGTGAAACTCTGCAGAGGTCTGAGGCGCGCACCACAAACAGAAGTGACAGCTCCTTTCTTTCCAAGTCTGGCCAGCAGCCTTGGCTGCATTGCCAGACTCTGATTTACCAAAAAAAATCAGAATACAAATATATAAATATGTAGGGAGGGCTTTCGGCCAAAGCTGCTCGTCTCCGTTCGTTTGCTGAGCCGCAAATCCCGCACATTTGATGGAGGTTGGTCAGAATCGCCGCACAGTCCTGTCACCGCTTTGTACTGAGAGACTTGAGTCGGTATTTCACCGCCGAAGTGTCTGCCCGCTCGGGCTCCGGGCACCCACCTCTGCCCTCGCACTCACACCTTATACTACGTGGGATATCCACTCATATCTTGGCCACATCACCTACGCGCCCAACAAGCAATGAATTCAGAAAAAGTATAATAACCCGGTATTTGTAAAGCTGCGAACTAATCATCCCTAAGGGTCTCAAGGCGCTGGAGGTCGTCGGGAAGATTAAGTGAGCTATTGCCCAGGGTCACATGGAGCCTGCCAGAGCTGCCGCCGGCTCCGGGGATTGAACCGTGAGCCCCGTGCTCCGAAGTCAGCCGCCCTGGCCGCTGCGCCACACCTCTCCCTATTTAAGGACATTGAATGAATGAATGAATTGGCATTTGTAAAGCGCATGCTACCAGAAGGCCTCCCAGCGCTTAGGAACAGAGCCTACACAAATGACAAGCATTAAGCAGCAGGGAACAGGAACGTTTTAAGCTGTCTACGGAAGGACATATAATCGTTTTCAAGACGAATGTAGTTTGGAAGAGAATTCCAGCTCTTGGAGGCCATGTAGGAGAAACGTCTTCCCCCACTCCTAGACCTATATATTCTAGGGACTACTGCCATGCGCTTATTACCAGAGCGCAGGGCTCTACTGGGATAATAAGGAGAAATGATGGAACGTAAAATTGGAGGGCCCTTGGAAGAAAGAAACTTGTGGACAATACATAGGGACTTGAACTGAATCCTCTCAGCGACTGGGAGCCAGTGGAGGGAGGCTATTGACGATCGCGCAGATTCCCTATGGGGGGTCTGTAAAAGGAGGCGAGCTGCACAGTTTTGCACAGTCTGTAACTTCTTTATTGTTGATCGCGGGGAGCCCAGATAAAGGGCATTTGCATAATCTAGACGTGAGAGAATTAAGGCTTGAACCAGCAATTTCCTGGCAATGAAAGGCAGCAGGGGAAGGATTTTCCTAACCATCTTAAGTATTCCATAACCGGTTCCTGCTACCTTCCGGGATTGCTCCTTCATGTCTAGATTATGGTCCAGCCAGACTCCGAGACTTTTGATTTGTTCTTTTGGGAGGGGCATACTGTCCAAACATTTAGGCCATAGGGAGCTCGGGCCTAGTGGGGAAGGTTTACCCAAGAACATCAGATCAGTTTTTGCTCCATTCAATTGTAGATATGAGCCTTCCATCCATGCCGACACTTTTCCCAAACAGTCGGCCAAATTATTTGCCCCATTCTCCGATTGATTAAGGGAGACAATCAGTTGGGTATCGTCCGCATACGTGACGATCTGTATGCCAAAGGGTTTAACAATCTCGGCCAGAGGGCTCATATAAATGTTAAAGAGAGTGGGGCTCAGGGACGAGCCCTGAGGAACCCCACAACTCAACAACATACTGTTGGAAATGGAATCGTCCTCAAAGACCTGGAATGATCGGTCGTCTAAAAAAGACTCCAACCACATTAGTGCAGCTCCCGACACCCCTACATCTCTAATTCTAGAGATCAGCAGTTGGTGATTAACGGTATCGAAGGCCGCACTCAGGTCGAGGAGGACAATTGCCGCCGAGCCTCCGGCATCCAGAATTTTCCTTGCTTCCTCAACAACTACGACAAGAGCTGTCTCTGTTCCCTATTGGGGTCTAAAACCGGTTTGAGATGGATGGAAGCAGTCATTTTCCTCCAAGAAGGTGGACAGAATGGAATTGACATGCTTTTCTGCAATTTTTGCGATCCCTGGGAGAAGTGAGATCGGCCGGTAATTGGCAAATATTTCCGGGTCTGCGCATGGTTTTTTAAGCAATGCTCTGACCATGGCCCGTTTCCATAAAGAAGGAACGGTCCCGGAGGCAAGTGAGAGATTGATAAGTTCTAGCATAGTGGGGGCAACTGTTTCAAAGGCTTGGTTCAGAGCGGTGGGGGGGGGGGGGAGGGGCCACATCTCTAGGGGAACCTGATTTTATTTTGAGTAAAGTTTTAGGGATTTCATGTCTAGGGGAGGGAAGACCTCCAAAGGAGTGACAGGTGATTTCAACTTATTTTCCAGTGGAAAGTCCTTCAGAGGGGCTGTAGCTGGCGGAAATGCTAAGTAAATTGATTGAATTTTATTAAAAAAGAATTCTGCTAAATTATTGCAGCGTCCTAAGAAACTTACGGCGCAGTATTACCATCGGCATCTGAACGACTTTGATCAGGAGACAATTAATTCCACACAGTGCGGGATGCTGTTCAGGGGACAATCCCAAATAAACACCATCCGCATCTCTGGCCGTCCTATTGGGCAAAGGGGGTGGGGGGGAGGGGAGTGAGTGACGGATGCTCAGTGACGCTGCACAAGGCCTCTTGAGAAGACCACGTCTGGCCTCACTATAGATTCTGAACTTCCTGACTTGGCAAATTAAACCAAAGCTCGCAAACTTCTCCCCAAGAGGAGGGTGTATAGAATTATTAATGGAAATTCATCCAGCCTCGCGGAACCGGAAGAGATGGGGCGACCTTCTCACACGACAAATATGTTATTATGTTGTGATTGGACAGCACACTCTGCTGGGAGTGTGGGCTTGAAACGGCCTCACTAAGAATCATTATGTTGTGATTGGACAGCACGCTTCTCTCCGTGGTGTGGACCCCCTGGGCTCCTTCCTTGTCCGATGGTTACGGACCAGAGGGTACCTAGCTTCTGCAAATGTTGGAGTGTGGGTGAAGAGTGAGTGGTTGAAGGGGAGGCTCGGTGGAAGGACCATGACGTGGTTAGTGAGGCGCCAAGAGGCGCGAGTGCTGTGGATGGAGGACACGCAGGAGAGGAAGAGCTAACACCACAGGAGAGCTGCAACCCCAAGAAATACACATGGGCTCTCGGACACAGGGCCAGGCCGGGGGGAGGGGGGTTCACAAACACCTCCACTGCTGAAGACCAACACAGCTGCCGCCTGCCACTTCTGTGGATTGATCTCACCTGGGACAAGTAACTCACTGGGCCAACAACCAGAGTCCGACTGGCCTAAAGGGCAATCTGGCAGTCCCAGAATGGCTGCTATGAGAGGACAGGTTTTTGGGCTCCTTTGTTGGCGGTTTGTGGGTTTGTTTTATAGTTAGCTGGGCCGATTTTCACTGTGGATTTCGATGATATTACAACAAAGATTGCCTGCAGCAAGCTCAAATGCACGAAGTCTCCCATACCTTGTAAAACACTTGTACAACTTACAAGTTCAAAACTGCCCCAATTTGCAAATCGAAGGCACTTTTTCCCTATCTGATTCGCTAATCACTTTTATTTTGCTGTCCGGGCCTATTTTATGTCTCTATCCTGCCCTGTCTATGACTCAAGCTGCATCTCACTCATGAGGCCAAACATGGTGGTGGTCTGAGTTCCCATTCGGAGGGGCTATGGCCTAGCAGCTCAGGCTGGACTGTTCCTGTTTTAGTAGGACTAAGGCGGAGTAAAAAAAGGTTGCTATCTCTCTATCAAGGAATGGCGAGCAAAAAACAAAATGGACTGGAATGTGGCCCAAAGGAATTACAGTTGCTGACATTAATCCATGCATTCTGTCCATTACTTTTTCAATTTCTTAAGCTCCACAAATACCGTACAAAGTGGGCGCACCATTTTACAACAAAGAATGTAGAGCACGGAGGATGGCTATACGCAGAATGAGAGCTCTGGGAGCTGGTCACCCTATCCATCCAGACACCAGATCTATAGCACCACAGCATATGCAGGCTAGGTGTTCATGAGGCACTACAAGACTAGTTGTGCCCATTTGAGACGTTCACTACACTCACCAGCAGCACTGGGCAAGTGTTGATCTGCGCTGTGGCACAGCGTTGGCACTATAGCAATTACCAAGAAAGATGGCTTACCTACCTGGCATTTCGTAACCAGTGCGAAGGCAGTAGGAACCTCATCGAAGGGGACGTTTATTTGTTATAGGCTACATACTTGCTCTACACGACACACACGTTCTACGCCACTTGTTATGTTCCCATACTCTGCTCATGGGTCAAAGACATTGAAATAGATTCATCTCATCCCTCCTCTTCCTCGATAGATTCATCTCATCCCTCCTCTTCCTCCATAGATTCATCTCATCCCTCTTCTTCCTCCATAGATTCATCTAATCCCTCCTCTTCCTCCATAGATTCATTTCATCCCTCCTCTTCCTCCATAGATTCATCTCATCCCTCCTCTTCCTCCATAGATTCTTCTCATCCCTCCTCTTCCTTCATAGATTCATCCCATCCCCTCCTCTTCCTCTATAGATTCATCTCATCCCTCCTCTTCCTCCATAGATTCATCTCATCCCTCCTCTTCCTCCATAGATTCTTCTCATCCCTCCTCTTCCTTCATAGATTCATCCCATCCCCCCTCTTCCTCTATAGATTCATCTCATCCCTCCTCTTCCTCCATAGATTCATCTCATCCCTCCTCTTCCTCCATAGATTCATCTCATCCCTCCTCTTCCTCCATAGATTCATCTCATCCCTCTTCTTCCTCCATAGATTCATCTCATCCCTCCTCTTCCTCCATAGATTCATCTCATCCCTCCTCTTCCTCCATAGATTCATCTCATCCCTCTTCTTCCTCCATAGATTCATCTAATCCCTCCTCTTCCTCCATAGATTCATCTCATCCCTCCTCTTCCTCCATATATTCATCTCATCCCTCCTCTTCCTCCATAGATTCATCGCATCCCCTCCACTTCCTCCATAGATTCATCTCATCCCTCCTCTTCCTCCATAGATTCATCTCATCCCTCCTCTTCCTCCATAGATTCATCTCATCCCTCCTCTTCCTCCATAGATTCATCTCATCCCTCCTCTTCCTCCATAGATTAATCTAAACCCTCCTCTTCCTCCATAGATTCATCTCATCCCTCCTCTTCCTCCATAGATTAATCTAATCCCTCCTCTTCCTCCATAGATTAATCTAATCCCTCCTCTTCCTCCATAGATTCATCGCATCCCCTCCACTTCCTCCATAGATTCATCTCATCCCTCCTCTTCCTCCATAGATTCATCTCATCCCTCCTCTTCCTCCATAGATTCATCTCATCCCTCTTCTTCCTCCATAGATTCATCTCATCCCTCCTCTTCCTCCAGAGATTCATCTCATCCCTCCTCTTCCTTCATAGATTCATCTCATCCCCTCCTCTTCCTCCATAGATTCATCTCATCCCTCCTCTTCCTCCATAGATTCATCTCATCCCTCCTCTTCCTCTATAGGTTCATCTCATCCCTCCTCTTCCTCCATAGATTCATCTCATCCCTCCTATTCCTCCATATATTCATCTCATCCCCTCCTCTTCCTCCATAGATTCATCTCATCCCCTCTTCCTCCATAGATTCATCTCATCCTTCCTCTTCCTCCATATATTCATCTCATCCCTCCTCTTCCTCCATAGATTCATCTCATCCCTCCTCTTCCTCCATAGATTCATCTCATCCCTCCTCTTCCTCCATAGATTCATCTCATCCCTCCTATTCCTTCATAGATTCATCTCATCCCTCCTATTCCTTCATAGATTCATCTCATCCCTCCTCTTCCTCCATAGATTTATCTCATCCCTCCTCTTCCTCCATAGATTCATCTCATCCCTCCTCTTCCTCCATAGATTCATCTAATCCCCTCCTCTTCCTCCATTGATTCATCTAATCCCTCCTCTTCCTCCATAGATTCATCTCATCCCCCTCTACCTTCATAGATTCATCCCATCCCCTCCTCTTCCTCTAGAGATTCATCTCATCTCCTCCTCTTCCTCCATAGATTCATCTCATCCCCCTCTTCCTCCATAGATTCATCTCGTCCCTCCTCTTCCTCTATAGATTCATCTCATCCCCTCCTCTTCCTTCATAGATTCATCCCATCCCCTCCTCTTCCTCTATAGATTCATCTCATCCCCTCCTCTTCCTCCATAGATTCATCTCATCCCTCCTCTTCCTCTATAGATTCATCTCATCCCTCCTCTTCCTTCATAGATTCATCCCATCCCCTCCTCTTCCTCTATAGATTCATCTCATCCCTCCTCTTCCTCCATAGATTCATCTCATCCCTCCTCTTCCTCCATAGATTAATCTAATCCCTCCTCTTCCTCCATAGATTCATCTCATCTCTCCTCTTCCTCCATAGATTCATCTCATCCCTCCTCTTCCTCCATAGATTCATCTCATCCCCCCTCTTCCTCCATAGATTCATCTCATCCCTCCTCTTCCTTCATAGATTCATCCCATCCCCTCCTCTTCCTCTTTAGATTCATCTCATCCCCTCCTCTTCCTCCATAGATTCATCTCATCCCTCCTGTTCCTCCATAGATTCATCTCATCCCTCTATAGATTCATCTCATCCCCTCCTCTTCCTCCATAGATTCATCTCATCCCTCCTCTTCCTCCATAGATTCATCTCATCCCTCCTCTTCCTCCATAGATTCATCTCATCCCTCCTCTTCCTCCATAGATTTATCTCATCCCTCCTCTTCCTCCATAGATTCATCTCATCCCTCCTCTTCCTCCATAGATTCATCTCATCCCCCTCTTCCTCCATAGATTCATCTCATCCCCTCCTCTTCCTCTATAGATTCATCTCATCCCCTCCTCTTCCTCTATAGATTCATCTCATCCCTCCTCTTCCTCCATAGATTCATCTCATCCCCTCCTCTTCCTCCATAGATTCATCTCATCCCCTCCTCTTCCTCCATAGATTCATCTCATCCCTCCTATTCCTTCATAGATTCATCTCATCCCTCCTCTTCCTCCATAGATTCATCTCATCCCTCCTCTTCCTCCATAGATTCATCTCATCCCCCCTCTTCCTCCATAGATTCATCTCATCCCTCCTCTTCCTTCATAGATTCATCCCATCCCCTCCTCTTCCTCTATAGATTCATCTCATCCCCTCCTCTTCCTCCATAGATTCATCTCATCCCTCCTCTTCCTCCATATTCTTCTCATCCCTCCTCCATAGATTAATCTCATCCCCCCTCTTCCTCCATAGATTCATCTCATCCCCCCTCTTCCTCCATAGATTCATCTCATCCCCTCCTCTTCCTCTATAGATTCATCTCATCCCCTCCTCTTCCTCCATAGATTTATCTCATCCCTCCTCCATAGATTCATCTCATCCCCTCCTCTTCCTCCATAGATTCATCTCATCCCCTCCTCTTCCTCTATAGATTCATCTCATCCCCTCCTCTTCCTCCATAGATTCATCTCATCCCTCCTCTTCCTCCTTAGATTCTTCTCATCCCTCCTCTTCCTCCATAGATTCATCTCATCCCCTCCTCTTCCTCCATAGATTCATCTCATCCCCTCCTCTTCCTCCATAGATTTGTCTCATCCCCTCCTCTTCCTCCACAGATTTGTCTCATCCCCCTCTTCCTTCATAGATTCTTCTCATCCCTCCTCTTCCTCCATAGATTCATCTCATCCCTCCTCTTCCTCCATAGATTAATCTAATCCCTCCTCTTCCTCCATAGATTCATCTCATCTCTCCTCTTCCTCCATAGATTCATCTCATCCCTCCTCTTCCTCCATAGATTCATCTCATCCCCCTCTTCCGCCATAGATTCATCTCATCCCTCCTCTTCCTTCATAGATTCATCCCATCCCCTCCTCTTCCTCTATAGATTCATCTCATCCCCTCCTCTTTAGATTCATCTCATCCCCTCCTCTTCCTCCATAGATTCATCTCATCCCCTCCTCTTCCTCCATAGATTCATCTCATCCCTCCTGTTCCTCCATAGATTCATCTCATCCCTCTATAGATTCATCTCATCCCCTCCTCTTCCTCCATAGATTCATCTCATCCCTCCTCTTCCTCCATAGATTCATCTCATCCCTCCTCTTCCTCCATAGATTTATCTCATCCCTCCTCTTCCTCCATAGATTCATCTCATCCCTCCTCTTCCTCCATAGATTCATCTCATCCCCCTCTTCCTCCATAGATTCATCTCATCCCCTCCTCTTCCTCTATAGATTCATCTCATCCCTCCTCTTCCTCCATAGATTCATCTCATCCCCTCCTCTTCCTCCATAGATTCATCTCATCCCCTCCTCTTCCTCCATAGATTCATCTCATCCCTCCTATTCCTTCATAGATTCATCTCATCCCTCCTCTTCCTCCATAGATTCATCTCATCCCTCCTCTTCCTCCATAGATTCATCTCATCCCCCTCTTCCTCCATAGATTCATCTCATCCCCCTCTTCCTTCATAGATTCATCCCATCCCCTCCTCTTCCTCTATAGATTCATCTCATCCCCTCCTCTTCCTCCATAGATTCATCTCATCCCTCCTCTTCCTCCATAGATTCTTCTCATCCCTCCTCCATAGATTCATCTCATCCCCCTCTTCCTCCATAGATTCATCTCATCCCCATAGATTCATCTCATCCCCCTCTTCCTCCATAGATTCATCTCATCCCCTCCTCTTCCTCTATAGATTCATCTCATCCCCTCCTCTTCCTCCATAGATTTATCTCATCCTCCTCCATAGATTCATCTCATCCCCTCCTCTTCCTCCATAGATTCATCTCATCCCCTCCTCTTCCTCTATAGATTCATCTCATCCCCTCCTCTTCCTCCATAGATTCATCTCATCCCTCCTCTTCCTTCATAGATTCATCCCATCCCCTCCTCTTCCTCTATAGATTCATCTCATCCCCTCCTCTTTAGATTCATCTCATCCCCTCCTCTTCCTCCATAGATTCATCTCATCCCTCCTGTTCCTCCATAGATTCATCTCATCCCTCTATAGATTCATCTCATCCCCTCCTCTTCCTCCATAGATTCATCTCATCCCTCCTCTTCCTCCATAGATTCATCTCATCCCTCCTCTTCCTCCATAGATTCATCTCATCCCTCCTCTTCCTCCATAGATTCATCTCATCCCTCCTCTTCCTCCATAGATTTATCTCATCCCTCCTCTTCCTCCATAGATTCATCTCATCCCTCCTCTTCCTCCATAGATTCATCTCATCCCCCTCTTCCTCCATAGATTCATCTCATCCCCTCCTCTTCCTCTATAGATTCATCTCATCCCCTCCTCTTCCTCTATAGATTCATCTCATCCCTCCTCTTCCTCCATAGATTCATCTCATCCCCTCCTCTTCCTCCATAGATTCATCTCATCCCCTCCTCTTCCTCCATAGATTCATCTCATCCCTCCTCTTCCTCCATAGATTCATCTCATCCCTCCTCTTCCTCCATAGATTCATCTCATCCCCCCTCTTCCTCCATAGATTCATCTCATCCCCCCTCTTCCTTCATAGATTCATCCCATCCCCTCCTCTTCCTCTATAGATTCATCTCATCCCCTCCTCTTCCTCCATAGATTCATCTCATCCCTCCTCTTCCTCCATAGATTCTTCTCATCCCTCCTCCATAGATTCATCTCATCCCCCCTCTTCCTCCATAGATTCATCTCATCCCCATAGATTCATCTCATCCCCCTCTTCCTCCATAGATTCATCTCATCCCCTCCTCTTCCTCTATAGATTCATCTCATCCCCTCCTCTTCCTCCATAGATTTATCTCATCCCTCCTCCATAGATTCATCTCATCCCCTCCTCTTCCTCCATAGATTCATCTCATCCCCTCCTCTTCCTCTATAGATTCATCTCATCCCCTCCTCTTCCTCCATAGATTCATCTCATCCCTCCTCTTCCTCCTTAGATTCTTCTCATCCCTCCTCTTCCTCCATAGATTCATCTCATCCCCTCCTCTTCCTCCATAGATTCATCTCATCCCCTCCTCTTCCTCCATAGATTTGTCTCATCCCCTCCTCTTCCTCCACAGATTTGTCTCATCCCCCCTCTTCCTTCATAGATTCTTCTCATCCCTCCTCTTCCTCCATAGATTCATCTCATCCCTCCTCTTCCTCCATAGATTAATCTAATCCCTCCTCTTCCTCCATAGATTCATCTCATCTCTCCTCTTCCTCCATAGATTCATCTCATCCCTCCTCTTCCTCCATAGATTCATCTCATCCCCCTCTTCCGCCATAGATTCATCTCATCCCTCCTCTTCCTTCATAGATTCATCCCATCCCCTCCTCTTCCTCTATAGATTCATCTCATCCCCTCCTTTTTAGATTCATCTCATCCCCTCCTCTTCCTCCATAGATTCATCTCATCCCTCCTGTTCCTCCATAGATTCATCTCATCCCTCTATAGATTCATCTCATCCCCTCCTCTTCCTCCATAGATTCATCTCATCCCTCCTCTTCCTCCATAGATTCATCTCATCCCTCCTCTTCCTCCATAGATTCATCTCATCCCTCCTCTTCCTCCATAGATTTATCTCATCCCTCCTCTTCCTCCATAGATTCATCTCATCCCTCCTCTTCCTCCATAGATTCATCTCATCCCCCTCTTCCTCCATAGATTCATCTCATCCCCTCCTCTTCCTCTATAGATTCATCTCATCCCTCCTCTTCCTCCATAGATTCATCTCATCCCCTCCTCTTCCTCCATAGATTCATCTCATCCCCTCCTCTTCCTCCATAGATTCATCTCATCCCTCCTATTCCTTCATAGATTCATCTCATCCCTCCTCTTCCTCCATAGATTCATCTCATCCCTCCTCTTCCTCCATAGATTCATCTCATCCCCCTCTTCCTCCATAGATTCATCTCATCCCCCTCTTCCTTCATAGATTCATCCCATCCCCTCCTCTTCCTCTATAGATTCATCTCATCCCCTCCTCTTCCTCCATAGATTCATCTCATCCCTCCTCTTCCTCCATAGATTCTTCTCATCCCTCCTCCATAGATTCATCTCATCCCCCTCTTCCTCCATAGATTCATCTCATCCCCATAGATTCATCTCATCCCCCTCTTCCTCCATAGATTCATCTCATCCCCTCCTCTTCCTCTATAGATTCATCTCATCCCCTCCTCTTCCTCCATAGATTCATCTCATCCCTCCTCTTCCTTCATAGATTCTTCTCATCCTCACCTGTGGCTTTGAATTCTGAAGCTGATCCTATGCATGCACTAGAAAGAAAATTAACAATGCTGTTGACAAAAGCTTAACAGACAATGCAGACAGGCAACATTTGGGGTCTACGACCTCATCCACTTAATGCCCACTATGTCGGCAGAGACAGCTATGGACGTTAGTCAGAGGCAGTTAGGGGCGGCAGCAGCAGCCGCTCTTTGCCCTTAGGTACTCCTGGCCTCAGGGATCAGGAAGTGACCAGCAGGAACAGAAAGTAAACACAGTGCATCTGTAGTGTTCACCCTGTGCCCCTGCTCTTAGACGGCATCATCCAACGGGAGGCTGTTCTGTTGAGGAATGAAAGGGGGGGGGGGGACAAGGAGTCAACCCTCTGATGCCATCTGGGCATTAAGGGCTGTGCAATTTTACTACCACTACCCCTGGCCATTCAATAAACTGGTGTCCATAGTGGGAGAGGCAGTTCCAAAACAAGCACTTGCAATGCAATCGGTCTCGCATTTTTTAAAGTTAGAGCTATTGGCATTGTAAATGACAATGCTTATTAATGATTATTTACTTTCGTAGCATTCGCGGCACGCTGTGCTTTAGCTTCACATGTTTAAAGCTAAAGTGCAGTGTGCTGCAAATGCTACAAAAGTCAATGACTAGAAAAGAAAGGTGGGTGGCCGCCATGTATAAAGCTAAAGCTGCCATAAAAGCTGCAAAGCTGGCAATGTTTGCAGCTTGTACGTCAGCTTTAGCTTTATACATGGCTGCTGCCTGTCTTTCTTTTCTATTTATTTACTTTTGAAGCATTTGCAGCATGCCGAGTTTTAGCTTCACATGTTTAAAGCTAAAGCACAGCATGCCGCGAATGCTACAAAGGTAAATAAAGAGAAAAGAAAGGCTTGCGGCCGCCATGTTTAAAGCTAAAGCCGTCGTACAAGTTGCAAAGCCGCAAATAATGTAAAGGTGGTTGTCTGCCTTTCCTATTTATTTACTTTTGTAGCATTCGCAGCATGCTGCACTTTAGCTTTAAACATGTGAAGCTAAAGCGTGGCATGCCGTGAATGCTACAAAGATTAATAAATAGAAAAGAAAGGCAGGCGGCCGCCATGTTTAAAGCTAAATGTTCAGGAATAAGGAAGGTGCACACGATGCGAAGTCAATCAATCGGGCCAGATTTGTCCAAAATTGCTTCTTTTATTAAGTTAATCATAAAAACTGGCACACAGCCAACGCGTTTCGTTCCCGGTTGCCAGAGGGAACTTCGTCAGGGCTCAGAAGTATCTGGCTTCGGAATCAGTATGTAGTTTATTAAGAGAAAATATATATACAGTTCCAAATCGCGGTAAGCATCAAATCAGAAGTGGGCATATATTGTAAAATCTCAAATCAAGGAAGCACAAAGTTCATAGTATCGAGTATATGTAAATGTAAAAGCACATGAGTCCATAGGTGGCTCCTTCTTCAAAGAGCTTTATAATAAATGGTTCATGATGGGAGGTCTTTACGAAGCGGAAAGATCGAATCGCGGCTTTTACAGAAGGTACGACAAATAGAAAAGCCAGTGAAGGTGTATTACTGGTGTGTAGAGGGATGTTTGGTAAGATGGAACTGATCATCTCATGATGAACACTGGCCCTCACTCTGCTTACCTGATTCTTGGTGCTTCCGTCCCTGTACTTCCCGTGCAGTGATGGCCTTGTACAAGTGCTGTAGGTTGGTGGTAAAAGTCATCCCTTCTCCTGAGCTGCACACCTCCGGGAGACCCTGTTAGGAGGAAATAGAAGTGGTGAGAATCATTGCCCATGCAGGTACAGGTCAACTTATGCTAAGTAGGCTCGTGGCTCCAACATTCCACTGGCAATGCCTAAGGTCGGAGACAACTCTGCCTTGCTTAGCATCTTCTGCCTTCATCCAGGCAGCCATTTTTATTGTATCCACAATCAACTAACACAGAATAGGAGCCAGCAGGAAGCAGACATTGTGGTGGTGGATAGGAGTATGCAGCGGTTTTGCTTTGGTGCAGTGGTGGTTCTAAGCTTTCTGCGTTGTACACAACATGCTGCATACTGACCATGTTGTGTTCGTACAAGAAGCCTAGGCCCTCAAAATCAGTGTCTAATGACCACACCATTGGAAGGGAGTGACTGCTCCTCATTGTGTAGCCTAAATGACAACATCCTCTACAAAACCATCATCGATTATGGAGCAAACTAGGTAAGAGGCGCCACCATGAACCAGAAACACAAAAGGCACAAGTGTATTAGGGAGTGGACCAAGGAGGGAAGGCGCAAAGCTGAGAATGGAAAGCTCACGCCACAAAGGTGGGACTGGCACCTTCCTAGGCCTCAGCTCGGCTCTTCACTCCATACATACACGTCTGGCTCCCACTCATATCAGCAGAGGTCAGAAGCCCCATATGTTCAGGGAAAAGATTGCAGTAAGCAAACAAACTGCTCTGGGAGGAACGCCTTCAGGACACTGGTCTCACAGCATCAAGTCATCTCAGAAACATTAACAATCGCTAAATGTCCACACCAAACACAATCAGACCCCAGGAAACATTCCTGAAGAGCCAGTGCCCCAACAGGCTATCAGGGAAAGGCCCAGAAACAGATCACAGACCACAGCATCTGTGGAATCCCTGGATCAGACCCTCTTCTCATACATGATCTCCTATACATCAAACTAACACACAGCGTAAGAGAATACCAACGATTTACGGGGAAAAAACGAGTCATTCTAAAGGTGGGGAGCCTAAAACACACACAATTATTTTATTAACAATAGAGGTATTTGTGTAGTGCCCATACTAAGAGGACTGTCCGTTCTCTTTCGATAAAGAAGCTGTTCCATAATGTAACTGTTCTCCTATTCTGACCTCGGAAGATTGTAAGGCTGGGTAGGGCCCCCTGGGTGCCAAATCATTGACCATCTGCACACAGATCTCATAAGCAGCGCTTTAAGTGGGATGATAAAGGTGGGGGCTCTGTAAAGGAGGCGAGGCCAAATCAGCGTAACTAAGAATCCTTTCCAAGAGGCGTGGCCTAAAGCATTTGCTTCAGAAAGCTCTGCTTGGCATGTGTGCCACATGGCCAGTATTTGGGTGCTTTCCCGTGAGTTTTCTAGTAGCGTTAGCTTAGCAGCATGATGTTTAGTTTACAAGTTACAGAGGCAGTGGCCTATGTGAACCCCGAGCCTCAGAGGCTATGACGTCACAAGGATGGCCAAATGATCAGTCTCAGAGGCTCTGAGATCACAGGCATAAGACCGGTAACAAGACCGATTAGATTCAGTGACCAGACAGAGGGAAGATGTAAGTGTTAAAGGACTGTTAGGAGACTCCAGGACTTCACTGAGAACCTAGGTAAGTTCTCATTAACTCAAGAAGGCCAGCAACCAGAAGGGTGGTCCATCCACAGGGTGGCACATCCTATAAAGACAACCCCCTACACAGACTTTGTCAGCCCGCAGAATGAATAAGGCACACTGCAGGAAGCACTCTCTAAAGGGTGAAATACTCAATGGGATTGGACATATTTCATGGACAAATCCCCTACATAGTGCATTGATTTTCCTGCCTGGGACCTTGGCTGGGAAATCTAGTGATGCTCGACCTGCCATAAATACCACAAGGTGACCATCACTGAGTTTCTGCCCGTGGAAGCCTGCTGTTACCCCACCTCTAAACCAGGCCAGCATCCTCAAGGTTGGTGGTACAAGTGAACCAGTCCACCCGTGGGTCACTCGCTCCATCATACTCTACATGACTCCCTTTGTCAGCTGTGTTGAAATACTTCAGTTTTTATGCCACATCATGTTCTTGTATAAGTTGTGAGATGTTTTTATGTCTGGCACAGCAAGACCTGTGCCGGAACTATGTAAATAAACTTAAGAACTAAGCTTCAGACAACCTGCTGGAGCTCAACTAGATAAGCCTGAGGTAGGTCCGAGGTCTACCAAATGCACGTCTGATCAGCTGAATCAATCTTTACGCCAAAACTCTTTACTTCTCCATGACTTGGGATTACTGTAGACAGTACATTGAAGAGGTTGCGAAATGCAACAGGTTTAACAAGTAAACTTTTGAAAAGGCGATGAAACTACAGAATCTGAAAAGGAGTCCGATTGGTAGCGGTGGGGTCAGATCGAATTCAAGTTCAATCGGCCTGAAGGTCTAGACTGAGTCTACAGACATTGTACCCTCAAGCAACGAGAGATGGTCTGCAAGGACGTCTTGAATAGTTTGTTGGTTATACACTTTTTTAAATCCCCTCACGGAACCATACACCATAGCCTTAGGAATAAATATATATAATAATTTTTCACCCAATGAGGTCAGGATACTCGAGTCACAATCTCATAAGACATGCCAATGAAGCTGCTTATACAGAGATGGTGAAATCTCCTGCAAACGGGTCCCGGCGAACAAGGAACCCCCATTCTAAGCAGAAAAAAGAGGTAGAACTGGTGCCATCAAGAGATCCAGCCACTGCATACCTTCTTTTTATCTCCAAACAGTAAAGCAGAGACCCCTTTCTCCAATAACTTGAATGAATGCCTTATTAAAAGCTTTACTATCTTTGCATTGGGATGTGCCGTATCACCGTTTGGAAGGGGTGTGTCGTGGGATCCCTCCCAAATTGTGATTCAGTATCACATGTATCAATGATTTGCGATGAGAATTCCAGTCATGAGCCATTGAAAAGTTACTCATTCCCAAGCTGGGATGCTAGCCTGTTTGGAAGAGGGAAAGGGTCCTCTGGTAAAACGTTCGGGGGGAGTAGTTACCGAGTCAGTGGACCAGTCTCAACTCTCAACAAAACATTTTAAAAAGTAGTTTTTTTTAAAGCACCCCAGGTTCCCTTAAGAAAAATGGAGCTGCTTTTTTAAAAAGTTTTTTTTCTTACTCAAAAGCAGTCACAGGCATGGTGGTCTGCTGACCCTTTAAGGCCACCATAACTGACTGCGTCCAAACAGAGTGAGTCGCAAGTTGCAACCGGTTTAATGAATACTCATTGGACAGGGTGGTCTGCAGCTCACTACAAGTCTTTATTTTGTGAACTGACCTATTGACTCTTAGTACATCTGGCACAAAGGGTCAAGAATGAGCTAGTAATCCTGATTAAAATAGGATGTGAACCTATTCCGTGCCATACTGACAAAACCCATGTGATTCTTGTATATGTTCGGTAAAGTACGTGGGATTTAGAAGCATTACCTCAGCGTGGCTGTGGTAGTGGAAGCAATAGTCCTGCAGAATGCCACACCAATGCCACCTAGTTATGCCAGTCTCCGATGTCATGCCTGGCATCTTAAACTGGAATTCTTCAATAGTTCCTCAGCTCTGCAACATGTACATTTTCTGTCTCAGTTGGAATGTTAAATGTATACTATCCCACAGAGCACAGCTCTTTTGTTTCGGGTACATTCTCTCTACTGCAGCCCTGTGCATGAAACCCTATAAATATGCGTTTAGTATTTATATGTTTAGATTTTATGCTCACAGGTTACACAGACATCCCCCGGACACCCACGTCTGTGATTCCCAAATGATTTTCCTTTTGCTAATAAACATTTTTAGGCTTCTAAGTGGGCGTTAGCCCAGCTTTCTTTCTCAGGTATCATGATGTACAGTGTGGAAGACTACAAACAGGTCTATAGTGCGATGTTCTTTATTAGAATTATCTAGAAGAAGGTCCAGATAACCATGCAAGTCTTCTTTCTGTGCCTCAAATCCTATTCTTCGCTCCCTCACATTCTGGACTCTGATCCCAATGTCCCGCTTCTGACATACAGAATCCTGTTCTCTCTATTCTTCCACAACTGGTGTTGATTGCTGGTTTTCATGCAAACACTTTCTACTAAACAGTTATGCGGTGACCTTTGCCACCACATATAGTTAATAATATGAAGGATAAATTGGATAAAATCGGATTGACGATAAGGACTATATGAAGTTTCAGCTGTGTGTGGTTCATGTCTCGTGGGTTTAATGACCCAGCAAAAAAACAATCACTCACCAAGCAGACAATGAAAAAACAGAACAAGCAAATCAAATAAACATAAAACAACCCCACCTTCTCCCAAACACCAAATCCCAGAAACCACTTCCTGGATCACAATCAGATGAACTTATAAAACCACGCTTCTGTCATTGACACTTAATCGCCAACATCTTTAAAGATACATGGACATCTTGGCCACACCTTTAACCTATCTAATAAGTTAGCTCCTAACAAAAGAGAAACTTATAAGGAACAGCCTTACTCAAGAACTACCGGCTCACCTCTCTTCTAGATCGTCGCTCTCAACGAGGCCACCCATAACTAGACAGCCCTGCATCAGCTGACTGACAGCACTCAGGACCCGTAGGAGACCAACACCAATTCTAGGCTCAGCTCGTCACTCACAGCCATCTCAAAGGACTACAGCCTACTCACTTGCAGAGTGGTGGAGAAAGCGGGCATGGCCTCTCAGCAATCTCGTAGAGTGGGACTTACTGGAGGTACCAGGAGGTCTTGTTGGCCCCCAAGGACCCTCAGTATTCAAGGGGACTTCATCCCCCAACTAGTAGTGTAGCGGTAAAGCTCCTGCCAAGCCATAGCAAACAGCTATGTCCTGTGGGTGGGCACCTCGGGACATAGCAGGAGCCGGCCCTGGGGGATAGCTGTCCAAAGGGCCCTCTAGGACTGCAGGAGGGGGGTTGCAGAGCCCCTCCCCACCTCCACTGCAGTTCACAGCCCCAGGGAGGTGGTGGTCCCAGGGTCTTCGGGCGGATGCACAGCCCCCCACGTTCATTATTACCATGTGCCCAAGTGAGGTGGTGGTCCCCAGGGCTGTGGGGCGCCAGCATTGGCCTCCGCATTTATGTCCTATTTTGCCCCGGGGAGGTGGCGGTCCCCTGGGCTGCGGGAGGGGGGGGCATCGCGGGCCCCCGCATTAATACATTTGCCCTGGGGAGGTTCGGGTTCCCCAGGATAACCCCCATCCCCACGTAAATTGTGAAGACTGCCCCGGGTAGGTGACGGTCCCTGGAGCTGCGGGGCCGCTGTGCGGGCCCCCCACATTATTTTGTTTGCCCAGGGAGGTGGCAGTCCACAGGGTGTGTGGGGTGCCACATGGGCACCCCTGCCTAATTAATAAACACTTCCCCCGAGATTTGGTCCACACGGGGACTTCATAATTTTTTTTATTTTGCTGCGGGTCCACTCGTGAATTTGCGGCAAAATGCAATATAAAAATATACTTTTTAACCCAGCGGGCTCCCTGTGGGACCCCCCCTCACCCCCCACCATATCGGGGGGGGGGGGGAGGGTCAGGGTATTCCTACCCTGCCTCCTTTTCTTTATTTTTTACTTTTTTTGTGGGACTCCGCTTCAAGCCGAGTCCCAAGATGGCTGCCAACACTTCCTGGTTGTAGTGTTAGCAACCAATCATAATTCAGTAGGATCCGCGCGTCCACTGCAAGGACTTGCATCCCCAGATATCTATTTTTTTAACTTAAATATCTCTGAAACTAGAGGACGGATTTACACCAAATCGCAAAAAGCACGCTTTCTGGACCAACATCTAGCTTTCTGCCAAATTTGGTGTAATGCCATTCAGCAGTTCGGGCTGTAGTCGTTTTAAAAAAATGAAAACCCCCCATAAACATAACATGGGAAAAACGCGCTTTGGGACCCATTTTTTTCTTGAAACCTGCTTGACAGATCACCCCGAAACTTTCAACAGCATCAGAACCAAAAAGGGGACGTTTTTGGGAAGATTCGTCAAGCGGCACCCAAGTTATTGGCAAAACAAAAAACTCTTTTCCTCCAATTATTTCAGATTTTGGCCCGGGGTGGGCTCCCTGGGGCCTTGATTCACTCGCAGAGGGAGGCCAAGTGGCCCCCTTCTCCTTATGGAATACGGCCCAAGAGTGGATTCCCAGGGCATATAATTAATGCGGCCCAGCTTTAACTCCTGATCCGGAGTTAGTCCCATGGGATTATGGCAATTTTTTGCTGATTGTTTTTGGCCCGGCAGGGAAAGGGGGGGGTCCCTCTGGGTCCCCACCCCCTCCAGGCCAAAGGGGTAGGGTATCCCTATCCTGACCCCTTATACCGTTTTTTTTACTTCAGGACAGGGGACTGAGTTCCCGAGTCCTGTAATGGCTGGCAGCAACATTTTCGTTATGTTGCTGGCAGCCAATCAGAGCACTGACTCCCGCTGGAGTGAGATGGTTCAAGTGAAATAAAGCTTCCTGGGCCAATCAGAATACTCCATTTTTAAAGTGGCACTACATGACAGTCTCTCGAGTCTCGCGCGGACCAAACCATCTAGATATACAATTATTTTTGACCCTTCATTTCTCAAAAACGACTGAACGGATTTAAACCAAATCACAAAAAGCACAATCTGTGTACCAAGATCTAGCTTCCTGCCAAATTTAGTGTAATTCTGTTAAGCAGTGTTTGCGGTAGTGCTTCGTAAATAAGTCTATGGAAAATGCATGAGAATTTTGCATTTATGACCCTTCCTTTTTTCCTGGGCCCCACTTAACGGATCACCCCGACACTTTCCATGCACAAACTAAGCAACAAAGAGCACTTTTTTGGAAAGTTTTGTGGAGATTCGTCAATCGATAACAAAATTATTAGCAACACAAAAAACTCATTTCCTATCGAAACGCTGACCCAACTGTAACTACAGCACTGGGATGGATATACACATATCCAAGTCTTAGGTAGTCCTTGAGTACTGTAAATGTCTTTTGCCCAATGGGGCTTGATGGAAACAATTAATATTTGAAGAAAATTTTAAAATTTAATGGTTTCTCACGTCCTAGGCAATTGTCAGAACTGATGGGAGGCAGAGTATTATATATTTATTTATTTTGTAAATAAGTCTTAAACGGACGTTCATATGAATTTGAGATATGAATGTGTTTTGTATTTGGAGATTTATGAATTTTTACCCAGCCAGCCCAGTAAGCATGCTCAGAGTTTGGAAGACACATGATGTGCACTGCATCTTGAATGTTGTAATTCATGGAACCATGTCTCCCATAACATCGGATGGCTGTCCATTTTAACGAGAGATTAAGTATACTGCCAGCCGAGACATGGCATAGAGGTTTATGTTAAAAAATGTCAGGCATTCTTCTTTGAAATAATGTCAGGCATTTTAATATAGCACTTGCACTTTATCATGTATTCTATTTCATTGTATTTTACTTTACAATGTTTGCCCTTGAAAGTATTTTTTTAGTTTCAACACTGAGTTGTGATGACCGTGAAGGTATTTAAAAGAAAAGAAAATGGTGGTTGCACTATGTGATCAAGGTAGGACTCACCACCGAAACCCGTCGTCCTGTGTTGATTTCTGCAGTGAATCAATAAATATACTTCATCATCCTATGGTGCCGGTGCCTGCTTTCAGAGAAGAGAAGGAGAGGGGCAGGAATGCCATTGATATATATATACATATATATATATATCTATATATCTATATATCTATATATATCTATATATCTATATATATATATATTCACTGAAAAAACCACAGGTTTCAGGGGCGTTATAGTTAGAAATTAGCATTTAAAAAACCTTAGAAATTCACTGAAAAAAAACACAGGTTTCAGGGATGTTATAGTTAGAAATGATCATTTAACCCCTTCGATGCTTGTGACGGAACCCAGCCGTCATGAGCCACGGGTGGCCTGTGCACATGACTACTGGGTTCCGTCACGACCACGCCCGCGATTGGAATGTCCAGCACCGGGCTGGAATTCTTGCCGCAGGCAAGGTGTTAAAAAACCTTAGAAATTCACGGAAAAAACCAAAGGTTACAGAGACGTTATAGTTAGGCTGAAACTTCACTCGTACAAAACCAGAAAAATTCAGCCGTTATAGTTAGCTGAAGTAAATATAACTCGCGCCCCCGCAAAGCACTGCTGGTTACGTCACATATTACATCACTCATGACATGGTCAGTGAAATCCCTGATGACATCTCAAATGAGATCACTGATGACATCATCCAGTGACACTGAGGGTTTCTAAAAAGTTTAAGAATGTGATTGATATATATATATATATATATATTCACTAAAAAAAAACATAGGTTTCAGGGACGTTATAGTTAGAAATTAGCATTTAAAAAACTTTAGAAATTCACTGAAAAAAATCACAGGTTTCAGCGACGTTATAGTTATTTGGACATTTCACTCGTACAAAACCAGAGAAATTCGTCCGTTATAGTTAGTTGAGCTAACTATAACTCGCGCCCCCGCAATGCACTGCTATGACATCACATATTACATCACTCATGACATGGTCAGTGACATCACTAATGACATCTCAAATGACATCACTGATGACATTATCCAGAGACTGGGTGATTTTTAAAAGTTTAAGAATGTTAATTATAGATACGCAAAGGTGTATTGAAGAATGAGTAGGTGTATGAGTGTCTGAATGGATGATTTAGTGAGTGACTGTTTAAGTGAGAGATTAAACGTGTCTTAGTGAATGCATGGGTGAATGACTAATCTGTGTGAATGTCTGCATCAGTCTGTCAGTTGGTGTGTAAGTGGCTACATGGGTTGGTGAGTAGCTACATGAGTGTCTATATGGGTTAATGATTGGTTGTCTGATTACCTGTATGTGTGCCTGAGTGTCTGTGTGGGTGGGTGGGGGGCGTGGGGGGGTGTGTGACTCTCTCCATGGATGTGTGAGTAGGTGATTCAGTGGGTGTATGGGTTCATGAGTGCATCTGTGAAGGGCTGTATGGGTGAGTGAGTGTGCATATGGTTGTGGGTGCACAGACATAAAATCGAGTTGCAAATGTCGATATACAACAATATCGAGTTGCAAATATCGTGATGACAGAATATCGACTGCAAGAATATCGTGGACCAGAATATCGACTTTAAGGTAAGAAATATTGTTTTTGTTAATATCGAAGTTAGTAATATCGTTTGTAAAAATATCGATGTTTATATTAGTGTTATGTATTTTAGTATGTGTTTTAAATGTATGTGTTCTATATTTTTTGTTTAAGTATTGCATTTGTTTTTAATTTATGTATTACATTTTTAGGAGTTATTAATTTTATTTTAAGTAAATTTTGCGTTTTATTTCCGTAGCGGGTTGTGGGTTTATAGGGGACTAGGGTGGGAAGTAATTTAATTATAATACATTTATTAATAATTTTTAGAAGTTATTCATTTTATTTTATGATAACATTTGCTTTTTAGTTCCGTAGCGGGTTGTGGGTTTATAGGGGAATAGGGTGGGAAGTAATTTAATTATAATTAATTAATATTTTTTATTAATTAATAATTATGTATTTTATATTTTATATTGTTAATTGTGGTAATTAATTTATTATTAATTATTTATTAATTGGTTAATCATTATTAATTGGTAATTATGTTAAATGTGTCCTTTTTTAGGAGCGGGTTGTGTGTTGATAGGGGAGTATGGTGGGAAGTAATTTAATTTTAATACATTTTAAAATATTTTTAATATAATATTTATTTAATGTTATTTTGTAGTGTTAATTGTGTGAATTAATTTATTATTAATTGTTTTTATTTTGATTGTTAATTGTTATCAATTAATTAATTGTTAATTATGTTAATTGTGTCATGTTTTACAACATTGTTTGTATGATTTATAATGGAATATGGTGGGAGGTCAATTATTTATAAATATTTAAATATTTGTAAATTAATGACAATTATGTAATAAAATATTTAATATGCTAATTGTGGAATAATGTTGATGTGTGAGTTGTGGGGTTTTTAGTTGTAAATGTTGGGAAGAAACATTTTTTAAAAATAATTAATGATTTGTTGTTAATTGTTATTAATTTATTAATGTTAAATTAGTTATGGAAAATGTGTAAATATTTTTGTGAGAGAGATTTGGTGAATTTTTGGGGTAGAGGGTGGAAAGTAATGTACTTTAAATAAATTAATCATTAGTTGATAATTAATATTCATTTATTAATTAATAAATATTTTTGGTAATTGTTTTGTTTTTATTTTGTTTGGGGATTTAGGTTTAATAGCTGTAATCTTAAGTTTTATCCCCTCCGCTATCCAACACTTTCCCTACTGTTGCACTCATTGGAGTAGGAATAGTAATTTATTCCTCTCTGCTATCCAACACTTTCCCTACTGTTGCACTCTCTGGAGTGGGAATAGTAATTTTTACCCCTGCGCTATCCAACACTTTCTCTACTGTTGCACTCCCTGGAGTGGGAATAGTAATTTTTACCCCTGCGCTATCCAACACTTTCCCTACTGTTGCATTCCCTGGAGTGGGAATAGCAATTTTATTCCCTCCGCTATCCAACACTTTCCCTACTGTTGCACTCATTGGAGTAGGAATAGTAATTTATTCCTCTCTGCTATCCAACACTTTCCCTACTGTTGCACTCTCTGGAGTGGGAATAGTAATTTTTACCCCTGCGCTATCAAACACTTTCCCTACTGTTGCATTTGCTGGAGTGGGAATAGTTTTCATCCCATCCGCTATCCAACACTTTCCCTACTGTTGCACTTGCTGGAGTGGGAATAGTAAATTATTCCCCTCCACTAACACTTTCCTTACTGTTCCAATTAATGCAGTGTGAAATGTAGTTTTAAAAATAATTAATATTTTAATATATAATATATATTTTTTTATTTTTATGTTACAGGTGTATATATATATATATATATATATATATATATATATATATATATATATTTATAATTTTTAATATATTTATAAAATTTTGTAATTTATTAAAATAATTATTAATTATTAAGTAAATATACATATTATATTTTATATATGTATGTTTAATTTATTTTTACATTACATTTATCACTTATAATTGTTAACATTTCCTAATAATTATAAATATTTATTTTTAAGTTATATGTATTATTAATTTATTTTATATATAAAAAAACAATATTTTTAACATCGATATTTTTAACAACTATATTTTTGTTTCGATATTGTTGTACTTACCATGATGTAGATAGGATGTCGATATCCTTGACATCAATGTTTAGGTCCCGATATTTTGGGACCTCGATATTGTGGTCGTCGATATTCTGTCAGTGATTCATGGCTGTGTTGGTGAGTGAATGGATGTCTCAGTGTTATATGTGTGAGTAACTACATATTTGAAAGGCAGTATATGTGAATGTTGGAGTATATAAGTGACTATATGTGAGAGTAAGTGATTGTGAGAGTGGCTGTATGGATGAGTGTGTGCTTTTGTCAGTGATTTTATAAGAGAGTAAGTATGTGTTAGTATCTGTATGAATAAGTGAGGTAGTGTGTGTATAACTGTATTGGTGAGTAAATGGCAGTGTGATTGAGTCTTTGGGTGACTGACTAGGTGTGTGAGTATCTCTGTGGATGAGTGGCAGTATGTGAGTGTCTGTATGGGTATATGAGTGCATATATCAGAGGCTGTATTGATGAGCGACTATCGGTGAGTGAGTGTATGAAAGGTTATATTAGGGTGTGAGGAGGTGCGTCAGATATTAAGTGGATGATGTCATCAGTGATGTCATTTGAGATGTCATCAGTGATGTCACTGACCATGTAATGAGTGATGCAATATGTGACGGCATCAGCAGTGCATTGTGGGGGCGCGAGTTATAGTTAGCTCAACTAACTAGAACAGCCGAATTTCTCTGGTTTTGTACGAGTGAAATGTCCAACTAACTAGAACGTCAATGAAACCTGTAGTTTTTTCCGTGAATTTCAAAGGTTTTTTAAATGCTAATTTCTAACTATGATGTCCCTGAAACCTATGTTTTTTTCAGTGAATTTCAAAGGTTTTTAAATGCTAATTTCTAAATATGCCTACATAGGTAGGACATGTGCAGAAAGATGAAGAAAGGCGCAGAAAGAAGCAAGAGAAGTGCAGAAAGAGGCAACAGAAGTCTAGAAAGAGGAAAAAAGGTGCAGAGAGAAGCAAGAGAAGTGCAGAAAGAACCAACAGAGGTGCAGAAAGAGGCCTACTTTGACTGTACCTTACAACAGACTCATACAAAGTAGCCTAATCACTAATCCTTCTCCCAAGATGTGTTAAACCTCACTTTTCTCTTGAAGGTTCACTATTAATCGACTGCTCAGAATGTTAGGCCTACCTACCAAATATAAAACAGAAATCCTAAGCATATCACTGCTGTAAGTCTGACCAAGTTTGTGAAGGTATGCATGCGTGTCTCTGCTTTTACTGAGTGACATGTTACATAAAAATAAATATAGAAATACTTGAATACCTGTGTTTCAAACAGCATACTCTGTAAATATGTGTACAAAAAGGTGTATGTATTTCTTTCTGCTCATAATACAGGGCACATGGGCATTCAATAGTATATTTGAGGGGCTCTATAACACCTATATACATAAGACATGTCTGACTGTGCAACTGAATGACAGAGCAGAACTGAGAACATTTAACCACCTATAGAAGAGCTACCCACTTTTTAAGCTATCATCTTCAGATGCATAACACATGTGAGAATACCTATACAAGTAGACATATACCTCAGTCACAAGAGCACGCAGACCTTTAAACTTGACAGCTTGCACTTCCCATTTGAGTACAGAAAGAGGCGAGAGAAGTACAGAAAGAAGCAAGAGATGTGCAGAAAAACAAAAGAAGTGCAGAAAGAAGTAACAGAGGTGCAGAAAGAGGCAGGAGGGGTGCAGAAAGCACGAGTGGTGCAGAAAGAAGCAAGAGAGGTGTAGAAAGAAGCAAGAGGAGTGCAGAAAGAAGCAACAGAGGTGCAGAAAGAGGCAAGAGGGGTGCAAGAAGAGGGGTGCAGAAAGAGGCACGAGGGGTGCAGAAAGAAGCAAGACATGCAGAAAGAGGTATGAGGGGTGCAGAAAGCAGGAACAAAGTTGCAGAAAGGGGCAACAGGGGTGCAGAAAGGGGCAACAGGGGTGCAGAAAGGGGCAACAGGGGTGCAGAAAGAGGGAAGAGGGGTGGAGAAAGAGGGAAGAGGGGTGGAGAAAGGCAAGGGGGTGCAGAAAGAAGCATGAGAGCTGCAGAAAGAAACAAAGGAAGTGCAGAAAGGAGGAACAGAGGTGCAGAAAGAGGCAAGGGGGTGCAGAAAGAGGCAAAAGGGGTGCAGAAAGAGGCAAAAGGGGTGCAGAAAGAAGCGAGGGGTGCAGAAAGAAGCGGGAGGTGCAGAAAGAAGCAAGAGGAGTGCAGAAAGAAGCAACAGAGGTGCAGAAAGAGGCAAGAGGGGGTGCAAAAAGGCACGTGGGGTGCAGAAAGGCACGTGGGGTGCAGAAAGGCACGTGGGGTGCAGAAAGAGGCACGTGGGGTGCAGAAAGAAACAAAAGAAGTGCAGAAAGAAAGAACAGAGGTGCAGAAAGAGGCAAAAGGGGTGCAGAAAGAGGGTGGATGGGTGGAGAAAGAGGTAAGGGGGTACAAAAAGAAGCAAGAGAGCTGCAGAAAGAAACAGAAGTGCAGAAAGATGGAACAGAGGTGCAGAAAGAGGCAAGAGTGGTGCAAAAAGAGGCAAGAGGGGTGCAAAAAGAGGCAAGAGGGGTGCAAAAAGAGGGAAAAGGGGTGCAGAAAGGGGCACGTGGGGTGCAGAAAGAGGCACGTGGGGTGCAGAAAGAGGCACGTGGGGTGCAGAAAGAGGCACGTGGGGTGCAGAAAGAGGCACGTGGGGTGCAAAAAGAAGCAAGAGAGCTGCAAAAAGAAACAGAAGTGCAGAAAGATGGAACAGAGGTGCAGAAAGAGGCAAAAGGGGTGCAGAAAGAGGGAAGAGGGGTGCAGAAAGAGGCAAAAGGGGTGCAGAAAGAAACAAAAGAAGTGCAGAAAGAAGGAACAGAGGTGCAGAAAGAGGCAAGAAGGGTGCAGAAGGGTGCAGGAAGAGGGGTGCAGAAAGAGGCAAGAGGGGTGCACACAGAAGCAAGTGAGGTGAAGAAAGAGGCAAAAGAGGTGCAGAAGTAGAAGAGATTTGCAGAAAGAGGCAAGAGAATTGCAGAAAAAGAAAGGTGCAGAAAGAAGCAACAGAAATGCAGAAAGAGGCAAGAGAGGCGCAGAAAGAAGCAAGAGTGGCTTGCACACCATTAGAATCAATGTAACACCCACATTTAGCAATAAGTAACAGGTGACCATTCTAGGTTTGCAAAGGACCTTCCACCATGCTGTAACACTTGTCGCTGCATTTCTGGTAACGTTTGAGCCGTTTGAGCTAGAAACAAGGCTTTTTTGTTCAAATCTGCAGATTATGCAGCAGATGATGGATTATGTGGCAAATGCGGAAAATGTATAATTGCGCGAAAGTCGGTACAGCCAAACAGTTGCATAATTCCAGTGGCCCTGCTCATACCTCTGACTAGGTCCAGAATTCTCCTCAGTGATTCCTTCTTTTTTTTGTTTCATTGAGTTCATAGTTTAGCTTCTATGGAAACGAGGAAGACTAAGCCAAAGGTTACCACTTCACAACACAGACTGTCATACCACATAATTACTCTCCATAACACATAATCCCACTCTACATAATTCCATAACACTAAATACCACATACTATCTATCCACATAATTTTACTGCACAACATACCACATAATTCCACTACACACAACGTACATCCACTCAACTCCAAAAAACATTAGTAAAATCTTTTACATTTACAACGCCAATAGCTCTAACTCTTGCAAATGCGAGACCTATTACATTACAAATGCTTCTTTAACTGGTAGTCGCGTTTGCAGAGTGGTGAAGAAAGGGGGCTGGGCCTCCAACCAGCGCTCAGGAATTCCGCTGCGTAGGACTAACAGGAGGTACCAGGAGGGCTTCTTGGCCCCCAAAGTCCCTCAGGAGTAAAGTGGACTTCATCCCCCAACCAGTACTGTGCCAGGAGGTGCGTTTGCAGAGTGGTGGAGAAAGGGGGGCGTGGCCTCTGAAGACCTCTTAGCAATCCCACTGTGTTGGACTTAGTGGAGGTAACAGGAGGGGTAGTTGGCCCCCCAAGGACAACCTTGGGGGCCAACTACCCCTCCTATTATTTCCAGTAAGTCCCACACAGCAGCATTGCTAAGTTCTCATAGCAGGCCACGCCCCCTTCCCCACCACTCTGCAAACGCGCTACCTGGCGCGCTCTTGGATGGGGATTAAAGTCCACTTTGCTGCTGGGTGTCCTTAGGGGCCAACTAGCCTACCTGATACCTCCAGTATGCCCCAGATAGTGGGATTGCTGACAGGTGGACACAGGCCACGCCCCCTTTGTCCACCACACTGAAAACGCGCCTCCTGGCGCGCTCTTCGTTGAGGGATGAAGTCCCCTTGCATCCTGAGGGTCCTTGGGGGCCAACTAGCCCACCAGGTACCTCCAGTAAGCCCCACACAGCTGGATTGCTGAGTGGTCCGAGGCCATGCCCCCTTTTTACACCACTCTGCAAACGCGCCTCCTGGCACACTGCTGCTCGGGGGATGAAGTCCACTTCAGTCCTGAGGTCCTCAGGACACAAGAGGACCTCATCGCCCCACCAGCAGTGCGGCAAGAGGCGCGTTTGCAGAGTGGTGTAAAAAGGGGCGTGGCCTCGGACCACCTCTCAGCAATCCTACTGTGTGGGGCTTACTGGAGGTACCTGGTGGGCTAGTTGGCCCCTAAGGACCTTTAAGATTCTAGGGGACTTAATCCCCCACCCAGAGCGCGCCAGGAGGCGCGTTTGCAGAGTGGTGGACAAAGGGGGCGTGGCCTGTGTCCACCTGTCAGCAATCCCACTGTTGTATTCCTCTTAGGGTGTCCGTATATAGGTTTTCCTGTATCATGTCCTTATATAGGCACAATTCGCCCTGCCCTTATATAGGCATAGAATCCCAGTCCTTATTTAGGCATTAAACCGTGCACTCCAAATACAGGCATGGTCTCCGACATCCGTCCACCCTAACGTCACAACGAGTTCTTGAAGAACAGACCCTTAGGCTTCGCGAGTTTCCCTAGCACAGGACTATTGATTTCTTCAAGGACTCATCTATTATGCATGAACCGTTATACCTTAGGGGTTCATTCATGACGTCTTCCGCTGTCCGATTCACGTCAATGCTAACATTCTGAGGTACCTCTCAGGTATAAATATACCTTCCCTAGCCCTTGTAAACTAGAGGAGACCTCGACTTCAGAGGAGCCCGTTTTCCGGCCTGACGCACTGAGAAGACGCTGTCATCGCTGCACGCAGAGAGTCCAGATTCCAGTGATCTGACTTCCCTTGCGGGGTGTTGGAGTTCGAGTCTGGCAAGAGATTCCCACCTCTCTCATTCTTAAGGTATGGAGCTGACTAGAACCTAGAGGGACTCTTGGCATACTAGGCATAACATACTCTTAGTATACCATAGTAAGGAATACTTCACCTACTTCATACCTCTCCCTACACCTAGGTTGGGTTAGGTACATTGGGGTAGAACTAGCCTAGAAACGCATCGTATGAGTACTCGCATTTTTAGTCTGTGTTATTTATATAAATGAATATCTACTAAAGATCATGCTAGCGCAGTATTATTTATTTCTACTGCTTACGCTGTACATTATTTATCTTGCATACTGTCTTCTGATCGTAGCAGCACATATTACTTACACAAGAAACAAGACTGTTCAATAAACCTTTTATTGAAACGCCCGTCTATTCTTTCTGTGTAACTTTAAGGAAAACTAAGCATGCACGATTGAGCTGAGTGAAACGGTTATCTATTGTTTCCACGACTCTGGGACACGTTCTGATTCTAAAGGGAAACAAAGTGGTCATGTTTTGCGGCTGCCAGAAACTACTCCCTTCTTGTTATCCAAGGAGTTTCTAGTGGCCTCTGAGCTAGCTGGCACAAGTAATTAAGTTTAATATACTTGATAGGGACATACCGACCTCAATCCCATGTCAAGTCTATAGGGTACATTATTCCAATGCGCAGAGCCTATTAGGGAAATAGGAGCTACACTACATGGCGCCCAACGGTTTGGTAAGGCGGTAATTTAACGTTAGATACTAAGTAACTCAGCTGTGCTTTTTCTCTCAGAGACCCCTACCCATATACCCCAAAAGACGTCTGGAGTGGGCAGGGTCAAGTATCCACCACGGCTACATAGGGAAACACCCTATATATTAGCTGTTTGGTTTGTTCAACGTTGAAGGATACAGTGTTCCAAAATATTGTGCACCTTATCTTTGTTTCCTTGAAACTTGTTCTACATTTTTCAAAAAAACAAAAATGTCCATACACGGGACGATGCCACCGGAAACGGTGGAGCTGCGGCTGATCCAGCCCTAGCAACAGCTTTTAACATTACAGGTTTAATTGAAACCGAGGAGGGTGTTATAAACATCCCTCCAAACTTAAGAAGAGCCATCACTCTAAAACTCATAAAACACAGCCTACCACCAAGAGGTGGTAGAGCAGTTTTCGTGATAGAATCCTTTCAGACAGAGGTATTCTATTCATGGGTAATATTTCCTGAATCAAATCCAGTAACACACATGTTTCACTTCTACAAAGAAGATGATCCACCAGAGGAATATATTCCTTTCGAGGATATTGAAATTCCACTAACATACCAGGAGCATCAGCTCTGGTTTAAAGGCGCCCTAAAACATCACAAAAACATTACCAGGCTCGGTCCACTAGGTAGACCAGGAGCAACATGGCCGATTCTAGCCGGCTACATACCTCATCCTGACATTGAAGAGATGTCAGACGAGGAATTACTTACTCAACTTACAGAGTTAATAAAAATCTACAGACAATTGGTCCAATATGTCATGCGGACTTTCACAGTCCAACCACCATTAACACTTCCAAATCAAACTCCCCAACAGGGGAATACACTAAAAATTACACCACAGACTCTATACCCAGTCATGGGTAAAATGCCCACAAAACGTGAGCAAATTCCATTCTGGATAGCTCAAAAAATTACTCAAATCGAAGCAGTATTTCCAAATACTAGCCCGTATGAGAAACACAGAATACTAACAATCAGTTTACCAATGGGGATCACACCACAACTGGAAGACTGTACCACTTGGGGCTCAGTCTTTGCTGCCATCTATACTAAAACACATGGTATTCCATCAATTGCGGTAATACCAGATGTCCTGAAACAAATTCAAAATGAATACGGGGCAGAGCCTGCTCTGAATTTAGGTATGAAATTACTGAAAAATTTCGACCAGGTCTCAACAATAATATTATCTAATATTAAAGGGAGGTAGCAGCAGTGGCGATCCGCCAACGATTAAGGGAATTCGATGTTACAGAACATCAAACTGAGCTACCCAGAATAATTGAACAATCATATGCAGAATTAGGCAGAGATAGTTTGGGTGGAAGACCAGTGAAACCAAAACTATCTGAAAGTCCTGAGAAGGACTCTATTAAACAAATTCCTACATCTTCTAAAAAGAAGTGGGAAACTACTAAACAAAAATCAAACGAGAAACGGTCTCAATCCCGAGGTAGGTCTCCTCAAAAGGAGCCCTCTGAAAGGAGGTATAACCTCAGGAATAGGGATAATTTGAGAAAACCTGACAGGTATCAAGATACTGATACACGTTCCTCTCGTACCTTTCAGATTTCGTCACGGACTTCGGAAAGAAGAGGACGATCAGAAAATAGAGAAGAACGCGTGAAATCCAAAGAAGATAAACACGCTCCAAAAAATAAAACAAAACCTCAATTCTCCAAAAAGAAAGTAGCAGGTCTGAAGATCAGACATGCCGAGAATACTGAGAACACAACTCAAGAATGGAGAATGGGCTCAGACAATGCTGGACAGTGCAGCAGAAGTCACAATAGTTCGCCAGAACCTGAAGGAACTTTTGGAGATAGTGGACTTGAATGAGTACATTACAGTTGAGACTGTAGACACCAGGGTTAGTACTCCACAAAGGTTATATGAAATAACACTCCGAATGGAGGGAGACATACCTAGACAGGTGAAAGCACTTTTTTGGGAAAAACTTTCAAGGGGCTATGACATACTTCTAGCAGAAAAAGACTGGCCACCACAATTTGTCAGGGAGTGCCCACATGGCGAGGACATTATTATGCCTGCCTTCTCTAACCATATTCCAATTCATCTAAAATATACTAATGCCAGGAAATGGGCAGTAGCCCAGGCCCCAGCATTATATAAAAATCATGTAGGATGGGATGAGGACTCACCTCACCATGAAATACATCTGAAACATGTACCAACTGCACAAAGGCAGTATCCAATAAAGCAAGAAGCTAAAAAACAGGTCAGGGAGATCTTGGATCAACTTGAATACCAAGGGGTGATTGAAACATGCACCTCCTCAATGAACAATCCTTTGTTTCCTGTCTCCAAACCAGACAACACCTATCGTCTAGTTTTGGATTACAGACACTTGTTGTAAAACATTTGCAGTGCAAAATGCACATAGCACAGCATTAATGAATAACATTGTGCGTAAAAAATATAAAACCACATTAGACATCTCAAATGGTTTCTTTTGTCAAAACATAGCACCTGAAAGCAGGTACTTAACAGCATTCTCCATAATGGGGACCCAGCGTCAATTTTGTCGACTCCCACAAGGGTTCAAGAACAGCCCGGGGTTATTCTCAGCGAGAGTAACAGAGTTACTACAAATTTATGACAATGAGGCATTGTCCTATGTCAATGACATCTATCTGACGGACGATGACCTGGACAAACACTTGAACAGGGTAAGCACCATTGTACTGGGCTTCGCCTCTGAGGGCTACAAGTTCAACTTTAAAAAGTCCCGAATTGCCCATCTCAATGTCCAATTTATAGGATATGAGCTTTCAAGTGAAGGCAAGAGCCTGGCAGCTAACTTTTTAGAAAAGTGTGCGCTGCTCCAACCTCCAAAAACGCTAAAAAACTTACAATCCATCCTGGGTTTCCTAAACTTTGGAAGAACATACATTCTAAATTACGCAGAAAGGGTTAAACCTCTACGCATTAATAAAACCTGATTTTTCAGTCAAGAATTGGACACAAGAACACACAGAAATCTTGCGTTCACTACAGGCTAACATGTTAGCAACAAATCACTTATAAACACGCGTAAGTCAACGCAACCTGGTGATCCGAATAATTTCGGGTCAATGCGGATTCACCTACTTAACATTTAATGAGGGTGAAAAAATACCAATCGCGTACAAATCTCATTTGTACAGACAAGCGGAAATGCGCTTCACTTCAACTGAAAAAATTCTGACAGCAGTTCAAACCGCTGTAGCAAAAGAAAGAGCCTTAGCCCAAGGGAAACGCATTATTGTCGTAACCCCAGTACCAGCTTTAGAAGCGGTCACAAAAGCAAGCATTCCAAATGCTAAAGCATTACATCCAAGATGGATACAGTGGGTTAATTCTCTTGCTGCAACAGATGTTGAATATGTTTTTGATCCAGATTTAAAAACACAAGCATTCCTGCAATATGAACAAGAATGTCCTCTGCCCACTGAAATTCTGCCTCTCGATCAGTACGAATTCATAATTTACACTGACGGATCCGCACAACCCGCAACAGGGGGTAAGCAAGCTTACAGTGCAGCGTGTGCAATCGTTAAAGGTCGCATGCGAGATGGTATCTTCAGACCTATGGTCACAAAAACTCAATCTCTAGGAGATTGTACAGCTCAGCGAGCTGAACTACAAGCATTCAAACTGGCACTTGAAAGTACAGATCGAGAATTCCCCACACTAATAGTGTGCAATTCCTTTACTGTGTTCAGTCGTATAATGAATATATACAAAACTGGCTTGAAAATGGATTCAAAGATGCGAAAGGAGGCACAATAAAGCATAAAACGCTTTGGGAACAAGTAGTTCAGTTGAAAAACGAACTACCAAAGGCTCACGTGATTCACACACTGAGTCATCAACGTGATGGCGTTCACGTTGCAGGGAATTAATTGGCTGACGAAGCCGCAAAGGGGGCTGTTCAGACGGCTTCCGTAGCTGCGATCACTCGTTCAAAAACAAAAATAGACAGTGAGATAATGTTGGCTGTCAATGCTACAAGCAAAGGCAGTGGTGCAGCGTTACCAAAAAAGTTTCCACTCAAGTACTCTTATGTAATTGATGCAAACAACGTTCCTTTTGCTCGAATCCCTGGAGTGGGGGATAGGGTAATTCCAAACATGGAACGTAGAGCAGCTTTGATTTATGAAGCACATTTGGGGCAGGGTCTGTCACATCAAGGGATCTCTAAAACAATATTGACGTTAAAAGATGTACTGGTGGCCTGGAATGAATACACAGATTCACATCTTCATCAATGACTGCATAGACTGTAAGGTACAGCGTGATACAGAACGCCACAAGACACCATGCTACGAATGTAGCTGCCCAGTACAGACACCACTGTTAGACAGCATTAGACTATCTACGCGCATGCGTCCTTCTGGACAAATGCAATCCCACAAATACTGAATTTAGGTTCCTATGGATATGGCCTCAGCGCTCGGCTAACGCTCGAACTGTTATAAAAGATTTGCGAGTCTTTATCGGCACATACGCAATAGGCACGCTACATTCTGACCAGGGCCCTGCGTTTAGCTCTCGGGCTTACAAAGAAGCCATGGCCAGTCTGGGCGTTGCATTGCGGTACTCCTCTCCATTCCATCCTGAGGGAAATTCGGTTGTGGAAAGGAAAAACCGGGACATAAAGCAGTCTATAACAGCTAGGGTATTAGGTTCGGGTGATGGGTGGGTCAAACATCTTTATGGGGTCCAACGCTCATTAAATAACTTGCCAAGAAGTTCTCTAGGGGGTCACTCCATATGAGGTCCTATTTGGGACAAGAATGTGGGTACCAGACCTCGATCACATAGGCACAGTGGTGGAAAATAAACCGTTTGATATCAAAGATCGTTTGGCTGTTTTACAGGAACTCAATGAACTAAGATCGAAACAAAGCAACGCATTCCTGCAGCCAACCACCACTGGGGAAAAACCGGCGGTCCCAGCAAGGCCTGTCTGGATTCCAAAAGTTGGGGATCTAGTCAGAGAAAAGATTGCGGACAAGAAGGAATTTGGACCTTCTTACAGACAACCAGTACCTGTCCTAGCAGTTCAAGGAACAAGAACAGTACTTCTGCCGCCCCTTGCTGGAAGAAAGGAGAAAAGATTTGTGTCCATCGACCTCATCAAACCACAGTATGTGGCCAATACTAAATAGTAGGCCTTGTGGACTCCGACCTAGTAGCAGACACACTCCTCTCGCTACTATCCAAGAGGTTCAGACTGAAAGACTGATAACATTCGAGAATTCAGCAGCAACAGATGAAGGACTAAGCAACAATGCAATGGAACTCATCCCTCTTGAAAATCAAGTAACAGTTCGTCCAAATACACCTGTCTACACCAATGTAGCAAGTGATCAACTGGTTCCAGCGATTTCTACAAATCCTGATGCAATTTCAACAATTGACAGAACTGCTTCTGGCTATTTCATTAACTTTGATACGTTCTCAGAAGATCCGAGTGAACCTGAAACGACGCCAGCATCATTAACATTCAAGCAGCAAGTACAAGACTTTCTTCACTTTCTGAAAAAAACTTATCTGGTTTCACCATGGATTGAACTCTGGATTATTTCTGGAATATTTGTTTTCCTGCTTTGGCTAGCTTTGGTTATGACTATGAGCATGCTTATAAATGGCAGATACATCCATGTGAACACTGAAAGAAAAGATGTGAACTTACTTTTGAAACCACATAAATCTTCCCATCGTGAAGCAAGAGACTTGTCAACAGTGAACATCACTGCCGTTCCTATACAGGATGGTATAGTGTGGGACAAAACAGATTTTGATATTTTTGGCCCGAAGGAGCAATTGAGCATTCCACATTTGTTTAAAATTTCACTAAGTGATCTCATTTTGTCCAGTACCTATTCTGATGATTGGGACTTTGAGACTGTTAACGACAATGTTTGACCTAGAAAAATCTGCTGCATTTTCTAAAAGTGAATATTTAGAGGGTTCATCAGACTATGAACAGCTGTATTGCTATAACCACTTTGGTCATCATTATTTGCATAAATCTGCAACACCTAGAAATGTGTTTATGTTTAACCAATGGGAGCATTGTCCTACACCACCAAAAGGTAGTTCAAAAACATTTGTTAATAAGTTTCCATATTTTTCAGGTTACAATACATCTGATCCAGAAACGTTTTACTATAGAAATGTAAACAAGACAGGACTGAAAATTATGTTAACAAATACAAAACAGATTTATTCTGCAGCATTTATTGCCCAACTGTCTATACAGGGTTTCGACTTTTGGAAAGACACAATAGACACAAAAACTGTCTGGGGTACTAAAGAATGGCAAGTGCAGGGGATAGAAGCTTTATTTAGAGCCTGCATCATCCCTGAACAAATCATGTTTTTGAATGAAACTATCCAACAAACATCTTGTCTTGGACTAGCCAAGATCAAAGAGATGAAAACACCTTCTGTACCAACACCTGCAAGTGATAACAATACACAGGCAGCGGTTACAGTTGACAAAATACTACAACTCAACAGATCTAATCCTGATTGGAGAAAATGGTTGATCTGGCCCACAGACACGAACAACTGTCAGGAAAAATTCCTGAATAAATCTCAGGGCTTTACTATTCATAGGCCAGACCCAAGATACGTCCAAAGACAGCATCCGGGGGTAGTAACAACATACAGTGTAGGTAAATTATGCCTCGATTGGCTGCAGAAATCTACACTACAGGATGTTAAACAACACTTATCCTTACTTAAAGAAGACGCAGACCTTAGGGAATTCGTGCTTGGACCAAGAAAACCGCGTCAAAAACGTTTCATATATGCCAGCATTTATGCTGCCTATAATGAAGCATGGAAAGTGTCACAGATGGAGGCCGCAGAACGAATACGTGAACTTGAGCGTATTAATTTAGAGAAAACCCTCTCTGTGGTCGACAATGGGTTAACAACTTTGTCCTCCAGAATATATTCACTGGACGGCATTGTATCCTCTGCTATCGACATACTGGAACAAGATTTGGCGATGTTACAACAAGGCCAATCTCAATGACGTTCTATTGTGTTATTAAGCTGGACGCTGCAATCTTTGCGTGCGGGCTATGTGCCTTGGCGTTTTATCAACACAACGGCTCTGTTTGCAGAATACAATCTAACTGATAAACAGATCGAACTGGCACAAAGAGGAGCCAAGTATACAGTGCTGGGCATTGAAAAACTGGAAAAGTTACCATTCACAGTGGCAGAAAAACCAGCTACAGAATGGCTTATTCATGGCAAAATCATACTACCTGTGACTACTTTTCAGTTTCAGTATTGCCTCAAACAAATGCAAGCAGGCAAATATGAAAGGTTGGGTAAGAGATACATTAAGACATCTTGGAATTTACCATACACATATAGATGTTGGAGTGGGGATCGTGAAGTGTTTCTGAGCGGTACACACTATAAAAATGCACTGAGCGGTTCACTAATATGTCAGGACATTTCTTTACACAGGGCTTGTAATGGTTCTGTGGCAAATTTGTCTTGCCACCAGCAGGATACACCAGCTGCTGTGATTAATCCAACGTTTGGACAACTTTCTAATGGGAGTTACCTCATGTTGAACGATCAGAGTTGCTGCGGCATGTTGCCAGGCATCCCATATCTAGTAACGGTCAACTCCAGGGTCACTTGCTGTATGCAAGTATTGTTTGCCCCAATAGACACAGTCAGGGAGTCGCCTTTGTGGCCTTCGCTGAACGTCTCTTTTATAAGATTTGATACTTTAAGCAGAATGAAAGCCATGCTTTTACAACAAACAGTGCCTTTGACCTCGGCCAAAGAAACCTATGAACTACAAATCGCAAGGACTTCGGCTGAGATACAGACTTTAATACGTACAAATTGCCCTATACATTTCGTGGAAATGATAGCACATATCTTTAACATGTCTGATACAAGCGGAATTGTACATGTATTTAAGAGCATCTGTTCCGGTCTGTTAACACCTTTCCAGGCAATACTCGGAATAATCCCAAACTTTGCACATTTGGTGTTTGGTGGCATACCATTAATTCTAGCACTTGTTGCCTGAATTCTATTTCTCTTCCTGCTATTACGCTATGGCCAGCCTATTCGCAGACATCACTCCGAGCGAAGTGGAGAAAGCTCTCCTTGAACGAAAGTGCCGTGAGCGAATAGTACAGCTTTTGGGCATGAATCGTCTACGGGAACTTAATACCACGTGGTTCCTGTCGTTCAGACCAATCTGGCAAGATTGCATCTTACCTGTTCTACGATGCCTGCTATGCGGTGAAGAATGCGTGTTGGACACCTGTCTAACATTTCCATCAGCTACGCCAACGGATATCGATACTCTGCTGGACCCAATAACGGCCCATGCTCTGTGTTGTCCCCAGAGGCTACCAATCCTGATGATTGCATTCATTGAGATCTCACAGACACTTCCGGCTGCTGCTGAGGTACGAGAAAGATCTACAGGCACACAGGTAACAACGGACGCGAACATTGCGGCGGCATCCTATGCTGAAAGCGATGCTTCACATCTCTGTGCAATTAATCTACTACACGAGGTGTTCCGAATGTCACCAACTACAGTGGATGATATTTTGTCTACAGAAATAGATGATCTAATGTTTACACCAGACCCATACACTGACTCTGATTCAGCCCACAGTGTTCCAGAGATGCAGTAACAATTTGGCCTTCATATTTCAAAAACTTGGAACTCTTCCCATATTGAACTTTTTCAGTTTTTTCAAAAATGGCACAACAATCTGCTTGAAGTAGAACTATTCTTATAGTACGGACTTCGCGGTACTTCCACAGACACTTAGTCATCTTGTTTGTCTAAAAAGTTCATTAATTTCCATGACATGAAATGACTGATCTTGAACAACTTATCGATCATTTTTTTGTCACATGTAATTATTACTGCTTATTTCATTCCAATTGCATTTTATTTTCAAATATATGCCTGAAATGAGAAGCAATGCTTAAAAATGTACAGTACTTTTGCATTCTAATAGGTTTTTAAATGCTTTTAAGAAATATTTTAGCAATATGCGGTACTCCATTTTATATTTAGCATTTTAAATGTTTAGCATTTATATTATTATCGTACACACGAAAATGGAGTGGGTGTTGTATTCCTCTTAGGGTGTCCGTATATAGGTTTTCCTGTATCATGTCCTTATATAGGCACAATTCGCCCTGCCCTTATATAGGCATAGAATCCCAGTCCTTATTTAGGCATTAAACCGTGCACTCCAAATACAGGCATGGTCTCCGACATCCGTCCACCCTAACGTCACAACGAGTTCTTGAAGAACAGACCCTTAGGCTTCGGGAGTTTCCCTAGCACAGGACTATTGATTTCTTCAAGGACTCATCTATTATGCATGAACCGTTATACCTTAGGGGTTCATTCATGACGTCTTCCGCTGTCCGATTCACGTCAATGCTAACATTCTGAGGTACCTCTCAGGTATAAATATACCTTCCCTAGCCCTTGTAAACTAGAGGAGACCTCGACTTCAGAGGAGCCCGTTTTCCGGCCTGACGCACTGAGAAGACGCTGTCATCCCTGCACGCAGAGAGTCCAGCTTCCAGTGATCTGACTTCCCTTGCGGGGTGTTGGAGTTCGAGTCTGGCAAGAGATTCCCACCTCTCTCATTCTTAAGGTATGGAGCTGACTAGAACCTAGAGGGACTCTTGGCATACTAGGCATAACATACTCTTAGTATACCATAGTAAGGAATACTTCACCTACTTCATACCTCTCCCTACACCTAGGTTAGGTAAGGTACATTGGGGAAGAACTAGCCTAGAATCGCATCGTATGAGTACTCGCATTTTTATTCTGTGTTATTTATATAAATGAATATCTACTAAAGATCATGCTAGCGCAGTATTATTTATTTCTACTGCTTACGCTGTACATTATTTATCTTGCATACGGTCTTGTGATCGTAACAGCACATATTACTTACACGAGAAACAAGACTGTTCAATAAACCTTTTATTGAAACGGCCGTCTATTCTTTCTGTGTAACTTTAAGGAAAACTAAGCATGCACGATTGAGCTGAGTGAAACGGTTATCTATTGTTTCCACGACTCTGGGACACGTTCTGATTCTAAAGGGAAACAAAGTGGTCATGTTTTGCGGCTGCCAGAAACTACTCCCTTCTTGTTATCCAAGGAGTTTCTAGTGGCCTCTGAGCTAGCTGGCACAAGTAATTAAGTTTAATATACTCAATAGGGACATACCGACCTCAATCCCATGTCAAGTCTATAGGGTATATTATTCCAATGCGCAGAGCCTATTAGGGAAATAGGAGCTACACTACACCACTATCTGGGGCATACTGGAGGTATCAGGTAGGCTAGTTGGCCCCTAAGGACACCCAGCAGCAAAGTGGACTTTAATCCCCATCCAAGAGCGCGCCAGGGAGCGAGTTTGCAGAGTGGTGCAGGGAGAGGGCGGGGCCTCTGGCGAGATGCCGGCTTCGCTTTCATTTATTTATTTATTTTTTTCGAAGGGGGGCTGTGTGGTCCCCCTTCTCTTAGTAATTTTTGGGCCCTGGGGACCCCATCCCTCAGGGCCTGACCAGCCTTTCCTTTTTATTTTTTTTATTTTGGATGGGAGCCGCAAAGCCCCCCTCCTGAGGCCAATTATGGCCCTGGAGACCCCATCCCCCGGGGCCTGGCCTCATGTTGGGGACCGCGGAGTGAGACCCATGGCCACGCAGTCCCAGCCGGCTCCCCGCCTCCTGCGGGAGCCAGCACTGCTTTTGGGCAAGGGGAGCTGCTAACATGCAGCTCCCCTTGTCCAAAAGCAATCTGCTTTGCTTCGTGGAAGCGAGAGCAGGTTTCCTGCTCTCACTTCCACGACGCAAAGCAGTGTTTGCAATGACATTGCAAACTGCAATATCCCGGGGGTAGGCACCCGGGACATTGCCGGTGCCGGACCTGGGGGGTGGCGGTCCCCAGGGCCATAGAGGGATCCAGTAGGGGGGCCGCGCGACCCCTCTCCCAACATGAAAATAGCCCCGGGGAGGTGGTGGTCCCCGGGGCTGGGGGTCCACAACGAACCCCCGTATTTAAATAAAGTGTGCCCTGGGGAGGTGGTGGTCCGCAGGGCAGTGTCTGGGGGGGGCAGGAGCCCCCCCAACACTTCTTAATTGAAATTGAAGCCCCGGGGAGGTGGCGGTCCCCGGGGCTTGGGGGGGACCGCGAGGTCCCACCGCACATAATTAAAGAAAGCCCCGGGAAGGTGGTGGTGGTCCCTGGGGCTTGGGGGGGACCCGCAAGGCCCCCCCATAATTGAACAAAGCCCAGGGGAGGCGGCGGTCCCCGGGGTTTGGGAGGGCCTGCGAGGCCCCCCACCCATAAATAATAAAGCCCCGGGAGGTGGCGGGCCCCGGGGCTACAGGGGCCCGCGCGGCCGGCCATATGTTTAGCATATTGCCCTTGGGACCTGGCCCACCCGGGGCTTATTAAAACGAAGCACGGGAGACCGCGCTTTGTTTTTTGTTGTTTTTTTTCGGAGGGATTTGCGCACCCAGCGCGAATCCCACTGGAAAAAAAATGCTTTTTTTGGCCTTGGGGGTCCCTCTGGCCCCCCCCTGACCAGCCTTAGGGGGTCAGGGTGTTTCTACCCTGCCCCCCTTTTTTTTTTTTTTTTTAACCATTTTCGTCCCTTTTTTCTTGTGACTCAGTTTTACCGAGTCACAAGATGGCTGCCAACACTTTTTGGTTTGGAGTGGTAGCAGCCAATTAAAATGAAGCTCGTGATCGAGAGGGTTCGCGAATCCTTCTCGGTCACCAGATATCGATATTTTTTATTTTTGAATTTCTCAGGAACTACTGAACGGATTTACACCATTTAAAAAAAAGGTCGCTTTCTGAACTAGGAGCTACTTTTTTGCCAAATTTGGTGTAATTCCATTCAGCAGTTCGGGCTGTAGCCTTTTCCAAAATTTCCTATGAAAATTAACATGGAGAAAACGCGTTTTGGGTCCCCCCTTTTTTTCTCAGCCCCCTCTTGACGAAATACCCCGAAACTTTCAAGTCAGGAGCTGACCGGAGCAGGGCATTAGTTTTGAAAATTTCGCGAAGATTCGTCAAACGGCGCCAAAGATATTGGCAAAAGAAAAAACGCTTTTTGAATAGAAACGAGATACTAACTAGAACTACCTACTGGCGACCGCCATTAGGTAATATATAAATATATATATGCCAAGGTGTATGAAAGAATAAATGGGTGTATGAGTGTGTGTATGGATGATTCAGTGACTGACCGTATAAGTGAGTGATTATACGTGTCGCAGTGAATGTATGGGAGAGTGACTAATCTGTGTGAATGTCTGTACCAGTCTGCCAGTTGGTGTGTAAGTGGCTGCATGGGTTGGTAAGTGGCTGCATGGGTTGGTGAGTAGCTACATGAGTGTCTATATGGGTTATTGATTGGTTGTCTGAATACCTGAATGGGTGCCTGAGTGGCTGTGTGGGAGGGTGGTGGGGTGTGTGACTCCCTGCATGGATGTATGAGTGGGTGAATCACTAGGTGTATGGGTTCATGAGTCCATCTGCGAGGGGCTGTATGGGTGAGTGAGTGTGTGTATGGCTCTGTCGTTGAGTGAATGGATGTCTAAGTGGTATAATGGTTAGTAACTGCATATGTGTATGGCAGTATATGTGAGTGTTGGAGTATATAAGTGACTGCATGTGAGAGTGATTGTGAGAGTGGCTGTATGGATCAGTGTGTGCTTGTGTTAGGGATTGTATAAGAGAGTAAGTATGATTGTATAAGAGAGTAAGTATGTGTTAGTATCTGTATGAATAAGTGAGGTGGTGTGTGTATAACTGCATAGGTGAGTAAATGGCAGTGTGATTGACTCTATGGGTGAGTGGCGGTGTGTGAGTCTGTGTAGGAGTGCATATATCAGTGACTGTATTGGTGAGTGACTGCGTGTATGAGAGACTGTGTGGGTGAGTGAGTGGATGTGTGTGTAGACCTATGAATCAGTGAGTGGGTATGTACTAACTGGTATTGGCGTGTCTATGGTTTCGAGAATGGTAGTCTGTATTTTAGAGTGGGAGTATGAAAGTTTATATTAGGGTGTGAGTAGGTGCATCAGAGAGTGTATGGATGATGTCATCAGTGATGTCATTTGAGATGTCATCAGTGATGTCACTGACCATATCATGAGTGATGTAATATGTGATGTTATCAGCAGTGCATTGTGGGGGCACGAGTTATAGTTAGCTCAGCTAACTAGAACGGCTGAATTTCTCTGGTTTTGTAAGAGTGAAATGTCAGCCTAACTATAACGTCTCTGTAACCTTTGGTTTTTTCTGTTAATTTCTAAGGTTTTTTAAATGCTAATTTCTAACTATAACATCCCTGAAACCTGTGGTTTCTTCAGTGAATTACTAAGGTTTTTAAAATGCTAATTTCTAACTATAACGTCCCTGAAATCGGTGTTTTTTTCAGTAAATTTGTAGTGTTTTTTAAAATGCCAATTTCTGACTATAACGTTCCTGAAACCTGTGTTTTTTCAGTGAATTTCTATGGTTTTTTAACTAGCAGTCGCGTTTGCAGAGTGGTGGAGAAAGGGGGCTGGGACTCCAACCAGTGCTCAGGAAGTCCGCTGGGTAGGACTTGCAGGAGCCACAAGGAGGGCTTCTTGGCCCCCAAGGTCCCTCAAGAGTAAAGTGGACTTCATCCCCAAACCAGTAGTGCGCCAGGAGGCGCGTTTGCAGAGTGGTGAAGAAAGGGGGGTGTGACCTCCGAAGACCTCTTAGCAATCCCACTGTGTGGGACTAACTGGAGGTAACAGGAGTGGTAGTTGGCCCCAAAGGACGTCCTTGGGGGCCTACTACCCCTCCTATTACCTCCAGTAAGTCCTACACAGCAGGAATGCTGAGTTCTGATACCAGGCCACGCCCCCTTTGTCCACCACTCTGCAAACGCGCCTCCTGGCGCGCTCTTGGTTGGGGGATGAAATCCCCTTCGCTGCTGGGGGTCCTTAGGGGCCAACTTGCCTACCTGTTACCTCCAGTAAACCCCACACAGTGGAATTGCTAAGAAGTGGTCGCAGGCCACGCCCCCTTTCTCCGCCACTCTGCAAATGCGCCTCCTGGCGCGCTCTTGGTTGGGAGATGAAGTCCCCTTGCCTCTTTAGGGACCCTGGGGGCCACTAGCCCTCCTGTTACCTCCAGTAAGCCCCACACAGCTGGTTTTCTGAGAGGTGGTCAGAGGCCACCCCCCCTTTCCCCACCACTCTGCAAATGCGCCTCCTGGCGCACTGCTGCTTGGGGGATGAAGACCAATTTAGTCCTGAGGTTCTCAGGACACAAGAGGACCTCATCGCCCCACCAGCAGTGCGCCAAGAGGCACGTTTGCAGAGTGGTGTAAAAAGGGGCGTGGCCTCCGACCACTTCTCAGCAATTCCACTGTGTGAAGCTTACTGGAGGTAACAGGTGGGCTAGTTGGCCCCTAAGGACCCTCAGCATTGAAGGGGACTTCATCCCCCCCAACCAAGACAGCGGCAGGAGGCGCGTTTGCAGAGTAGTTGACAAAGGGCGCGGGGCCTCCGGCGAGTTGCCGGCTTCCTTTTTTTTTTTATTTTAGGAAGGGGGGCTGTGGGGCCCCTCCTTCCCTTAACCATTTAGGGCCCCGGGGACCACATCCCCTGGGGCCTGAACCATTTAAAAAAAAAATTATAAGGGAGGGGAGCGCGCAGCCCTCCTCCCCAGGCCGATTGCGGCCTCGGCGACCCCATCCCCTGGGGCCAGACATTTCTTTTTTTTTTCAAAAAGGGAGGGGGGTCGAGTGGCCCCCTTCCCAGACCATTTTCGGCCCCGGGGACCCTATTCGCCGGGGCATGGCCAGATGGTCATGGACCGCGGGGGAGCCTGAAGAACCCCGCGGTCCCGGCCAGCTCCCGCCTCCTGCGGGAGCCGGCATGGCTTTTTACCTCCAGGGAGCTGCTGAAATGCAGCTCCCTGGGGGTAAAAAGCAAAGTGCTCCACTTTGAACAAGTGAGAGCAAAATGTTTTCCCACCATCACATAAACTGCAATGTCCCTATAAATTTTTTTTTTCCAAAAAGAGGCCATGCCCCGGGGGTTGGGGTCCCCGGGGCCAAAAGTGGCCCAGGGAAGGGGGGCCACACGGCCCCCCTTCCCTATAAATATATATTTAAAAAAAAGGAGGCCATGCCCCGGGGGATGGGGTCCCCGGGGCCGAAATCGGCCTCGGAAGGGGGGCCGCGCGGCCCCCTTCGCGTTTTATTTATTCATTTTTTTTTAAAAAGGGTCAGGCCCTGGGGGATGGGGTCCCCAGGGCCCCAAGATACTAAAGAAGGGGGCCACACAGCCCCCTTCTAAAAATATATAATAAAAAAGCCGGCATCTCGCCGGAGGCCCCGCCCCCTCCGTGCACCACTATGCAAACGCACCCCCTGGCGCGTTCTAAGTTGGGGAATTAGGTCCCCTTGAATACTGAGGGTCCCTGTGGGCCAACTAGCCAAACAGGTACCTCCAGTAAGCACCACAGAGCTGGATTGCAGAGGTGGTCCGAGGACACGCCCCTTTTTATACCACTCTGCAAACGTGCCTCTTGTCTCTCTGCTGGTGGGGCGATGAGGTCCTCTTTTGTCCTGAGGACCTCAGGACACAAGTGGACTTGATCCCCCAAGCAGCAGTGCGCCACGAGTCGCGTTTGCAGAGTCGTGTAAAAAGGGGGCGTGGCCTTTTAGCACTCTCAGCAATCTAGCTGTATGGGGCTTACTGGAGGTAACAGGAGGGCTAGTTGGCCCCCAGGGACCCTCAGGAGGAAAGGGGACTTCAACCCCCAACTAAGAGCGTGCAAGGAGGCGCGTTTCCAAAGTGGTGGAGGAAGGGGGCGTGGCCTGTGTCCACCTCTCAGCAATCCCACTGTGTGGGGCTTACTGGAGGAAAGAGGTAGGCTAGTTGGCCCCTAAAGGACCCCCAGCAGCGAAGGGGACTTCAATCCCCATCCAAGAGCGTGCCAGGGAGCGCGTTTGCAGAGTGGTGGGCAAAGGGGGCGTGGCCTGCTATGAGAACTTAGCAATCCTGCTGTGTGGGACTTACTGGAGGTATTAGGAGGGGTAGTTGGCCCCCAAGGATATCCATGGGGGCCAACTACCCCTCATGTTACCTCCAGTAAGTCCCACACAGTGGGACTGCTAAGACGTCTTCGGAGGCCATGCCCCCCTTTCTCCACCACTCTGCAAACGCTCCTCCTGGCAGACTACGGGACGGGGGATGAAGTCCAATTTACTCCTGAGGGACTTTGGGGTCCAAAAAGCCCTCCTGGTACTGCCTGTAAGTCCTACGCCGCGGAATTCCTGAGCGCTGGTCGGAGGCACAGCACCCTTTCTCCACCACTCTGCAAACGCGACTACTAGTTAAAGAAGTGTTTGCAATATTTTATTTGTTTTTTTTTATTTGCAAAGTTTTATATAGCGCTGGCTAGACCCGGAGGTATCAGAGCGCTTTACATGAGGATCAGCGAGTTACAGGATACATAGTTATATCAGTTGAGTCAGCGAGTTACAGGTTACATAGTTACATCAGTTTGAATCAAAGAATCACAGAGGGAGGAGGAGGGGGGAGGGGAGGAGACACGAACGGGGAGACGAGGAAAACAATGTCAGATGACCGGCTGGGTAGGTGATGGCCAAGGGGCCAGACTCCTCTATAGCTGCATAGGACAGCTCCACCGGGCATCGGCCAAGGTTGCTCGGTCTCCGCGGTGGGTACAAACAGTTTTGGTATCCGCCCAGGGCGTCGTCATCGTTCCATCGAAGGGGAGAGAAGGAGACACAAACGGGGAGATGAGGAAAAACAATGTCAGATGACCGGCTGGGTAGGTGACGGCCAAGGGGCCAGACTCCTCTATAGCTGCATAGGACAGCTCCACCGGGCATCGGCCAAGGTTGCTCAGGCTCCGTGGTAGGTACAAACAGTTTTGTTATCTACATCAGTTGAATCAGCGAGTTACGGATTACATAGTTACATTAATTTGAATCAAAGAATCACAGAGGGAGGGGAGGGAAAGAGACACAAACAGGGAGACGAGGAAAACAATGTCAGACTCCTCTATAGCTGTATAGGACAGCTCCACCGGGCATCGGCCAAGGTTGCTCGGGCTCCGCGGTAGGTAAAAACAGTTTTGGGATCCGCCCAGGGCGTCATCATAGATCCATCGAAAGCATTCGGTGTTCCTGACTGCTGTGTTGGAGTGTGAGATGGGCAGTGGGAGCTGAGACCGATCCACGTAGAGGCCTGTGTTGCTGCACCCAATGCTTAGGCGCCATCATAGAAACAGCTTACAATAACACCAAAATTCGCCCAGGAGTTGTAGCTTGCAATGTAATAGGTTTCGTGTTTGCGAGAGTTAGAGCTATTGGCGTTGTAAATGTAAACGTTTTTTACTAATGTTTTTTGGAGCGGATGTACGTTGTGTGTAGTGGAATTATGTGGTATGTTGTGCAGTGAAATTATGTGGATAGAAAGTATGTGGTGTTTAGTGTATAAGAATTATGTAGAGTGGAATTATGTGTATGGCGGACATGGAGACAATCTCGATTAGCAAATCTGTCCGTCATCACTTACCGTGACTTTCTGAACCAATGGGAAAGCGCAGATGGTAATTTTAAACGGGGGCATTGTGACTGCACACGCAAAGGCATTGAAAAAGGCTTGTTGCCGAAACCGGTCTGCCTGCGGATTAAATAAAAGAGTTGAAATACTTGGAGTCCGAGGAGTGCGTTGTAAAATTCCTGAGGAAATTGGTGAACACAATATATATATATATATATATATATATATATATATATATATATATATATATATATATATATATATATATATATATATATATATATAGAGAGAGATCTATTCACTGAAAAAAACAAAGGTTTATATATAGATATATTCACTGAAAAAAACAAAGGTTACAAGAACGTTCTAGTTAGCAAATAGAATTAAAAAAACCTTAGAAATTCATTAAAAAAAACAAAGGTTACAGGGACGTTATAGTTAAGGTCAGATTATACTCATACAGAACCAGAGAAATTCAGCCTTTATAGTTACCCGAGTTAACCATAACTTGCGCCCCCGCAATGCACTGCGTATGACCTCACATATTACATCACTCATGACATGGTCAGTGACATCACTGATGTCCTCAATGATGTCATCAGTGATGTCATTTGAGATGTCAACATCCAGTGACTGTTTTAAAAAAAAGTTTATGAGTGTTAAATATATATACTAAGGTGTATTGGTGAACCAGTGGGTGTATGAGTGTCTGTATGAATGGCTCAGTGAGTGCTTGATTGACTGTATAAGTGGGTGATTAAGTGTCTCAATGAATGTATAGGTGAGTGACTGGTTGTGTAAATGAGTATATCCGTCTGTCAGTTGATGTCTAAGTGGGTGTATGAGTGTGTTAGTGGGTACATGAATGGCTATATGGGTGATTGATTGGTTGTCTGACTAACTCTATGGTTGTCTGGGTGCCTGTGGGTGATAAGGTGTATAACTGCCTGTATGGATGAGTGAGTGGGCGAGTCAGTGGCTGCATGGGACACTGTGTGCGTGTCTCAGAAGCTGTATGGGTGAGTGAGTATGTGTATGGCTGTGTCGGTGATTGAGTGCATGTGTCAGTAGGGGTGAGTAACTGGGTATGTGAAAGGCAGTATAAGTGAGTGACGATGTATATGAGTGACTGTTTGCGTGAGTGAGTGAATATGAGACTGGCTATATGGATGAGTGTGTGCTTCTGTCACTAACTGTATAGGTGAGTGAGTACGTGTTACTATTTCTATGAGTAAGTGGGTGTGTGTAACTGTGAGTGATTGACTGTGTGGGTGAGTGTCTAGGTGTGTGAGTAGTTCTATGGCTGACTCACTCAGTGTGTGAGTGCCTGTATGGAATGGATACGTCAATGGCTGTATTAGTGAGTGAGTGAGTGTATGAGTGGCAGTATGGGTGAGCGAGTGGATGTGTGTGTAGATCTATGAATCAGTGAGTGGGTGTGTAAATACTGGTATGGCTCTGTGAATGGGTTTGCGAATGGTTGTGTGGTCGTGGCAGAGGGTGTATAAATGATTCTATAGGAGTGTGAGTGCATCAGAGATGTTGTGGATCATGTCAGCACTGATGTGATCAGTGATGTCATTTGAGATGTTATCAGTGATGTCACTGACCATGTCATGAGTGATGTAATATGTGAGGTCATAAGCAGTGCATTGCTGGGGCGCAAGTTATAGTTAATACAGGTAACTAAAACGGCTGAATTTCTCTGGTTTTGTATGAGCAAAATCTGACCCTAAGGAAAAAGTACCTGTAACCTTTGTTTTTTTCAGTGAATTTCTATGGTTTTTTAAATACTAATTCCTAACTATAACGTCCCTGTAACCTTTGTTTTTTTTAATTGAATTTCTAAGGTTTAACTAGCAGTCACGTTTGCAGAGTGGTGGAGAAAGAGGGCTGGGCCTCCGACCAGCTCTCAGGAATTCCGCTGTGTAGGACTTACAGGAGGTACCAGAAGGGCTTCTTGGCCCCCAAGGAACCTCTGGAGCCAAGGGGACTTTATCCCCCAACTAGTAGTGTGCCAGGAGTCACGCTTGAAGAGTGGTGGAGAAAGGGGGCGTGGCTTCTGACAACTTCTCAGCAATCCTGCTGTATGGGACTTACTGGAGGTACCAGGAGGGGTAGTTGGCCCCCAAGGATTTCCTTGGGGCCAGCTACCCTCCTATTGCCTCCAGTAAGTCCCATACAGCAGGATTGCTGAGATTGACAGCAGGCCACAACCCCTTTCTCCACCACTTTGCAAACGCACCTCCTGGCGCACTACTAGTAGGGGGATGAAGTCCCTTTGGCTATTGAGGGTCCTTGGGGGCCAACTACCCCTCCTGCTACCTCCAGCAAGTCCCACACAGTGGGTTTGCTGAGAGGTTCTTGGTGGCTATGCCTTCTTTCTCCTCCACTCTGCAAACGCGCCTCCTGGCACACTACTATTTGGGGGATGAAGTCCCCTTGGCTCTTGTGGGTCCTTGGGGTCCAACTAGCCCTCCTGTTACCTCAAGTAAGGCTCACATAGCAGGGCTGCTGAGAGGTGGTCAGAGGCCACGCCCCCTTTCTCCACCACTCTGCAAACGCACCTCCTGACGCACTGCTGCTTGGGGGTGAAGTCCACTTTAGTCCTGAGGCCCTCAGGAGGCAAGCGGACCTCATCCCCCCACCAGCAGTGCACCGAGAGGCGTGTTTGCAGAGTGATGGAGAAAGGGGTGTGGCCTCTGACCACCTCTCAACAATCCCACTGTGTGGGACTTACTGGAGGTAACAGGAGGTCTTGTTGGCCCCTAAGGACCTTCAGCATCCAAGGGGACTTCATCCCCCACCCAGCAGCGCCCCAGAAGGCGCTTTTGCAGAGTGGTGGAGAAAGGGGGTGAGGGGCCGCGGCGATTTGCCGGCTGTTTTTTTTTTTTTTTTAGGAAGGGGGGGCTTTGTGGCCCCCCTTCCCTGAACCATTTTGGGACCCAGAGACCCCATCCCCAGGGGCCTGGTCCATTTTAAATAATGCTGAAAAAAGGGAGGGGGGCGCATGGCACCCCCTCCAAGGCCGATTTCAGCCCTAAGGACCCCATCCCCCAGGGACAGGCCTTCATATATATATATTTTTTTTAAAGGGGCCTATGCCAACCCCGGGCAAGTCCTTTTCCTTTTTAAAATTTTTCTTTTTAAATAAAGGAAGGGGGGCTGCGTGGCCCCCTTCCCTGGGCCAATTTTGGACCCAGGGGACCCCCATCCCATGGGGCCTGCCCTGTATTTAATTTATATTTTTTTATATGGAGGGAGGCCACGTGCCCCCCCCCCCCCTCCTGAGGCCAATTTTGGCCCCGGGCACCCCAGCCCCCGGGGCCAGGATTTAATCTGTTTTTTGAAAATATGGGTCGGGGGGCCGTGCCCGGACCGATATTGACTTGGGGACCCCATCCCCCAGAGCATGGCCTCTTGTTGGAGACCGCAGGGGAGCCTCAGTCCCTGCCGGCTCCCTGCCTCCTGTGGGAGCCGGTACTGTTTTTGGACAAAAACATGAAGCAAAGCAGAATTGCTTTTGGGCAGAGGGAGCTGCATGTTTGCAGCTCCCTCTGCCCAAAAGCAATTCTGCTTTGCTTCATGGAAGCTAAGGCATTTTTCCTGCTCTCACTTCCATGAAGCGGAGCATAGTTTGCTATGGCTTGGCGGGAGCAGTGCTCCTGCAAAGCCATATCAAACTGCGATGTCCCGGGAGTGGGCACCCCGGGACATTGCTGGAGCCGGCCCTGGGGGAGGACTTCTCTATAGCTCCGGGGTATTGGTGGTCCCGGGGGTCCGCAATGGACCCTAGTCTTTACTTCATTTGTGCCTTGTGGAGGTGGCGATCCACAGGGCTGTGTGGGGAGGCTGGAGCCCCTCCACACATTTTAAATATAGCCACAGGGAGGTGGCAGTCCCCGGGGCAGCATGGACCGCGTGGCCCCCCCACATTTCAGTAAATTAGCCCTTGGAGTGGTGGTGGTCTTAGGAGCTGCGTGGCGGGGCTGAAGCCCCCCGTGCATTATGTTGTAATAAAGCCTCAGGGAGGTGGCGGTCCCCGGGACAGTGGGGGGCCCGCGTGGGGGTCCCCCATCATTATTTATTGCCCCGGGACCTGGCGCAACCTGGGGCCTGATTAAACGAAGTGTGGCAACCTGTGCTTTGTTTTTGTTACATTTTCAGCAGAATTCGTGGATCCAACCCAACTCCCGCTGAAATTTTTCTTTAAAAATACTTTTTGGGCCTGGTAGTCCCTGTGGGACCCGCTGAACAGGCCTGGGGGTCAGGGTGTTTATACCCTGCCCCCTTTTCTTTTTTTTAAACGTTTTTACTTGTGACTCGGCTCAACAGAGTCACAAGATGGCTGCCAACACTTCCTGTTTTGAAGTGTTGGCAGCCAATCAGATCTGAGGCACGAGATCGGGAGGGTTCGCGGATCCACTGCGGCCACAGTTGTATATCTGAGAAATCTTTAAATTTCTCAGGAACTACTGAACGGATTTACACCATTTAACAAAAAGAGTGCTTTCTGAACCAAGAGTTACCTTTTTGCCAAATTTAGAGTAATTCCGTTCGGCAGTTCGGGCTGTAGCCGTGTCTAAAGTTTCCTATGGAAATCAACATGGAGAAAAAGCGTTTTGGGACCCCCACTTTTTCTTAGCCCCCGCTTGACGGATCACCCTGCAATTTTCAAGACAGGAGCTGAAGTGTCTCTTTTGTAAGTCTACTGCAACCCAGAGAAGAAAAAAGAAGACAGAAAAGGGAGAAATAAGAAGGTAAAGCGAAAAAAGAAGATAAGGTATATCAGTAAAAAAAAAAAACAAGGGGGAAGGAACAGCAACGGTATCACTGGTATCATGGGCGAGGTGAGGAGGAGTAAAAGAGTAAGTGTGAATAGGGTATGGGGGAACTCCTCTGTTGAAAGGAATAAAACAGATGGGTGGGGAGGAAGGACTGTCAGCAAACCAAGGAGGAAGGGCAGAAGTAGTGTGAGGGAGGTGAAGGGGGAACCACCACTTCAAAAAGAGAACGAATAGTTGAGGAGGAGCCGCAAAACATAAGGGAAAAAACAAGCAATTAAGCAGACCCTCCAGGATTTCGCGATTTCGCGGTTTGCCGCGAAATCGGCACTTTTGTAAAAATGCCGCGATTTTTACAAAAGTGCCCGCGAAATCGGCACTTTTGTAAAAATGCTGCAATTTTTACAAACGTGCCCGCGAAATCGGCAATGTACAACCCCTGGACCTGTTCCCGTAGTTGATGATGTTCCGCCCCCACAGGGGCATCGAGAACAACTCCCCATTAAACTCTTCTCCCCTCAATCAGGTCACCTGCTGTCCATACACTTCTATGAGGTGGAGGCAGCATCTGATCTACTCAAGACATCTGATGGCCCAGCGAACCGGGAGCGCTCTCTACTCTGCAGGATCCTGATCCAATATAAATAAAGGACCTGATCCAAGCGGCCTTGAAGGCATATAAAGCACAAGGGCAAAGAGCAACTCTGTGTGGTGCAGACCTGTGGGGGTATCGCCAGCGCCTCTGACCTATCGCGGAGACCCTGATTAATCCCATTTAAAATATTAGGAGTGCCCCGTACCTACTCCTTTCCCGTTTCATTGATATGTTAAAATTATAATCTTAATTTATTTATATAACATTAATTTAAAGGTCGACTTTTAAGTGCCATATTTATTTAGGGCTAGCATGTGTGTGCTTTTTATTTTTTATTTTACTTATATGGTTTTATAGGCTTTGTCCCAAAACGAACTATATTTGATTGATTGAGAATATATTTTTACATGCCAAACATTTTCAAGGCTCGGCTCGTGCATGGACTCTTCGAGCCAAGCCTGACCCTTAGCTCGGCTCGTGGTAATTTATTGGCTCGCTCACCTCTGCTTAATAGAAATATTGTTCCTGGGCAGAGTTAACATGTGTCTTTAATTATTCTGCAGTAAAACTAGGGGTTACCAGGGATTGTGTGCTAAATTCTGTATATTAGCTTGTTACAAATTGAGGCAAACGTTACAGGATTTTTACAAATATTCTTCCCTTCTGCAAATCAGGAAGTAAGCTTTGGGATGTGGGAAGAAGAAACCAGAAACATTACGAGCTTTAAAATAAATGGGCAGCGGTAGGATTTCAAAAGTTTTGCATACTAATAAAGTCAGTTATTTTTCTCTACAGTGGGTCTTCTCGGACCTGTTCAACGGGCCATGGCCTGTCCACGAGCGGTGTCCAGCCGCCCTCAGACTCTCAGGCGAGAAAGGGTTAAGGATGTGCCAAACACCGGTCCCGCCATGTGTCAAAAGGTGTGATAACTGCTACCACCGGAGAGTTCCTTCTAGGCGTCCGCAGAGGTCGTGAATTATTCATAAAAATAGCACCGAGAAAACATAAGCGGTCGGAGCCCTAGCCAGACCCTCCAGGATTTCGCGATTTGCCTTGAAGTATTACACGGTTGTATAGTGCCTTTATTATGAGTTTCTCCTCTGCTGCTCCTAAGTGGATTCCACAGGTCATATACTGTGACTGGTTGCATAATTTCAATTTCTTTGGGTATCTCCCTGTCCCTCCAATCTGGACCCCCAGAGCATACACTAAGGTAGGTTCTAGAATGCCATTTCCTATGGGATGCTACCAGGCCATCTTTGATGGGCTTCTCAGAACCTATACTAAAGCAAATGGAGGATTGCATTTCCAAGGGATAACAGCCTTCACCTGTGGGCTGCTTCCTCTGTTCCATATCCCAGGTTGCCTATTCAAAGTGGAATACTCAGCTAAAACAGTTTCCATTGATTTAAGGCTGAAAATGAATGATTATGAGTAAAATAAAGTGCCGCAAAATGCCGCTAAATTTCCATATTTGTGCCGCTAAATTTCCATCTTTGTGCCGCTAAATTTGCTAATCCATGCCGCAATATCCTGGGGGTCTGATTAAGGAAAAAAGACATTTACCAGGTTGATTTTGCCTGGTGAAAATTTTGTGGAAACTGGTCCCACGAGAAAGGTTTGCCAGAACCGGTTTCAGTAACTTTCTGTTCAGTCGCGGCTGATGTCAGGGTAAAGTGGTGGGGCTGGGGAGGGAGGCGGAGAAAACAAAAAACAAAAAAATAACGTACCTGTATCCCGCCACATCGCCGCTCTTCTGGCTCCATTGCAGGCACAGGCTCACAGAATTCCCTACGCCCAATCACGGAGCTGCTCTCACAGCATGAGAGCAGCGTCAGGATTGGCCTGGGGGCCCTCGATTTGCGCTCCCAGGGAGACTGGGAGCCTGTACCTGCTCTCTCCAACCCGGCAACGCAGCTGGGGTTGGAGACCGCTTCAGTGGGCATGGTGATTTGGCTGGCCCGAGATGGCCGGCCAACCCGTCATGAGCACTGATAACAGTGCCCACCACACTCCCCCTCAGTGCCTGTCATCTCCTCGCCCTGGCCCCAAATCTTCACGGTAGGAGAAAAATAAAAAAGATAATAAACATGGTTTTTATTGTTTTATTTTTCAAGTTTTGCAGCTGCTGCTGGTGGCGGGGTACGTTAAGCTCCTCCTCCAGAGGAGCCGCCGCTGTTAGTATTATATTAAAAACATGTGCAATCATATTCTAGGTGCAGATAGTTGAACTATTTCCTTCTGTTCGATACCCCATATCTGCACTCTGTACAACTCTGCAGGAGTTCTGTACACAAACAGTGGGCCTACAGGGTGACGGTGATGGAAATAAAAACGGGATCCAGGTAAACAGAGCACAGGTGGCAGACACACCAGATATTCAGAGCCAACAAATGAAAGGGACGCATGAAAAGAAGCATTGACGCATTCTAGGACAGAGAGTATAAAACTGCGGGCCTGCAGTGTGCAGTCTGTGGCACAGACCTGCCTGAGACCAAATGAGCAATTTCAGATGCAAAAGTATCTAATGCACACATCTAACATGGCTAGTGATAAGGGACCCTGGGGGTGACAGGTGGACTGCGCCTGCAGCTTTAACCCAACAAGCTCTATTAGAACTTCCATCATTGAAATATGATACTCATACATTCTTTTTAGAAAATTAATTTCAAAGGGCTTAATTCACAAAGCCAATTGGAACAAATGTTTGTAAAAACCCCATTTACAATCTGAAATTCAACATCCCGATTCACAGAACCAGTGAACCCAAAGGAATATTGGAAGCACACAATACATTTACAAAGGTGGAATCTCTCTTACTAAGGTATATTTCCAAAGCCATATGTTCAGGATTCGAGGGTGGAGAAGAGCATGTTACAGGGGTGCAAAACAAAAAGAAACATGTAAGATTATCTATTTTTAGATGCAATTTTTAAGTCGTTTGCAAATCTGAAAATGCACGAAAACCTGCTCCTGCTAAAGGCACGAGTCAGTGCCTGTCCTGGGTGGGAAATGGAACAGACCTCCCCATAAAGATTTTTTTTTCTTAACACAGGAAAAAATATTTTCTCTCTTGACAAAAACTAAAAAAAAAAAGTTAAATGTGCCCGTTTCGGTGTGGTATGTTCATGCGGATTTCCTTCTGGTGGGAAAGCCACAAGAGTAAATTTGGGGAAGTAGGCATACTTCTGGAAATCTACAACTGTTGTACTTTTTTTTTTCTGGAGATGTACAGGAGTAAAGATTTCTGTCAACAGGACTCTGTGAACCGGCCCAGTAGGACCTGTGAACGCATAATGTCGAGCTGTGGAGTAACTGCATTTCCCAAGGTTTTATTTCAAATCAAAACATTGCAGTGGAACACCGCACTCATTTAGTACAATAATTGTAGTTAGTTAGAGCTAGAACAATATGAGCTTGTTTTGTTTTTTGCGGCTTGGTAGCACTGAAAACACGGGCTACAGAGCGGCACAATTGTACTAACAACCTTGGACGGATGAAAGGCGGAGCTCGGACAGGAACAGGCGCACACTTGTGTCAGCAGCAGATGCACTAACCTGGCAAGCCTTCCCACTGGCGCGGAGGGAAGGCTTTTGTGAGCAGGTCAATTTTCAGAAAATATCAAGTACAATATTCGGGTCCTCAACGTTGTAAAAGTTAAGGTTCAACCACAGGATAACTGAACTACAGAAAGAGACCACAAAGGAGGGAAAGGCGAGGCAGGCGTAAGATGGTGGAGTGGACTTATTTATACCACTAGTGTGATCTTGCAGCAGCCTTGTCCCAATGATGACAGGCCGGCCGAGTGCGCATGCGTGCCTGGAAGTGTTTGCCACCATGCGTGTTAATCATAGGCGTTCGGAGTGCTGCACGTGGACGTCAGCACGCACGGGTAGCACGCAAGGAGCGCTTACGGGTGGCAGATATCAGTCGCTTCAGATGACATCAGCAGGAAGAAGGAAGTGGTACTATTTGATAGCAGAGCCTGGTGGGAACCATACACACTCAAAGACCATAGAACAGGTGCCGTCCCTTCTGGGTCTCACTAAGGTTACTTTGATCCATTGAGTGGATGAGGTCCTGGTTAACAGACCCAGCCATGAGCTTGTTACGGAAGCAGAGGGCTCCTACAACCATGCCTGCTCTCTACCCTCCCACCTGGTCTGAGGCAGGCCTCGAAAAATCATTAAAATGTTACTAGACCTGCAGGTCTAACGACTTAAATCATCTACTCGACCGGATTATACTGCTCCTGACCCATAAACTGGTTTCAAATTATGTGATCATGGGAAAATATTTTAAATCACTGAGCCGCCATTTTCTTCATTATCACATATGAGAGCACCTTCAAATACGCGAGTTCAGCATGTCTGCTGTACAAAAAAACATTTTGTTTGATTTGATAAACTAAACTTTTGCTCCATATATAATACAAATCTGGCCACATATAGGACACACATGACCCCCGACTTGCCTCTTAGTTCATTAACCACATTGTCATCAGGATGGGGGCAGGAATGTTTCTCAAATCATGTTTAAAAACTATTACTTTTAATAAATGCATACCTGAAGCAGGAAGTGGTAGCACAGTAATTTGCAATCAGCAGATTTCCCATTGAAATGGCCACATTTCCCAATGACATAGGGTTTTACTAATAAAGCTATATGGTGTACAATGTTTGCACATTGAGTTTCTGCACCTATTTGTCATTTGCACGTCACCAAGGAAGGTGTTCGGATTTGTTTTGCTCCCATTTAAATCTTTGTTTGCATCACACTTCTGAATGACAAAAAAATGTGTAATTCTGGAGATATTTTTCAATACTTGTAATATTCATTTACAAGCTGTTTAAATGATGTGTTAGAAATAAAAACCTGACATCTTACAGCCTTCTGCTTCACAATCATTGTCACACAGCTCACATCACAAAAACATCTAACTGTAATAAGGGAAAGAAAAGTAAACACCATTTTCCAGGATAAGATAAGAAACAATTAGTAAAAAGACAGAACAGAGGGCAAACGTGTCAAGATAAAAACAAGATTTAAAGGCACCTTTGTTGCTAATTACTCAATGAATGAACAGAACACTTGTTCCTTCCAGTTTAACTACACTCGCCAGAATGGATGAGTAGTGGCTAAAAATAGCTTGACCTGTTAAAATCGGAATCACCATAGCGAGAGGGCGAGTAGATTTTTGAGGCCTGTGAGGGCAACATTAAATTTCAAGCAGGCAGTAGGACTCTGCATTGTTGACAAGTGGCCGTACCAAAGAAAGTGCAATGCAAACGTATGCACCAAGGGCGTTAACAGAAGACCATAAAAGCTCAATGCAGATCCATGATGCCAGCTTATAAAAACTCCCTTCGACAAGGAGACGAGTCCCATTCAGATTCACTGTACGTCATTAAATCCTTTGAGAATTTAATGAAAATCTGGCATGGATTTAGCCCTCCTGGACCTATATTGGGCACCTCTGCACCAGACCCAGTTATGGGGGCGAGAGGGGTCAGGGCAGCCAGGCTCACTCAAAATTATTCTTGGCTGGCCCAATGCTTCATGTGGGACCTGCAACTCCAGGCTTTCAGGCTAGCCAGCAATTACTCGGGCTGTAAAATATGCTGTAACAAACCCCTATATTTGTTTGATGTAAAAAACACAAAAAAATAAAATGACAACAGATGTAAGTTACAACACATTAGAAATTAGAAGAAAGTCTCATAAGTACCTTAACACATCAGGTAAGGTGTCTTTAAAAAAGAAAACACCTCGTAGCACGATACACACACACACCATGGCTATTCCTGAGTAATGCACAGAGTTGTGTCTTGGGATACTTGTGAACATTCAGAGTTAGTGAAGGATTCTGTATGTCACCAGTATGTGTTTTTTCATGAGTACAATAACTGTTCTGCTTCAGCGCCTTTGCGTTATATTTACAAGTGTTGTAGTCTGCACCCATTGCACCCTTAACTCCTATTAAAAACTCCATATGAAGTGACTGCTAGTGAAAGCCATGCTACGAAGCACACAGTAAGGAGTTGTCCTGTCTGAGTAAACATTCCTCCCATGTTTGTTTACTGGCAGGCCAGGCATATAGAATATAAAACCAGACTCCTTTTATTGTCAGCTCACCTGGTATATGTTAAGGTGACCCCCCCATGCGCTGTTGTGTGAATACTGTAGATTACTATACATTAGTGTTTGTGAATGTACATTTATTGCTCTAAAGCTGCATTCTGTTTTGAAAAACTTTAGCACCGGGCACAGTGCTGATTTACTCTAGGAGGACCTATAAACTCTAGACTCACAAAAACATAATATACATATGACAACTGACATAAAAAAAATATATATTTTATTATTATTGATCTTCTTTTTGTTTGTTTTTTAAAGATTAAAAAATATATATATAGATTTACACATACAATTTATACATAATAACCTTCAATGCATGGACCAATATACATTCCAATAGATATTGTGCAAATTAGAACCACATGTTGATGCAAATTACGGTATAACCTGAGTAATATGATTAAAACATATATAGAGACACTGGTAATATTCGTTGAATACCGACGCGTTTCGGCAAAGCCTTCTTCAGGATTTTCATACCAGTGGTTACTCCGATGAATCCATAGATAGTATTAACTGGAGCCAACCCTCATCCTTAGGGGTTGGGAACTCTAATTGGCAACCCTGTGTAGCACTTCATAGATGAAAGTGACTATACGGATCACTAAAAAGGTTCTTGAACCGTAGGGGTAAACATGAAAGGCTTGTACTGCCTCTTCTCTTATAATATCTCCCTTCGACTAGCCCTTGACTGTATCCTACTAATTTCTATCGGTCGGAGGCTTAATTAATGTATTTATATTCTTCAATCTCTGACGAGTGTCACCAATGGCGTATTCCTATGTGCATGGACTCACAGTAAGGTAGTATGATTTTAGTGTAGTTCTAAGACCCAATACACCAGTATAGGACGCTCCTGCCTCCGACCAGCTCTTCGACAAAACTTGTGAATGTACATTTATTGCTCTAAAGCTGCATTCTTCAGTGAGATTGTGTATTCACAGGTTCAGATGTACTTTGTAGGGTGAAGCTGCACTTGTCTGTCTGACGTACATTCATTACATTGACTATACATTCGATACGGCTCAGTTCCCTTTGTTTCATATAAGCAATGAAGTCTCCTCTGTACTCGCCTTTTCAATGAGTGCCGATTCACTCTGAAGGGAGACGAACAGAATTTACAGAATCTGCAACAGCAATGGGGCTCTGAAACAAGGCCCGCCTGGTTTTAAAACACACACTGAATAAACATGTATTCATTCTGTGCTCAACAAACTATGCACAAATCTTAAACACATGTAAAGAGGTTTTTTTCTCAAATGGAAGAGGAGATTTTCACCATTTACTAAGTTGATGGTGGCCCAAGTAGACCATATGTACGAGTCATGATGAAAACTGCTCTGAGATACTAGCGCTCTATGGTGCCCTACGAATGAATTCATGAACCCAAATCCATTGAGCGCACTGCTACCAATCGTGTCTTGGTGCTGGGGACCCACTGATATCAAACACAAAACGTTCAGACACTCCTGTTAAGAGCCCAAGAGCCCATGTGGGTGGATAAGAGGAGGATTCCTACTCCAGCCACATGGGTGGCTAAGTGACCCACAAGATTGTCCCAAAAGAGATCCTCTTGGTAGCCAGGAGTCAATGATCCTCTGTTGATGAGAAGATCTGCCTTTTGGATCCGACCAGTCACATTCTGGACTCTGAAGTCAAGTGATCGCAGACTTGGGCCTGCCCAAGTAAAGGGCATTTCCGTTGCCTGCCCTCGCAGAGACAGTCACTGGAATAACAAGAGTTTTCTACCTACTACAGAAATAGTAGAATTGTTCACAAAATTTCAGAACAAGACCAGAGGCTACCATTATGCATAACCTACCGACCCAAGGAAGAAGGCCATAATGCTGAGGTCTAGCAAGAGGGGGGGCCCCGATGACAAGCACCCCCAGACTCTGTTTCATTTTGTGTTACTACAGCTGTAAGACATGCCTTGGTGGGAGAACCATCTTCACGCCCCCATAGTTCACAGCTCATATGTCAGACATATCCTGTAGCATGCACTAATGGATGAGAATGGCTATGCCTCTGGGGCCATTAACCCATGCTGTGTGCCTGTCATATGCTCATAATATTCACCCCCCACAGCCTGCAGCTGTGCCCATTGCACACTAGGCACAGAGCATGGTCTACACCCATGCCCTGCTCACGGTACCGCTTTGCTATATGGATTTCTAGAGCGCATGGCTACCTGCAGGCTTCCCAGCACTGGCTAAGACATAGCGTTGCTTCGGGACAAGTGCAGAAACACAGGGGGCTATTAATGTGGATATAGCCATGCTGTTAGCCTTTTTCAGAACTGTGATTCGTTGTGTAGGCATCTTAGTCCTATGGGAAGCGTGTTGCAAAGTTTGGGGATGAGATATGAAAAGGATCTACTGCCCCATCTGGCCTTGTGAATTCTAGGTACCTTCAAGAATGGACCCGTAGAAGATCTTAAAGATCTTATGGAGGGGGATGCGGGGGTCAAGAGTGCCCTTAACATAGTGGACCCTTTGGTGTTAAGCAGTGCTTGAAATCAGTGCTTACAACAATAGATCTTCTAGAAGCCCCTATTGTTCCGCACCTGCCCCCCTTGCATCTTCATGGCACCTCCATGCGTCTGCATACCCCTCCTAGATGCAGACTCCTGGCACTGACCCTGGCATGCATTGGCGGCTGATGCAGAAGCGGGCATGAGACGAAGCACCAGTGTGAGTCAGAGGTCAAAGGTGAGAGGTACAAAATACATAAAGGCGCAATGAAGCCCACAGTCCGGTCTCAGCACTGCATGTGAACTCCCCAAGGTATCTTCAGGCAAGAGAAGGATGAATGCATCAATCACTCCCCGCTGCAGATAACAGGGCACTTCCTGTCATGCCCACAATCAGTGAAGGCGGGAATGACCCGCGGACGCCCTTGGACAGCCAGAGCCACCCTGGCCATACAGAGTGAGTCCTCACCTCTTCCGGGTCTTCAGCGCCACCACCTCCCGGGTGTCCTCGAGGGCATACAGCACCACTTCTATCATTGGCGCAGGTGAACGGGACAATTGATCTTTATAGCGCCTTGTTGAGAATCCGCTTAGAACACCGGGGGGCACCTCACGCCCCCCACAGCTTAAATATGAAGGAGCCATAAAGAGCACGTTGGAAATACAGCATATTAAGAAACAGCACAGACCGTCTCTACTCGTTTCATGTTGACAAACAGCCACAACTCACCCTGAACATCATTCCAGGCAGGGGTAACAAAGGCCAAAATACCTTGGAGCTGTAGCCAACGCTCAGGGCCTGATACTGGAATAACCCAACATGAGTATGAAAAAACCGCACTTTGGAAACAATGTTGTAATGAAGTAACTGCAAAGCTATTTCCCAAGCGCTGTTCTCAAAGTGCTGTTATGACCAAGGGCTTACTACATATCTCTAGGCAAGGCCCTAGAAAGAGGCACCGTGTGGGTTACGTCAGAGCCGGTAACCCACATGAAAGGGCTGCTGAGGGCCCCAAGAAGGAGCCCCCCCCGGGGCGTGTTTACCCCGGTGACCACACTGGCACAGCCTCTGTCGGGCACCAGTGGGAGCCGTTCACACGCACTCACCCTGCTGGTTTCTTATTTTAACACGTATTTTCTTATTGCAAAACAGGAGACCTGTCCTCACGGCATGTGCGAGAGTGTGGGACAGGCCCCCGCAGGAGTGCCAGTACCGGAGCACACATGTACTGATGGTATGTGTGGGAGAGGCTCCCGCATCAGCCAGGGTAGTACCGGAGCACACCTGTACACCTCCGCAACAGGAGACCTGTCCTTACGGTATGTGTGGGACAGGCCCCCCCAGGAGTGCCAGTACCGGAGCACACCCGTACACCTCAATGACAGGAGGCCTGTCCTTACGGTATGTGTGGGACAGGCCCCCCCAGGAGTGCCAGTACCGGAGCACACCCGTACACCTCCGCTACAGGAGACCTGTCCTTACGGTATGTGTGGGACAGGCCCCCCCAGGAGTGCCAGTACCGGAGCACACCCGTACACCTCCGCGGCAGGAGACCTGTACTGATGGTATGAGTAGGACAGGGCCCCGCAGGAGTGGTAGTACCGGAGCACACCCGTACACCTCCGCGGCAGGAGACCTGTCCTCACGGTATGTGTGGGACAGGGCCCCGCAGGAGTGGTAGTACCAGAGCACACCCGTACACCTCTGCGACAGGAGACCTGTCCTCACGGTATGTGTGGGACAGGCCCCCCAGGAGTGCCAGTACCAGATCACACCCATACACCTCCGCGGCAGCAGACCTGTCCTTACGGTATGTGTGGGACAGGCCCCCCAGGAGTGCCAGTACCGGAGCACACCCGTACACCTCCGCAGCAGGAGACCTCTCTCTCACGGTATGTGTGGGACAGGCTCCCGCATCAGGGGTAGTACCGGAGCACACCAGTACACCTCCGCGGCAGGAGACGTGTCCTCATGGTATGTGTGGGACAGGGCCCCGCAGGAGTGCCAGTACCGGAGCACACCCGTACACCTCCGCGGCAGGAGACCTGTCCTCACGGTATGTGTGGGACAGGGCCCCGCAGGAGTGCCAGTACCGGAGAACACCCATACACCTCCGCGGCAGGAGACCTGTCCTTACGGTTTGTATGGGACAGGGCCCCGCAGGAGTGGTAGTACCAGAGCACACCCGTACACCTCCGCGACAGGAGACCTGTCCTTACTGTATGTGTGGGACAGGCCCCCCAGGAGTGCCAGTACCGGAGCACACCCGTACACCTCTGCGGCAGGAGACCTGTACTGATGGTATGAGTAGGACAGGGCCCCGCAGGAGTGGTAGTACCGGAGCACACCCGTACACCTCCGCAACAGGAGACCTGTCCTTACGGTATGTGTGGGACAGGCCCCCCAGGAGTGCCAGTACCAGAGCACACCCGTACACCTCCGCGACAGGAGACCTGTCCTTACGGTATGTGTGGGACAGGCCCCCCAGGAGTGCCAGTACCGGAGCACACCCGTACACCTCTGCGACAGGAGACCTGTCCTTATGGTATGTGTGGGACAGGCGCCCCAGGAGTGCCAGTACTGGAGCCCACCCGTACACCTCCGCGGCAGGAGACCTGTACTGATGGTATGAGTAGGACAGGGCCCCGCAGGAGTGGTAGTACCGGAGCACACCCGTACACCTCCGCGGCAGGAGACCTGTCCTCAGGGTATGTGTGGGACAGGGCCCCGCAGGAGTGCCAGTACCGGAGCACACCCGTACACCTCCACTGCAGGAGTCCTGTCCTCACGGTATGTGTGGGACAGGGCCCCGCAGGAGTGGTAGTACCAGAGCACACCCGTACACCTCTGCGACAGGAGACCTGTCCTCATGGTATGTGCAGGGCCATGGGCGGCGACGTTTCCGGAACTCATCGCCCATTTTCGGTTAGACGCTGCCAATTTTACTATCCTGGGAGATTTAAATATTCATTTTAACGACCCTGCGTGCACTATTAGCACTGCCTTGATAGCCGATCTGGCAGCTATGAATGTTTTACTCTGCAACTCAGGCCCCACCCAAAGGACAGGATACTTGTTCGACCCTATCATCTCCAATTTACCTATTATATCATGCCAGAAAGCCCTTCCTATACTCTGGTCGGACCATTTTTTGGTCGGTTTTAAGGTGAGGCTAGATCTGCGGTGTGATAATACATTCATTTTAACTACCTGACCGGAGTTTAGAAACTGGAAGAATCTAGATTTAGTTTCTTTCAATCAACATCTCGCGAATAATATTCCTACCATCTCTTCTATTAAGACATCTGATTCGGACACCATCCATACTTGGATCATGACATCCACTGATGCATGCCTTCCAACTTTTATCAAAAAAATGAATAATCATCGTCCCCCTGCCCCTTGGTTCTCGGAAAGGTTAAAAGTAGAAAAAACCAAATGCAAAGCACTGGAAAGACGTTGGAGGAAGGACTATGCGCCGGAATCCAGACATATTTACAAACTAGCCAAAAGGGACTATCATTCCCTGTGCAACGCTGCTCGTGCTGAATATGTTAACAACACTATAACATCGGCACATAATCCCAAAGTTTTGTTCAAAATAGTGAAGGTGCTTTCAGGAGCAACCTGCCAACCGGCGCCACCCGTGCTCGATAAAGTTCAATGTGAGGACTTGGCAAAGTTCTTTATTGGCAAAGTAGAGAAAATCTACACAGAACTAAATGTAGTAACAACTAATGTGGAGCAGCAAACTAAGAGCGCTCCCTCCACGTCAGGTTGTGTTACCCCATTGGGGACCCATAGCCAACTAACACGCTAAAAAACTGTCTGCCTCTGGATATCCCTTCCTTCAGCCGTATCTTAAATAGCCTCAAATCCGGCTCACCAAACGATCCTCTTCCCATCTCCATTCTCCAAAAACTTGAACCATCTTCACTGAAACTCATCATGGAGTTGCTCAATGCGTCTCTGAAGGAAGCAATTTTACCATCTGCATGGAAACATGCCATGGTTCTCCCCCTATTGAAAAAAACCCAATGCTGATCCGGCGGAACCCTCTAATTTCCGCCCGATTTCGCTACTTCCTGCATTTTCAAAAATTTTAGAAAAGCACGTCAACCAACAACTGACGCAGTTTGTGGACTCCCAAAAAATCCTACATGCATCACAATCGGGCTTTAGAGCGGGGTTTTCTACAGAAACCACGCTCCTGGGAGTTACTGAAACTCTGCGCCAACATCTAGACATGGGTGAAACGGTGGCACTTATACTGCTTGATTTGAGTGCCGCTTTTGAAACTGTGTCACACACTGCCCTATTAAAAGCTCTACAATCTGTGGGCATAGTTGGTTCAGCATTTAAATGGCTTAAGGATTTTTTGACTGGCCGGACTTTTCAGGTTTTTCCCCCATCTACTAGCTCTAAGTCCCACGCCTCTCCTTACGAAGTACCGCAGGGTTCGATCCTCAGCCCATTACTGTTTAATATCTATGTTAGCCCTCTAGCCACAATAGCGGAAGAGGCTGGGTTGTCTCTCTTTTCGTATGCTGATGATCCCCAGCTAATCTTCTCTTTGTCCACCAATGAGGCATCCATGGTGTCATCTCTTCAGGTAGGGCTGCAAAAGATAGCTAGCTGGATGCACACCAATCGGTTAAAATTAAACAGTAGAAAAACTGAAGTTCTTAAACTTGGAAAAAATAAAGATCTCTGGGGTCCTTGTCATTGGCCTCCTCAAATGGGTGATCTGCCTCATCCGGTGCAATCAGCACGCAATTTAGGCGTAGTCATAGATGACCAGCTATCTATGAGGCAGCAAGCAGTCAAGGTCGCCTCAACCTGCTTCACCATCCTAAAATGGCTCAGAAAAATACTCTGGATGTTGCCTAGTCCCACACAAAGAACAGTGATTCAGGCCTTGATTACGTCCAGGCTGGACTATGGCAACGTCCTGTACTTAGGAGCCAGTAAGGAGGTGGTTCGAAAACTGCAGGTAGTACAGAACTCCGCGGCCAGACTGCTCTGCCATGTGCCTAAAAAGGCCTCTATCTCAGGTTCTCTCCGTGACCTTCATTGGCTTAAGATAGAGAATCGTACCAAATTTAAGGCCCTATGCTACATGCATAAGATCAAATTGGGCACAGCGCCTCAGTATTTGAGTGCCTTAGCCCATCCTGATCTCCCTACACGCCTGCTTCGATCCTCCTCTCAGGCCAAATTTCTAGTCCCCAGGATCAAACGATCGCGTATGGGTGGACGTTCTTTCTCTTACCTGACCCCTTTAGTCTGGAATTCGCTCCCTACGCCTCTCCGGCACGAAACCAGCTACAACAGCTTTCGAAAAGGCCTAAAAACTTGGCTATTTAACCAGTAGATGTTTTCCTTTTCTTTCGCGTTGTGTCTGATGGCGCCGGGAAAACTCCGGGTAGCTGTGCGCCTTATAAATTTAATAATAATAATAATGTGTGGGACAGGCCCCCCAGGAGTGCCAGTACCGGAGCACACCCCTACACCTCCGCAACAGGAGACCTGTCCTTACGGTATGTGTGGGACAGGCCCCCCAGGAGTGCCAGTACCGGAGCACACCCGTACACCTCCGCGGCAGGAGACCTGTACTGATGGTATGAGTAGGACAGGCCCCCGCAGGAATGCCAGTACCGGAGCACAACCGTACACCTCCGCGGCAGGAGACCTGTACTGATGGTATGAGTAGGGCAGGGCCCCGCAGGAGTGGTAGTACCGGAGCACACCCGTACACCTCCGCGGCAGGAGACCTGTCCTCACGGTATGTGTGGGACAGGCCCCCCAGGAGTGCCAGTACCAGAGCACACCCATACACCTCCGCGGCAGCAGACCTGTCCTTACGGTATGTGTGGGACAGGCCCCCCCAGGAGTGCCAGTACCGGAGCACACCCGTACACCTCCGCAGCAGGAGACCTCTCCTCACGGTATGTGTGGGACAGGCTCCCGCATCAGGGGTAGTACCGGAGCACACCAGTACACCTCCGCGGCAGGAGACGTGTCCTCATGGTATGTGTGGGACAGGGCCCCGCAGGAGTGCCAGTACCGGAGCACACACGTACACCTCCGCGGCAGGAGACCTGTCCTCACGGTATGTGTGGGACAGGGCCCCGCAGGAGTGCCAGTACTGGAGCACACCCATACACCTCCGCGGCAGGAGACCTGTCCTCTACGGTATGTATGGGACAGGGCCCCGCAGGAGTGCCAGTACCGGAGCACACCCATACACCTCCGCCGGCAGGAGACCTGTCCTTACGGTATGTGTGGGACAGGCCCCCAGGAGTGCCAGTACCGGAGCACACCCGTACACCTCTGCGGCAGGAGACCTGTCCTTACGGTATGTGTGGGACAGGCCCCCCAGGAGTGCCAGTACCGGAGCACACCCGTACACCTCCGCTGCAGGAGTCCTGTCCTCACGGTATGTGCAGGGCCATGGGCGGCGACGTTTCCGGAACACATCGCCCCTTTTCGGTTAGACGCTGCCAATTTTACTATCCTGGGAGATTTAAATATTCATTTTAACGACCCTGCGTGCACTATTAGCACTGCCTTGATAGCCGATCTGGCAGCTATGAATGTTTTACTCTGCAACTCAGGCCCCACCCAAAGGACAGGATACTTGTTCGACCCTATCTTCTCCAATTTACCTATTATCTCACGCCAGACAGCCCTTCCTATACTCTGGTCGGACCATTTTTTGGTCGGTTTTAAGGTGAGGCTAGATTTGCGGTGTGATAATACATTCATTTTAACTACCAGACCGGAGTTTAGAAACTGGAAGAATCTAGATTTAGTTTCTTTCAATCAACATCTCGCGAATAATATTCCTACCATCTCTTCTATTAAGACATCTGATTCGGACACCATCCATACTTGGATCATGACATCCACTGATGCATGCCTGCCAACTTATCAAAAAATGAATAATCATCGTCCCCCTGCCCATTGGTTCTCGGAAAGGTTAAAAGTTGAAAAAACCAAATGCAAAGCACTGTAAAGACGTTGGAGGAAGGACTATGCGCCGGAATCCAGACATATTTACAAACTAGCCAAAGGGACTATCATTCCCTGTGCAACGCTGCTCGTGCTGAATATGTTAACAACACTATTACATCGGCACATAATCCAAAAGTTTTGTTCAAAATAGTGAAGGTGCTTTCAGGAGCAACCTGCCAACCGGCGCCACCCGTGCTCGATAAAGCTCAATGTGAGGACTTGGCAAAGTTCTTTATTGGCAAAGTAGAGAAAATCTACACAGAACTAAATGTAGTAACAACTAATGTGGAGCAGCAAACTAAGAGCGCTCCCTCCATGTCAGGTTGTGTTACCCCACTGGGGACCCATAGCCAACTAACACGCTAAAAAACTGTCTGCCTCTGGATATCCCTTCCTTCAGCCGTATCTTAAATAGCCTCAAATCCGGCTCACCAAACGATCCTCTTCCCATCTCCATTCTCCAAAAACTTGAACCATCTTCACTCAAACTCATCATGGAGTTGCTCAATGCGTCTCTGAAGGAAGCAATTTTACCATCTGCATGGAAACATGCCATGGTTCTCCCCCTATTGAAAAAACCCCAATGCTGATCCGGCGGAACCCTCTAATTTCCGCCCGATTTCGCTACTTCCTGCATTTTCAAAAATTTTAGAAAAGCACGTCAACCAACAACTGACGCAGTTTGTGGACTCCCAAAAAATCCTACATGCATCACAATCGGGCTTTAGAGCGGGGTTCTCTACAGAAACCACGCTCCTGGGAGTTACTGAAACTCTGCGCCAACATCTAGACATGGGTGAAACGGTGGCACTTATACTGCTTGATTTGAGTGCCGCTTTTGATACTGTGTCACACACTGCCCTATTAAAAGCTCTACAATCTGTGGGCATAGTTGGTTCAGCATTTAAATGGCTTAAGGATTTTTTGACTGGCCGGACTTTTCAGGTTTTTTCCCCCGTCTACTAGCTCTAAGTCCCACGCCTCTCCTTACGGAGTACCGCAGGGTTCGATCCTCAGCCCATTACTGTTTAATATCTATGTTAGCCCTCTAGCCACAATAGCGGAAGAGGCTGGGTTGTCTATCTTTTCGTATGCTGATGATACCCAGCTAATCTTCTCTTTGTCCACCAATGAGGCATCCATGGTGTCATCTCTTCAGGTAGGGCTGCAAAAGATAGCTAGCTGGATGCACACCAATCGGTTAAAATTAAACAGTAGAAAAACTGAAGTTCTTATTCTTGGGAAAAACAAAGATCTCTGGGGTCCTGGTCATTGACCTCCTCAAATGGGTGATCTGCCTCAACCGGTGCAATCAGCACGCAATTTAGGCGTAGTCATAGATGACCAGCTATCTATGAGGCAGCAAGCAGTCAAGGTCGCCTCAACCTGCTTCACCATCCTAAAATGGCTCAGAAAAATACTCTGGATGTTGCCTAGTCCCACACAAAGAACAGTGATTCAGGCCTTGATTACGTCCAGGCTGGACTATGGCAACGTCCTGTACTTAGGAGCCAGTAAGGAGGTGGTTCGAAAACTGCAGGTAGTACAGAACTCCGCGGCCAGACTGCTCTGCCATGTGCCTAAAAAGGCCTCTATCTCAGGTTCTCTCCGTGACCTTCATTGGCTTAAGATAGAGAATCGTACCAAATTTAAGGCCCTATGCTACATGCATAAGATCAAATTGGGCACAGCGCCTCAGTATTTGAGTGCCTTAGCCCATCCTGATCTCCCTACACGCCTGCTTCGATCCTCCTCTCAGGCCAAATTTCTAGTACCCAGGATCAAACGATCGCGTATGGGTGGCCGTTATTTCTCTTACCTGACCCCTTTAGTCTGGAATTCGCTCCCCACGCCTCTCCGGCACGAAACCAGCTACAACAGCTTTCGAAAAGGCCTAAAAACTTGGCTATTTAACCAGTATATGTTTTCCTTTTCTTTCGCGTTGTGTCTGATGGCGCCGGGAAAACTCCGGGTAGCTGTGCGCCTTATAAATTTAATAATAATAATAATGTGTGGGACAGGCCCCCCAGGAGTGCCAGTACCGGAGCACACCCGTACACCTCCGCGGCAGGAGACCTGTACTGATGGTATGAGTAGGACAGGCCCCCGCAGGAATGCCAGTACCGCAGCACACCTGTACACCTCCGCGACAGGAGACCTGTACTGATGGTATGTGTGGGACCAACCACCGCATCAGGGGTAGTACCGGAGCACACCAGTACACCTCCGCAACAGGAAACTTGTCAGTACGGTATGTGTGGGACAGGCTCCCGCATCAGTGGTAGAACCGAGGCACACCTCCACGACAGGAGACCTGTACTCATGGCATGTGTGAGAGTGTGGGACATGCCCCCGCAGGAGTGCCAGTACCGCAGCACACCTGTACACCTCCGCGACAGGATACCTGAACTCATGGTATGTGTGGGACAGGGCCCCACATGAGTGCCAGTACCGTAGCACACCTGTACACCTCCGCGGCAGGAGACCTGTCCGCACGGTATGTGTGGGACAGGGCCCCGCAGGAGTGCCAGTACCGGAGCACACCCGTACACCTCCGCGGCAGGAGACCTGTCCTCACGGTATGTGTGGGACAGGGCCCCGCAGGAGTGCAAGTACCGGAGCACACCAGTACACGTCCGCGGCAGGAGACCTGTCCTTACGGTATGTATGGGACAGGGCCCCGCAGGAGTGCCAGTACCGGAGCACACCAGTACACCTCTGCGGCAGGAGACCTGTCCTCACGGTATGTGTGGGACAGGGCCCCGCAGGCGTGGTAGTACCAGAGCACACCAGTACACCTCCACGGCAGGAGACCTGTCCTCCACGGTATGTGTGGGACATGGCCCGCAGGAGTGGTAGTACCGGAGCACACCAGTACACCTCCGCGGCAGGAGACCTGTACTGATGACTGATGGTATGAGTAGGACAGGGCCCCGCAGGAGTGGTAGTACCGGAGCACACCCGTACACCACCGCGGCAGGAGACCTGTCCTCACGGTATGTGTGGGACAGGGCCCCGCAGGAGTGCCATTACCGGAGCACACTCGTACACCTCCGCGGCAGGAGACCTGTCCTCACGGTATGTGTGGGACAGGGCCCCGCAGAGTGGTAGTACCGGAGCACACCAGTACACCTCCGCGGCAGGAGACCTGTCCTCATGGTATGTGTGGGACAGGGCCCCGCAGGAGTGGTAGTACCGGAGCACACCAGTACACCTTCGCCGTAGGAGACCTGTCCTTACGGTATGTATGGGACAGGGCCCTGCAGGAGTGCCAGTACCGGAGCACACCCGTACACCTCCGCAGCAGGAGACCTCTCCTCACGGTATGTGTGGGACAGGCTCCCGCATCAGGGGTAGTACCGGAGCACATCAGTACACCTCCGCGGCAGGAGACCTGTCCTCATGGTATGTGTGGGACAGGGCCCCGCAGGAGTGCCAGTACCGGAGCACACCCATACACCTCCGCCGGCAGGAGACCTGTCCTTACGGTATGTGTGGGACAGGCCCCCAGGAGTGCCAGTACCGGAGCACACCCGTACACCTCTGCGGCAGGAGACCTGTCCTTACGGTATGTGTGGGACAGGCCCCCCAGGAGTGCCAGTACCGGAGCACACCCGTACACCTCTGCGGCAGGAGACCTGTACTGATGGTATGTGTGGGACAGGAACCCCAAGAGTGCCAGTACTGGAGCCCACCCGTACACCTCCGCGGCAGGAGACCTGTACTGATGGTATGAGTAGGACAGGGCCCCGCAGGAGTGGTAGTACCGGAGCACACCCGTACACCTCCGCGGCAGGGGACCTGTCCTCAGGGTATGTGTGGGACAGGGCCCGCAGGAGTGCCAGTACCGGAGCACACCCGTACACCTCCGCTGCAGGAGTCCTGTCCTCACGGTATGTGTGGGACAGGGCCCCGCAGGAGTGGTAGTACCAGAGCACACCCGTACACCTCTGCGACAGGAGAACTGTCCTCACGGTATGTGCAGGGCCATGGGCGGCGACGTTTCCGGAACACATCGCCCCTTTTCGGTTAGACGCTGCCAATTTTACTATCCTGGGAGATTTAAATATTCATTTTAACGACCCTGCGTGCACTATTAGCACTGCCTTGATAGCCGATCTGGCAGCTATGAATGTTTTACTCTGCAACTCAGGCCCCACCCAAAGGACAGGATACTTGTTCGACCCTATCTTCTCCAATTTACCTATTATCTCATGCCAGACAGCCCTTCCTATACTCTGGTCGGACCATTTTTTGGTCGGTTTTAAGGTGAGGCTAGATTTGCGGTGTGATAATACATTCATTTTAACTACCAGACCGGAGTTTAGAAACTGGAAGAATCTAGATTTAGTTTCTTTCAATCAACATCTCGCGAATAATATTCCTACCATCTCTTCTATTAAGACATCTGATTCGGACACCATCCATACTTGGATCATGACATCCACTGATGCATGCCTGCCAACTTATCAAAAAAATGAATAATCATCGTCCCCCTGCCCATTGGTTCTCGGAAAGGTTAAAAGTTGAAAAATCCAAATGCAAAGCACTGGAAAGACGTTGGAGGAAGGACTATGCGCCGGAATCCAGACATATTTACAAACTAGCCAAAGGGACTATCATTCCCTGTGCAACGCTGCTCGTGCTGAATATGTTAACAACACTATTACATCGGCACATAATCCAAAAGTTTTGTTCAAAATAGTGAAGGTGCTTTCAGGAGCAACCTGCCAACCGGCGCCACCCGTGCTCGATAAAGCTCAATGTGAGGACTTGGCAAAGTTCTTTATTGGCAAAGTAGAGAAAATCTACACAGAACTAAATGTAGTAACAACTAATGTGGAGCAGCAAACTAAGAGCGCTCCCTCCATGTCAGGTTGTGTTACCCCACTGGGGACCCATAGCCAACTAACACGCTAAAAACTGTCTGCCTCTGGATATCCCTTCCTTCAGCCGTATCTTAAATAGCCTCAAATCCGGCTCACCAAGCGATCCTCTTCCCATCTCCATTCTCCAAAAACTTGAACCATCTTCACTCAAACTCATCATGGAGTTGCTCAATGCGTCTCTGAAGGAAGCAATTTTACCATCTGCATGGAAACATGCCATGGTTCTCCCCCTATTGAAAAAAACCCAATGCTGATCCGGCGGAACCCTCTAATTTCCGCCCGATTTCGCTACTTCCTGCATTTTCAAAAATTTTAGAAAAGCACGTCAACCAACAACTGACGCAGTTTGTGGACTCCCAAAAAATCCTACATGCATCACAATCGGGCTTTAGAGCGGGGTTCTCTACAGAAACCACGCTCCTGGGAGTTACTGAAACTCTGCGCCAACATCTAGACATGGGTGAAACGGTGGCACTTATACTGCTTGATTTGAGTGCCGCTTTTGATACTGTGTCACACACTGCCCTATTAAAAGCTCTACAATCTGTGGGCATAGTTGGTTCAGCATTTAAATGGCTTAAGGATTTTTGACTGGCCGGACTTTTCAGGTTTTTCCCCGTCTACTAGCTCTAAGTCCCACGCCTCTCCTTACGGAGTACCGCAGGGTTCGATCCTCAGCCCATTACTGTTTAATATCTATGTTAGCCCTCTAGCCACAATAGCGGAAGAGGCTGGGTTGTCTATCTTTTCGTATGCTGATGATACCCAGCTAATCTTCTCTTTGTCCACCAATGAGGCATCCATGGTGTCATCTCTTCAGGTAGGGCTGCAAAAGATAGCTAGCTGGATGCACACCAATCGGTTAAAATTAAACAGTAGAAAAACTGAAGTTCTTATTCTTGGGAAAAACAAAGATCTCTGGGGTCCTGGTCATTGACCTCCTCAAATGGGTGATCTGCCTCAACCGGTGCAATCAGCACGCAATTTAGGCGTAGTCATAGATGACCAGCTATCTATGAGGCAGCAAGCAGTCAAGGTCGCCTCAACCTGCTTCACCATCCTAAAATGGCTCAGAAAAATACTCTGGATGTTGCCTAGTCCCACACAAAGAACAGTGATTCAGGCCTTGATTACGTCCAGGCTGGACTATGGCAACGTCCTGTACTTAGGAGCCAGTAAGGAGGTGGTTCGAAAACTGCAGGTAGTACAGAACTCCGCGGCCAGACTGCTCTGCCATGTGCCTAAAAAGGCCTCTATCTCAGGTTCTCTCCGTGACCTTCATTGGCTTAAGATAGAGAATCGTACCAAATTTAAGGCCCTATGCTACATGCATAAGATCAAATTGGGCACAGCGCCTCAGTATTTGAGTGCCTTAGCCCATCCTGATCTCCCTACACGCCTGCTTCGATCCTCCTCTCAGGCCAAATTTCTAGTACCCAGGATCAAACGATCGCGTATGGGTGGCCGTTATTTCTCTTACCTGACCCCTTTAGTCTGGAATTCGCTCCCCACGCCTCTCCGGCACGAAACCAGCTACAACAGCTTTCGAAAAGGCCTAAAAACTTGGCTATTTAACCAGTATATGTTTTCCTTTTCTTTCGCGTTGTGTCTGATGGCGCCGGGAAAACTCCGGGTAGCTGTGCGCCTTATAAATTTAATAATAATAATAATGTGTGGGACAGGCCCCCGCAGGAATGCCAGTACCGCAGCACACCTGTACACCTCCGCGACAGGAGACCTGTACTGATGGTATGTGTGGGACCAACCACCGCATCAGGGGTAGTACCGGAGCACACCAGTACACCTCCGCAACAGGAAACTTGTCAGTACGGTATGTGTGGGACAGGCTCCCGCATCAGTGGTAGAACCGAGGCACACCTCCACGACAGGAGACCTGTACTCATGGCATGTGTGAGAGTGTGGGACATGCCCCCGCAGGAGTGCCAGTACCGCAGCACACCTGTACACCTCCGCGACAGGATACCTGAACTCATGGTATGTGTGGGACAGGGCCCCACATGAGTGCCAGTACCGTAGCACACCTGTACACCTCCGCGGCAGGAGACCTGTCCGCACGGTATGTGTGGGACAGGGCCCCGCAGGAGTGCCAGTACCGGAGCACACCCGTACACCTCCGCGGCAGGAGACCTGTCCTCACGGTATGTGTGGGACAGGGCCCCGCAGGAGTGCAAGTACCGGAGCACACCAGTACACGTCCGCGGCAGGAGACCTGTCCTTACGGTATGTATGGGACAGGGCCCCGCAGGAGTGCCAGTACCGGAGCACACCAGTACACCTCTGCGGCAGGAGACCTGTCCTCACGGTATGTGTGGGACAGGGCCCCGCAGGCGTGGTAGTACCAGAGCACACCAGTACACCTCCACGGCAGGAGACCTGTCCTCACGGTATGTGTGGGACATGGCCCCGCAGGAGTGGTAGTACCGGAGCACACCAGTACACCTCCGCGGCAGGAGACCTGTACTGATGACTGATGGTATGAGTAGGACAGGGCCCCGCAGGAGTGGTAGTACCGGAGCACACCCGTACACCACCGCGGCAGGAGACCTGTCCTCACGGTATGTGTGGGACAGGGCCCCGCAGGAGTGCCATTACCGGAGCACACTCGTACACCTCCGCGGCAGGAGACCTGTCCTCACGGTATGTGTGGGACAGGGCCCCGCAAGAGTGGTAGTACCGGAGCACACCAGTACACCTCCGCGGCAGGAGACCTGTCCTCATGGTATGTGTGGGACAGGGCCCCGCAGGAGTGGTAGTACCGGAGCACACCAGTACACCTTCGCCGTAGGAGACCTGTCCTTACGGTATGTATGGGACAGGGCCCTGCAGGAGTGCCAGTACCGGAGCACACCCGTACACCTCCGCAGCAGGAGACCTCTCCTCACGGTATGTGTGGGACAGGCTCCCGCATCAGGGGTAGTACCGGAGCACATCAGTACACCTCCGCGGCAGGAGACCTGTCCTCATGGTATGTGTGGGACAGGGCCCGCAGGAGTGCCAGTACCGGAGCACACCCATACACCTCCGCCCGGCAGGAGACCTGTCCTTACGGTATGTGTGGGACAGGCCCCCAGGAGTGCCAGTACCGGAGCACACCCGTACACCTCTGCGGCAGGAGACCTGTCCTTACGGTATGTGTGGGACAGGCCCCCAGGAGTGCCAGTACCGGAGCACACCCGTACACCTCTGCGGCAGGAGACCTGTACTGATGGTATGTGTGGGACAGGAACCCCAAGAGTGCCAGTACTGGAGCCCACCCGTACACCTCCGCGGCAGGAGACCTGTACTGATGGTATGAGTAGGACAGGGCCCCGCAGGAGTGGTAGTACCGGAGCACACCCGTACACCTCCGCGGCAGGGGACCTGTCCTCAGGGTATGTGTGGGACAGGGCCCGCAGGAGTGCCAGTACCGGAGCACACCCGTACACCTCCGCTGCAGGAGTCCTGTCCTCACGGTATGTGTGGGACAGGGCCCCGCAGGAGTGGTAGTACCAGAGCACACCCGTACACCTCTGCGACAGGAGAACTGTCCTCACGGTATGTGCAGGGCCATGGGCGGCGACGTTTCCGGAACACATCGCCCCTTTTCGGTTAGACGCTGCCAATTTTACTATCCTGGGAGATTTAAATATTCATTTTAACGACCCTGCGTGCACTATTAGCACTGCCTTGATAGCCGATCTGGCAGCTATGAATGTTTTACTCTGCAACTCAGGCCCCACCCAAAGGACAGGATACTTGTTCGACCCTATCTTCTCCAATTTACCTATTATCTCATGCCAGACAGCCCTTCCTATACTCTGGTCGGACCATTTTTTGGTCGGTTTTAAGGTGAGGCTAGATTTGCGGTGTGATAATACATTCATTTTAACTACCAGACCGGAGTTTAGAAACTGGAAGAATCTAGATTTAGTTTCTTTCAATCAACATCTCGCGAATAATATTCCTACCATCTCTTCTATTAAGACATCTGATTCGGACACCATCCATACTTGGATCATGACATCCACTGATGCATGCCTGCCAACTTATCAAAAAAATGAATAATCATCGTCCCCCTGCCCATTGGTTCTCGGAAAGGTTAAAAGTTGAAAAATCCAAATGCAAAGCACTGGAAAGACGTTGGAGGAAGGACTATGCGCCGGAATCCAGACATATTTACAAACTAGCCAAAAGGGACTATCATTCCCTGTGCAACGCTGCTCGTGCTGAATATGTTAACAACACTATTACATCGGCACATAATCCAAAAGTTTTGTTCAAAATAGTGAAGGTGCTTTCAGGAGCAACCTGCCAACCGGCGCCACCCGTGCTCGATAAAGCTCAATGTGAGGACTTGGCAAAGTTCTTTATTGGCAAAGTAGAGAAAATCTACACAGAACTAAATGTAGTAACAACTAATGTGGAGCAGCAAACTAAGAGCGCTCCCTCCATGTCAGGTTGTGTTACCCCACTGGGGACCCATAGCCAACTAACACGCTAAAAACTGTCTGCCTCTGGATATCCCTTCCTTCAGCCGTATCTTAAATAGCCTCAAATCCGGCTCACCAAACGATCCTCTTCCCATCTCCATTCTCCAAAAACTTGAACCATCTTCACTCAAACTCATCATGGAGTTGCTCAATGCGTCTCTGAAGGAAGCAATTTTACCATCTGCATGGAAACATGCCATGGTTCTCCCCTATTGAAAAAACCCAATGCTGATCCGGCGGAACCCTCTAATTTCCGCCCGATTTCGCTACTTCCTGCATTTTCAAAAATTTTAGAAAAGCACGTCAACCAACAACTGACGCAGTTTGTGGACTCCCAAAAATCCTACATGCATCACAATCGGGCTTTAGAGCGGGGTTCTCTACAGAAACCACGCTCCTGGGAGTTACTGAAACTCTGCGCCAACATCTAGACATGGGTGAAACGGTGGCACTTATACTGCTTGATTTGAGTGCCGCTTTTGATACTGTGTCACACACTGCCCTATTAAAAGCTCTACAATCTGTGGGCATAGTTGGTTCAGCATTTAAATGGCTTAAGGATTTTTTGACTGGCCGGACTTTTCAGGTTTTTTCCCCGTCTACTAGCTCCAAGTCCCACGCCTCTCCTTACGGAGTACCGCAGGGTTCGATCCTCAGCCCATTACTGTTTAATATCTATGTTAGCCCTCTAGCCACAATAGCGGAAGAGGCTGGGTTGTCTATCTTTTCCTATGCTGATGATACCCAGCTAATCTTCTCTTTGTCCACCAATGAGGCATCCATGGTGTCATCTCTTCAGGTAGGGCTGCAAAAGATAGCTAGCTGGATGCACACCAATCGGTTAAAATTAAACAGTAGAAAAACTGAAGTTCTTATTCTTGGGAAAAACAAAGATCTCTGGGGTCCTGGTCATTGACCTCCTCAAATGGGTGATCTGCCTCAACCGGTGCAATCAGCACGCAATTTAGGCGTAGTAATAGATGACCAGCTATCTATGAGGCAGCAAGCAGTCAAGGTCGCCTCAACCTGCTTCACCATCCTAAAATGGCTCAGAAAAATACTCTGGATGTTGCCTAGTCCCACACAAAGAACAGTGATTCAGGCCTTGATTACGTCCAGGCTGGACTATGGCAACGTCCTGTACTTAGGAGCCAGTAAGGAGGTGGTTCGAAAACTGCAGGTAGTTCAGAACTCCGCGGCCAGACTGCTCTGCCATGTGCCTAAAAAGGCCTCTATCTCAGGTTCTCTCCGTGACCTTCATTGGCTTAAGATAGAGAATCGTACCAAATTTAAGGCCCTATGCTACATGCATAAGATCAAATTGGGCACAGCGCCTCAGTATTTGAGTGCCTTAGCCCATCCTTATCTCCCTACACGCCTGCTTCGATCCTCCTCTCAGGCCAAATTTCTAGTACCCAGGATCAAACGATCGCGTATGGGTGGCCGTTATTTCTCTTACCTGACCCCTTTAGTCTGGAATTCGCTCCCCACGCCTCTCCGGCACGAAACCAGCTACAACAGCTTTCGAAAAGGCCTAAAAACTTGGCTATTTAACCAGTAGATGTTTTCCTTTTCTTTCGCGTTGTGTCTGATGGCGCCGGGAAAACTCCGGGTAGCTGTGCGCCTTATAAATTTAATAATAATAATAATGTGTGGGACAGGCCCCCAGGAGTGCCAGTGCCGGAGCACACCCGTACACCTCCGCGGCAGGAGACCTGTACTGATGGTATGAGTAGGACAGGCCCCCGCAGGAATGCCAGTACCGCAGCACACCTGTACACCTCCGCGACAGGAGACCTGTACTGATGGTATGTGTGGGACCAACCACCGCATCAGGGGTAGTACCGGAGCACACCAGTACACCTCCGCATCAGTGGTAGAACCGAGGCACACCTCCACGACAGGAGACCTGTACTCATGGCATGTGTGAGAGTGTGGGACATGCCCCCGCAGGAGTGCCAGTACCGTAGCACACCTGTACACCTCCGCGGCAGGAGACCTGTCCGCACGGTATGTGTGGGACAGGGCCCCGCAGGAGTGCCAGTACCGGAGCACACCCGTACACCTCCGCGGCAGGAGACCTGTCCTTACGGTATGTATGGGACAGGGCCCCGCAGGAGTGCCAGTACCGGAGCACACCCGTACACCTCCGCGGCAGGAGACCTGTCCTCAAGGTATGTGTGGGAAAGGCTCCCGCATCATGGGTATTACCGGAGCACCCCAGTACACCTCTGCGGCAGGAGACCTGTCCTCATGGTATGTGTGGGACAGGGCCCCGCAGGAGTGGTAGTACCGGAGCACACCCGTACACCACCGCGGCAGGAGACCTGTCCTCACGGTATGTGTGGGACAGGGCCCCGCAGGAGTGCCATTACCGGAGCACACTCGTACACCTCCGCGGCAGGAGACCTGTCCTCACGGTATGTGTGGGACAGGGCCCCGCAGGAGTGGTAGTACCGGAGCACACCAGTACACCTTCGCCGTAGGAGACCTGTCCTTACGGTATGTATGGGACAGGGCCCTGCAGGAGTGCCAGTACCGGAGCACACCCGTACACCTCCGCAGCAGGAGACCTCTCCTCACGGTATGTGTGGGACAGGCTCCCGCATCAGGGGTAGTACCGGAGCACACCAGTACACCTCCGCGGCAGGAGACCTGTCCTCATGGTATGTGTGGGACAGGGCCCCGCAGGAGTGCCAGTACCGGAGCACACCCGTACACCTCCGCGGCAGGAGACCTGTCCTCACGGTATGTGTGGGACAGGGCCCCGCAGGAGTGCAAGTACCGGAGCACACCAGTACACGTCCGCGGCAGGAGACCTGTCCTTACGGTATGTATGGGACAGGGCCCCGCAGGAGTGCCAGTACCGGAGCACACCAGTACACCTCTGCGGCAGGAGACCTGTCCTCACGGTATGTGTGGGACAGGGCCCCGCAGGCGTGGTAGTACCAGAGCACACCAGTACACCTCCACGGCAGGAGACCTGTCCTCACGGTATGTGTGGGACATGGCCCCGCAGGAGTGGTAGTACCGGAGCACACCAGTACACCTCCGCGGCAGGAGACCTGTACTGATGACTGATGGTATGAGTAGGACAGGGCCCCGCAGGAGTGGTAGTACCGGAGCACACCCGTACACCACCGCGGCAGGAGACCTGTCCTCACGGTATGTGTGGGACAGGGCCCCGCAGGAGTGCCATTACCGGAGCACACTCGTACACCTCCGCGGCAGGAGACCTGTCCTCACGGTATGTGTGGGACAGGGCCCCGCAGGAGTGGTAGTACCGGAGCACACCAGTACACCTCCGCGGCAGGAGACCTGTCCTCATGGTATGTGTGGGACAGGGCCCCGCAGGAGTGCCAGTACCGGAACACACCCATACACCTCCGCGGCAGGAGACCTGTACTGATGGTATGAGTAGGACAGAGCCCCGCAGGAGTGCCAGTACCGGAGCACACCCGTACACCTCCGCGGCAGGAGACCTGTCCTCACGGTATGTGTGGAACAGGGCCCCCAGGAGTTCCAGTACCGGAGCACACCAGTACACCTCCGCGGCAGGAGACCTGTCCTCACGGTATGTGTGGGACAGGGCCCCGCAGGAGTGCCAGTACCGGAGCACACCCGTACACCTCCGCGGCAGGAGACCTGTCCTCACGGCATGTGTGGGACAGGGCCCCGCAGGAGTGCCAGTACCGCAGCACACCCGTACACCTCCGCGGCAGGAGACCTGTCCTTATGGTATGTATGGGACAGGGCCCCGCAGGAGTGCCAGTACCGGAGCACACCCATACACCTCCGCGCAGGAGACCTGTCCTTACGGTATGTGTGGGACAGGCCACCGCACCAGTGGTAGACACAGGAGCACACCTGTACACGTCAGAGCATGTGTGGCACAGGCCACAGCATCAGTCGTAGCACCGGAGCACAACCACACCTCCATGGAAACGGCTACCCACCTGAAAAATGTAGGGTTAAAATACACCTGCTCCATACTGGGGGTTCTTAACACTTCCGATTTAGTTAAAATAAAGCGATTATAAGGGTAGAAGGTAGATCCAGAGATTGTGTCAAATGTCTCTCTCAACCCCTTCTCTGTCAACCAGATGAACCCAGCAGAGAACAAGAGTATGTTTCAACCACAGCACTTCATCTTCGACCTTAATCGTTTAGTAGAAAATTGGGGTCTCAGTGGCTGCTCCCCTGACAGGACTGGAGTTTGGAAACGCATCTCCAGTGAAGATTCCAATAGGAATGTGGCTTCACTACTGTCAGAGCCGTCTCGAGATACAACCACCATGAGGTGGACCTGCCAGTGATGTTCAGCACATCTGGATGCAATGATTTCAAACAGTAAACTCAAAGGTTATACCACTTTGCTCTAATCTTCGAAGTTAAAACACTTCATCAGGATTTGCTACCCTTTACCCACAGCCACCAGCTGCCACTAACTGCCCCCGCAAGGACCACAGACCACCCCCTTACACCTCATCCACAGGGCACCGCATCATCACGCAGATATAAGTGACTCTAGAGACGGTGTAATTGTGATGTCCCAAAATGTTGCTCTTGTGAGAAAGGCAGGGTTGGAACTAGGGCTAGGTGGAAACTAGTTTGTTGAACATCACAAAACTTCACTTGTGCCGAAAATTCTTGCAATAAATGTATTTTCTTGGAATTCCTCGAATAAAACTAGGTTTTTGTTGATTTTTTCGTTATAGTACTTACTTTTGGCTGATTCTTTTTTGTAAACTAAACTTTTGCAAAGTTTGTGAAGACTGCAAGGTTTTCTAAAAACATTGCAAACTTTGTTTGGGTGGGGGCTCTTTACACACACCTCTAACTAGAAGTAAGGTTTCCAGGTTCATTGATCACCTTAGCTTCTGGGCCACGCAGTGCTTAATTTGAGCCGGTGATTTCCAGTGCTCACCACCGGCACTTAATCAACACTGGCGCTTTTCATGAGCACCAGTTAAGGACACATTAATTTACGGGGAAATTAAGTGATTTACCCAGAATCACAAGATGTTGAGCCAACGTCGAGGCTCTAACCTGGTTTCCCAGCTCTGAAGCCGGCAGCTCTGGACATTATGCCACATCCTCTAACCACTTTCATGGTTAGTAGTGGGTTCTTTTTTAGGTGGCGCTAACGGGAGAAATGGGCTGGTGCAAGCTGCCTCCCGACGAGAGCCCTGGCACGTATTTTTATTTTATTTACAAATTAACCACTGGAGCCACGCCTCCTTCCGTAGTTGGCCAGATGTTTGGGCAGACTGGCACCCGGAGGGCAGCCCGCCATACAGGTCATCTTTGAAAAACAGAAATCAATAATCAATAGACCTACATTAGATGTTCTGCCATTGTTGCAATATCGTTTACCCACTATCTATTTGTAGAGTTTTATACAGCGCCAACATGACCCACTGAGGGTATCAGAGATAGCAGTACAATCATACATACAGGGAAAAATGCACAAAGGAATAAGCAAACAACAATACAGGTAAAGAATAAACAAACAATCTGGTAGTCAAGAAGCCGAGGTGACCTCAGATGTGGTATTGGGGGAATCTATTCAAAAGCAACATTTTTACTTCTTTTTTAAAGGAGCTCGTCGAGGCGTTTGTCCTGACTTCCGGAGGAAGATCCCTCCATAACCTGGAGCTAGACCAGAGAAAGGGCGGCTGTAGGTTCTTTTTTGTTTAACTTCTGAGGGTTCTGAACTAGAGAATTGGCGCTTCTTGTGGAGCGGCCACCACCAGAGAGTTCGAGTTTTTTGGCCAGGTAGCCAGGCGTGTTGTGGTGGAGGGCCTTAGGAGTCACGCAGGCTACCTTCAGCTGGATACTCACTGCTGGACCAGCAACCAGAGAGTATGTGACATGTATCCGTGAAGTTAATGTGGGAGACATAAGTGTGCTCGCTTTATTTATTCTGGCAACCACTGGATGCTCATTTCAATACTCGCATCCTTTGAATCCGTCTACAAACCTGCAGGGCACGGACTAAAGAACTGTAAACATTAATAGCCAGTGCTTTAAATGGAAAAAAAAAAGTGCAGGTACTCATCAAATTGAGCTGTGACCTGGGGGCGTGGCAAGAAGGCGGGGCTAGGAGGCGGGACAATGGGCGGGGCTAATGTCACTTTAAAGGGCGCAAGAATATTTTGGGGTGCGAATGACAAATTGCTTCAATCTGTAATATATTGTTGATACCCTTGCATGTATTAGAGATACTTTTAACATTCTCTTTCAAATGTTTGCTGTTCATGTAACTAGTTTGTCATGCCACCTCTGCATGATGTTAGCTAGAGTGGCCATAATTAATATTCATATCGTGGGATAGTGTTTAACCCCTTCCCTGCAATGCAATAGGTCTCGCAATGACATTATTTTGAGCTATTGACATTGTAAATGGCAATGCCTTTAAAAAATTAAAAAGGCATGGTTATTTACAAAACCAAAAGCAACACCTATTGCATTGCATAGCACAGTGTCCGTGAAGACGGCACTGCGCTTATTAAAGTTAAAAGGAAAAAAAAAAGTGTTGGGGGACAGAGAGCATTGGCATAGCCAATAGGTCTCGCTTTGGGAACTTATAAGTTTTTAGTTATGCAGCACAATATCCTTGGTGCAACAACATCAACTGTTGCATGGCTAAACACTTATAAGGTCCCAAAGGCGAGACCTATTGGCTATGCCAATGTTTGTTTTACTTTCTTTTCACACCCACACAGGAGCTCTTCTCCGGTCCTCCCCACACATCCTTCTCTGCCCACTGCACTACGCTGTACACTCCAGTACTCACCCCTGCCTCCCAGTCCATCTTGTCTTTCTGTGTATTCACTGTGACCACTGTCAAGCTCCCTAACCCACCTCTGACTATATCCGTGGACATGGTTGTCTGAGGTTCTGCATTCTGCCTCAGAGTTGCTCTACTTCGCCAGGAAATTGGCAGCTGATTCATCCCTTCACTGCTATCCATTCATCATCACCTGTTTATACTTCACTGAGCTGGAAAAGCATTTAGGGACACCACAGGGAAGTGCCTGCTAGACTTAGGGACCAGTTGTTGCTTTCATAGGTGTATGGTTTGATAGGAAAATAAGCGATTTCTGCTGAAAGAAAGCAATGCCACTGTATACGTAATGATGGAATATCCCATAAGCTGCATGTTTGTAAAACATATGGCTCCACGTGTAGCCAACATATTTATTTAAATAGTTGTGCATTAAATGCATTGTTTAACCTTATTTAAAAAGCGTGAACCACCTATGTGGGTTTGCAGAGATATGACGTTCATTAGTACAGTTCACAAACTGAGGCCAGAAGGCTGCGTGCACTAAACACGCTGAGACATAAGGATTTTTGGGAGGCTGAGTGAACCTCCTGGCCGGGTTGGGGGGTGTGAGGGGGGGTCACCCCATGCAAACCCTCCTGAAGATCTGCCCTTGGAGAGAGGAGCCGGGCCAGCAGCGAGGACCGGAGTGAAACAGCAGCAGAGGCAGAAACAGCAGGAAAGGAATTTATTAGATTCCTTTCGTTTTGTTTCTGCCTCTGCTGGAACGCAGGATTGATGGGCCCCTTGGAGAGATGTAATGCAGGGCACCGGGGTGAAGTGCAGCAGCCACCTCTGCATTACACAAGCACACTAATTTGTTTCAGGCACGGTAGTCTGAAACAAATTAGTGTGCTTATGTAATGAAAGGGCGGCTGCTGCACTTCACCCGGTGCCCTCATTACATCTCTCAAGGAGCCCATCCAATCCTGCGTTCCAAAGAGGCAGAAACAATACAAAAGGCAAGGCGCGCAGGGTACTAACCGGAGGAGTTGATGAAGAGGGTTCCTCGCTGGGTCTGACTGGCGATGGCAAATCCCGTCACGATAGTGTTCTTCTTCTGTGCCGGAAAGTGGTGATCCTGTGGCTCTGCTTTCCGTCCTGCGCGGTGAAACTGAAACGGGAAAACCAGCCTAAACTGGCATTTTTAAAGGCCTTCCGATCCTTCGCGCCAAACCCTGGCGGGTGACGTCAGACGTTGCTTGGCTGTGCCACGTCTGAGACGCCGACCTGATTGAATGAGTACCGGTACTCTCCTTTGTAAGGAAAAAGTGCCGGTACTCTTGGGGGGGAAAAAAAAGAAGTGCCGGTACTCAGTACCGGTGAGTACCGGCCCATTTAAAGCACTGTTAATAGCAATATTATTAATATGAGCGATTTGTTACAGACTCTGTCCACACTGCCTATCAGGTGGGCGGGGCTGGCGGAGGATGGGAAAGAAAGTGCCTAGCACCATGGAGGAAGGCTTCTAAGCTCAGAAGAGCACCACTACCGAGCTCTCTACAGGAAACAGAGGAGTAGAACTGATATTATATTTTCAAAATGTTATGTTTTTTTTCGGGTCAGAAGCCTTCTGGTCAAAGATCCCACAGAAAAGATAGCTGGGAAGGCAGCCTGCAAGCCCCAGATTGGAGCAGGCTTGGGTGTGTGGTGGAGGCCCCCGCGGCAGCTCCTAAAGGCCCCAGATCGGAGCAGGCTTGGGTGTGTGGTGGAGGCCCCCGCGGCAGCCTGCGAGCCCCAGATCGGAGCAGGCTTGGGTGTGTGGTGGAGGCCCCCGCGGCAGCCTGCGAGCCCCAGATCGGAGCAGGCGTGGGTGTGTGGTGGAGGCCCCCGCTGCAGCCTGCGAGCCCCAGATTGGAGCAGGCTTGGGTGTGTGGTGGAGGCCCCCGCGGCAGCCTGCGAGCCCCAGATCGGAGCAGGCTTGGGTGTGTGGTGGAGGCCCCCGCGGCAGCCTGCGAGCCCCAGATCGGAGCAGGCTTGGGTGTGTGGTGGAGGCCCCCGCGGCAGCTCCTGCAAGCCCCAGATCGGAGCAGGCTTGGGTGTGTGGTGGAGGCACCCGTGGCAGCCTGCGAGCCCCAGATCGGAGCAGGCTTGGGTGTGTGGTGGAGGCCCCCGCGGCAGCTCCTGCGAGCCCCAGATCGGAGCAGGCTTGGGTGTGTGGTGGAGGCCCCCGCGGCAGCCTGCGAGCCCCAGATCGGAGCAGGCTTGGGTGTGTGGTGGTGGCCCCCGCGGCAGCTCCTGCGAGCCCCAGATCGGAGCAGGCTTGGGTGTGTGGTGGAGGCCCCCGCGGCAGCTCCTGCAAGCCCCAGGTCGGAGCAGGCTTGGGTGTGTGGTGGAGGCCCCCGCGGCAGCCTGCGAGCCCCAGATCGGAGCAGGCTTGGGTGTGTGGTGGAGGCCCCGCGGCAGCTCCTGCGAGCCCCAGATCGGAGCAGGCTTGGGTGTGTGGTGGAGGCCCCGCGGCAGCCTGCGAGCCCCAGATCGGAGCAGGCTTGGGTGTGTGGTGGAGGCCCCGCGGCAGCGCCTGCGAGCCCCAGATCGGAGCAGGCTTGGGTGTGTGGTGGAGGCCCCCGCGGCAGCTCCTGCAAGCCCCAGGTCAGAGCAGGCTTGGGTGTGTGGTGGAGGCCCCCGCGGCAGCCTGCGAGCCCCAGATCGGAGCAGGCTTGGGTGTGTGGTGGAGGCCCCTGCGGCAGCTCCTGCGAGCCCCAGATCGGAGCAGGCTTGGGTGTGTGGTGGAGGCCCCCGCGGCAGCTCCTGCGAGCCCCAGATCGGAGCAGGCTTGGGTGTGTGGTGGAGCCCCCGCGGCAGCTCCTGCAAGCCCCAGGTCGGAGCAGGCTTGGGTGTGTGGTGGAGGCCCCCGCGGCAGCTCCTGCAAGCCCCAGATCGGAGCAGGCTTGGGTGTGTGGTGGAGGCCCCCGCGGCAGCTCCTGCAAGCCCCAGATCGGAGCAGGCTTGGGTGTGTGGTGGAGGCCCCAGCGGCAGCTCCTGCATGCCCCAGATCGGAGCAGGCTTGGGTGTGTGGTGGAGGCCCCCGCGGCAGCCTGTGAGCCCCAGATTGGAGCAGGCGTGGGTGTGTGGAGAAGGCCCCCGCGGCAGCTCCTGCAAGCCCCAGATCGGAGCAGGCTTGGGTGTGTGGTGGAGGCCCCCGCGGCAGCTCCTGCAAGCCCCAGATCGGAGCAGGCTTGGGTGTGTGGTGGAGGCCCCCGTTGCAGCCTGCGAGCCCCAGATCGGAGCAGGCTTGGGTGTGTGGTGGAGGCCCCCGCGGCATTCTGCGAGCCCCAGATCGGAGCAGGCTTGGATGTGTGGTGGAGGCCCCCACGGCAGCCTGCGAGCCCCAGATCGGAGCAGGCTTGGGTGTGTGGTGGAGGCCCCCGCGGCAGCCTGCGAGCCCCAGATCGGAGCAGGCTTGGGTGTGTGGTGGAGGCCCCCGCGGCAGCCTGCGAGCCCCAGATCGGAGCAGGCTTGGGTGTGTGGTGGAGGCCCCGCGGCAGCTCCTGCAAGCCCCAGATCGGAGCAGGCTTGGGTGTGTGGTGGAGGCCCCGCGGCAGCTCCTGCAAGCCCCAGATCGGAGCAGGCTTGGGTGTGTGGTGGAGGCCCCGCGGCAGCTCCTGCAAGCCCCAGATCGGAGCAGGCTTGGGTGTGTGGTGGAGGCCCCCGTGGCAGCCTGCGAGCCCCAGATCGGAGCAGGCTTGGGTGTGTGGTGGAGGCCCCCGCGGCAGCCTGCGAGCCCCAGATCGGAGCAGGCTTGGGTGTGTGGTGGAGGCCCCCGCGGCAGCTCCTGCAAGCCCCAGATCGGAGCAGGCTTGGGTGTGTGGTGGAGGCCCCCGCGGCAGCCTGCGAGCCCCAGATCGGAGCAGGCGTGGGTGTGTGGTGGAGGCCCCCGCTGCAGCCTGCGAGCCCCAGATTGGAGCAGGCTTGGGTGTGTGGTGGAGGCCCCCGCGGCAGCCTGCGAGCCCCAGATCGGAGCAGGCTTGGGTGTGTGGTGGAGGCCCCGCGGCAGCTCCTGCGAGCCCCAGATCGGAGCAGGCTTGGGTGTGTGGTGGAGGCCCCCGCGGCAGCCTGCGAGCCCCAGATCGGAGCAGGCTTGGGTGTGTGGTGGAGGCCCCCGCGGCAACTCCTGCAAGCCCCAGATCGGAGCAGGCTTGGGTGTGTGGTGGAGGCCCCCGCGGCAGCTCCTGCAAGCCCCAGATCGGAGCAGGCTTGGGTGTGTGGTGGAGGCCCCCGCGGCAGCTCCTGCAAGCCCCAGATCGGAGCAGGCTTGGGTGTGTGGTGGAGGCCCCCGTGGCAGCCTGCGAGCCCCAGATCGGAGCAGGCTTGGGTGTGTGGTGGAGGCCCCCGCGGCAGCCTGCGAGCCCCAGATCGGAGCAGGCTTGGGTGTGTGGTGGAGGCCCCGCGGCAGCTCCTGCAAGCCCCAGATCGGAGCAGGCTTGGGTGTGTGGTGGAGGCCCCGCGGCAGCTCCTGCAAGCCCCAGATCGGAGCAGGCTTGGGTGTGTGTTGGAGGCCCCCGCGGCAGCCTGCGAGCCCCAGATCGGTGCAGGCTTGGGTGTGTGGTGGAGGCCCCTGCGGCAGCTCCTGCAAGCCCCAGATCGGAGCAGGCTTGGGTGTGTGGTGGAGGCCCCCGCGGCAGCTCCTGCAAGCCCCAGATCGGAGCAGGCTTGGGTGTGTGGTGGAGGCCCCCGCGGCAGCCTGCGAGCCCCAGATCGGAGCAGGCTTGGGTGTGTGGTGGAGGCCCCCGCGGCAGCTCCTGCAAGCCCCAGATCGGAGCAGGCTTGGGTGTGTGGTGGAGGCCCCCGCGGCAGCCTGCGAGCCCCAGATCGGAGCAGGCTTGGGTGTGTGGTGGAGGCCCCCGCTGCAGCCTGCGAGCCCCAGATCGGAGTAGGCTTGGGTGTGTGGTGGAGGCCCCTGCGGCAGCCTGCGAGCCCCAGATCGGAGCAGGCTTGGGTGTGTGGTGGAGGCCCCCGCGGCAGCTCCTGCAGGCTCCATCGGTGGCCAAGGTATGCACCAGCCTGCTGCCTTGATGTGGTCTGAGAGATAACAGGCCAGCTTTGTTCGGTCTTTCTCGCAGTTTTCATTCGGTGGCTTGTGGCGGCCCTGGGCTCCGGAACAATAGAGTATGTGAGAGCGCGAACACCACACTGGAAACGCACTGGTCTGTACCTTTAGGCCCCCTTCCCTTATTTCTGCCACTGCAAGTAGAAAACGTCATATGAGACACCAAAAACAAGTTAGTGTGGACTGCTGCTCTAAGGTCATGGAAAAGATGACGGAAGTACTACATGATTAAGAATTTCTATAGCATAATTATTTTAAGACACAAGAAAATTAGAAAACAACTAAACTAATACTCTTACCAATAAAACTAACCTGCAAAATAATTTTATTATAATACATACACCCTCTGTTCTTTATCAACATTGAAGAATCTCAAATACAAGGAAGGAGTCCAATGGGCCCTCTTTAAAGTCGAACGCTGATAACATGTTTCGACAGGAAGTGACCTTCTGCAGGATGTCTACTGATTTAGAGGTGAGGTGTGGCGCAGTGGCCAGGGCAGCTGACTCCGGAGCACGGGGCTTACGGTTCGATCCCCGGCTCCGGTGGCAGCTCAGCCCAGCACCATGTGACTCTGGGCAATAGCTCACTTAATCTTCCCAACGGCCCCTAGTGCCTTGAGACCCCCAGCGGTGATTTGTTCGCGCTTTACAAATATCGGATTATTATTATTATTTAAACTGGATTAACACAGGGGCGCAAACATATTTCTCTTGCTTTTGTATGTAGGTGACCAGATGGACGTGAAGCCCAAGAAGAAAGGGCCTGATCTCAGGCTGGAGTAAAAAGAGCATAAAACTTGTGCGGATGCAGATGACGTGTGGTGGATATTTCAGATGAACTATGGGAGTGCTCTCTACAAGGTCCATCAGCATAGTGTTAAGGGGACCTACTTCGGCCCCAGCTATGCGAATCTTTGCAAGAGCTGGTGGGCAGCAGGTTTTTATATGCATAATACAGCAAACCGGCACCTTAAGAGAGTTGGGATACTTTCCAGCTTGCAGCATTACCAATCTAATCTGAATATTAATTGTTTGTTACAACTTCAAACCTTTTTATATATATATATGTAGAACAGCAATGAGTATTACTATAATGATTGCCGCATACGAGATTGGACGGTAGTTGTAATGAGCTCCGATATGGATCCTAAATCCTCGAGTTCTATCCTTACGTATTTGGAGCCATCCGGCCACAATGCTTATATAATCAAACATCCCCCTAACCTAACAAAAAATGCATCAAAAAGCTTCAGACACCTAAAATCTCACCCAGAAACCCTTATTTCAGATCCCTAGTTCTGCATGAAAAAAGGTGCTACTACAAGTGATCTCATCTTCTTTATGAAAAGACGTGCTCAATGGAGGAAGGCCCTTTACTCTCTGTTCCAGATCACCACATCCAGAAAGGTTCCCCCTCACCAGTGCACAGAGCAGAAGCCCCCATCTCTCTTTACAACAATGTGACTATTCTTATCCAATCATCAGACCGCAACCTAGACATGTTTGACAATGTTTTCCTTATCATCAAGAACACAGTGACTAGTACTGAATCCTCCCACTCCCAAGGACACTCCAGCTCCTCAGGCAACCCCCAAAATCCGCAAAGTGTGTCATCTCACATCCTCGACACCTCATATGACCCTACCCTTTCCCCTCCTTTATCCCCCATAGGGACCATCATATATAATAGCAACTCATCATCTACACCAGGTGGGGCTGAGTCCCTCTCTCGCAACCACCAAACTAGTCTGCACGCTCACCACTCCTCTAGAGCAGCTAGCTCAGACCTGCTAAGCTCCATAAGTCACACCATCACCCCGTCTATTCCCTTGACCCTCAAGCACATTACGGCTGGTATTATGAATGTACCGCATACTCTCCCTGTAGCCAAATCGACAACAAGCCTGAATTCTGATCTCCCGAACCGGGCTAGCAACATGATTTCTATGACCCCATTGTTGCCTCTTAGCCAGGGGTTGCACCACTTACCCTCTGACTTACTCGACAATACTACCTCGCTTCCACAGGCTCTTCCAGGCCAGTATCTTTCTAACCCTTCATCCCCAAACTCATCCCAATCCGCTGCCCTGTTGTCATGTGAATACCTGTGCATTGAGGTTGCATGCAACAACAGGCAAGTATGCAAACTCCATACGCTCTACCACCTTCCATGAGACAACCTTCCCTTCATCCGGTCCCTCAACTCAGAGGAGATCTCCCTCAATCCAATCAGAAACTCTGTAATTATCTTTTTAGTACAAGCAATTATGGAGATATTCTGAGGCTAAGATCAAGACCCCACTGACAACTGATTGCCGGCCCCTCTGGTGTCCACTGTGGATGCCCGTCCCACAGGTGTTTTGCTATCAGAAAATCTTGACCATGACTGGTGCATTCCGAAAAACAAACCTCTCACATTGGCCATTGTATCATCGGGGGCCACCAAGGGAAAACTCGCACCCTTGCCTGCCACTATCCCCCCCCAGTGACTACACAGAAGTTTAGACTCTAGTCTGGAGTCCCTCAAGGTGGGACAGGTGCCCTGAAGCCATCACCAGACACCAAGAAGCCAAAGAAAGAGTGAGTACTTTGCTCTTTGAGTAGTGAGCTCCATTTGGAAAGCCTTTCAGTTTCATAGGAGGTGCACTGACTTCATAGACGATGCACCAGCTTTATTACAAAGCACATACCAAAGCTCTCATTGAACTAAACTCATTACTACTGTATTTCGATGCCCAGACATCTCTGAGCATACCCAGGTCTTCCCTTAGAGTAATATGGGCCAAAATATCAACGTTTCACATAAATAAATCAGTCAAGGACCGGATTTCAGGCTCAGAAGATGTTTAGCATTTCTGGTTTTCACGGTGTGTCATAAATGTATGTGTAATTAAAGTTCCATTCTTTATGAGTAAACAGCCAGCTTTCATATCCCTCATACTTGATGCTGAGTGGTCTAACCCTACACTACCTACTAGAGTAAACCTTGGGTTGTTCACCCTCGACCTCCCTACCCAGTGAAGGCCAAACATGAAAGGAGCAGAAGTACAGGAGTCCTGTATGCCCAGGGCACCATTGGCAAAAGCAAAACACCAATTGTTACAACTGGTGCCCAGTAACCGTGACTACCCTGGGACCCTAATCGAAGGCCTCACCGCCAGACAGCCCCAGTGTTCAGCCAAAGAGCAAGTTACCTACCTTCTGTAATGTCTTTTCTGGTGGATACTCTATCTTAACGCATACCCCTTACCTTAGAATACTCCCCAAGCACTAGACTGGGTGCAGACATGTTTCTACTATAGAAGAGCCCCTGTGCACCACTGGGGGGAGCTGTGTGGCTCCACGCTGACACCACACCGCCCTGGTGGAAAGGGCAGTCAGGCTACATCCAGGCCAGTGCGCAGCAGACCTTATGCAAAGGACTATCGACATCGAGAGGGTCCTCTCCTGCACAGCATTCTCATTCTTTGCGGGGAGAACCTTTCAAACAGCTGATCCATGACACTGTCCTCGGTGCGATCAATGTAAAAGCTTCAAGCCCTGTTGGGGCTCAGCTAGCCTTTCAAGGGGTGAGAGGGAGCAGAGAATGCAGGCAGAGTGATACATTGCACAACTTGGAATCCAATCATGACTTTTGGTAAGAGTACTGTGCAAGTCCTCGGCACCAACTTATCTGGAAAAAAGGTGTAGGGTGGATGCACTGAAAGTGCTTGAAGGTCACTCACATGCCGAACCGAGATAATCACATTAATGAAGGTGGTTATTCAAGTCGGGAGATGCAGTAAGCAGCTGTGCATCGGCTTGAATGGGGTACACGTTAAGTCTTAAGTTAAGGTCCCATTGTGGCATCACAAATGGTTTGGGAACAAACAAGTGTCAAACCTTTAATAAATGTCATCACTACAGGTGGTTTAAACAAAGCCGGATGGTCCGGCAAATGTAGAAAGGCCAAAAAGGGCCAACAAATAATCTTTAATACAAGACTTTGCTTGGCCAAAACTAAAAAAACAAAAAGGAAATCTGACAGCTTTTCTTATAAAGGGTCAGACGAGTGAATGCCACACCAAGCCACAAATTTGTCCCAGTGCCGCTCATAAATGGATTACATAAATGTGCCCTGGTAGCAAGGATGAAATCCACCACTTCAGGTGATAGATTAAATGCAATCAATTGCCGCTACTCCATCCTCATGCATGTGGGTGTAGATTACACAGATTTGGATGGAGAGTTCGGTCCTGTTGCGGAGACTGGAGATTCTCGCAAAGTGGTAACCTGATCGGAGGACACATGCTCATCCCTAGGTCGGAGTACCACACTCTCCTAGCCCAATTTGGAGGCACAAAGGTGACCTGGGCCTGGTTGTTCCTGATCTTTTTCAGAAATCTGGCCAGGAGAAGCATGGGCGGGAAGGCCGCAGCAGTCTCATGTTGCATTCCAGTTGGAATGCAATATGTAACAAGACCTCTTGCAGAAATTCCAGTACGTAAAAGTTTCAACACTGCATGTTCTCAACCGTGATGAAACGCTGTAGCCAGGGTTCTCTCCACTATTAGGAGATACTCAAATCCACCTCAGAATGTAGACACAACTTGTGATCTGCTAGACACCACTTGCTCAGTTTGTCCGCTCTGCCAATCAGGGACCCTGCCAAGTGGGTTGCAATCAGGAAAATGCCCTGACATTCCAGACACCTCCAGAGACGCAGAACCTACTGACACAGGACCCCGCTCTGTCCTCCTTGTTGCAGTCCTATATGGCGGTGGTGTCATGAGAACCTGCACAAGCCTCCCCTTGGTGGACAATAGGAAGGTATTCAGAGCCAGATGAATGGCCCACAACTCCAGATTGATGTGGCGCTAACCCTCCACAGGAGACCAGCGTCCCCTGATATCAACCTCCCCCAGATGACCTCCTCAGCAAAGCAGAAGGGTGCAGAAGGGAAAGGAGCCTGCCACTGGACCAATCGCGTTCAAGCATTCACTACCGCAGATGTTGCGCCATCTCCTCCAAGACTTGGTTGGCATCGGTCAGACTGCCTGGATGCCATCAAGGCATTCATTATCTATGTCACCTGGCATAGCTAATGAAGAGGATACAGAAGGCCGAGAGGCCAAGAAGGTTCAGAGTTGCTCTCAACAAGATCCGGGATTGAGACTGAAACATTAGGATCATAGCCCGAATGTCCTGAACTCGTTGCGGCAGAAGGAAGGCCCTGAACTCCACTGTGTCCAGGATGCTCCAACAATGAAAGGACGCTTTTGATAAGAAATCAGGTGAGACTTAGGCTCCTTGAACCCAACATTGTCATGAAGTTTGTGGTGATCCAGACGTGGCCCATGACTGACTATGGCAAGCCCACCTTCAACAGCGAGTCACTGAGGTACAAGAATACGGATATCCACAACCTCCAGAGATGGGCTGGGACCAATGCCGTTACTTTCATGAACTCCCAAGGGGCACTGGTGAGGCCGAAAGGGGGAACAGCAACCTGAAAATGATCCTGGTCTACCCTGAACAGCAGATGATGTCCGTGGGACTACAAGACTGGTATACGAACATATCCATCCTGCAGGTCCAAGGACACCATTCAGTTGCCCGGGTTCAGAGCAGACAGGGTCTGGGCTAGCATGAGCATTTTGAATTTATCCTTCCACAGGAAGACATTCAGAAGACTGAGATCCAAAATAGGCCAAGGCCCCCATCCTTCTTGGGAACAAGGCATTAGCAAGAGTATCAACACTTCCTCTTTCCGAGTTTCGACCCTCTCGATGCCACCTTTGTAGAGCAGCACCCATACCTTCTGTAACAGAATGGACAGGTGTTCACCGGAAATCTGCTGATGTGGGAGGAATCGTGGATGTGGCCGAAAGATAAGGTAGGGTACAGCCATGCTGCACTGTTTGTAAGAGTCATTTGACTGATGTGATGGTTCGCCAACCTGGGAACAAAACGTCAAATCTTGCCCCCCACTGGCTGTGCATGCACCACCAAGGGCAAACTAAAGTAAATTAGAGGCTACTGCAGCAGTTGAGGGGGGGATTGGATGACTGATACCCCTATTTGCCCACACACTGCCTGCCAGACCCACGTCCATAGCCTCAGAAGTACTGGGGTGCCTACTGCATTGGTAGAGAAGGTTGTCTCTGTCTACAAGTCAGCTGTCTGGAAAACCCTAAACACTTTTTGAATTGATGCACAAACTGTTTAGCAAGGGGTCAACAGCCCCAAAGAGTGCACCGTACCTCAAAAGTCCTTAAAATGCTCAAACGCAGAGCCTACCTTCTCATCAAAAAAGTGACACCTATCAAAGGACATATCCATGAGGGAGGAGTGTACATTGCCGGAGAATACTGTGGAATGCATCAACACAGGTCGATTAAGTACAACACTCGAACCTAATGGCCTTTCTAGGCAGTCTGCAGTATCCAGACGTGCAGACAACATATTTTGCCACATCCTGTTCATTAGGAATTGTCTGAGCCATGGAGGCCCCAAGGTCTTCAGGGACTGCCGGCAAGATCTCGCTGGTCATGTCCCACAGAGCATGATTGTAACGACCCAGCAAATAAACAGAATTCACAGATTGTAATGCTAGACTGGCAGAAGAAAACATGTGCTTGCCTCAATCCTTTTAGATTGTTTGTGTAGAGGAGTTTTGGGAAATATGTTAGGATTCACCTTAGTGGGCAAGGCCTGCATGATAAGGCTGACTGGGTTGGGGTGCTTGGTGAGAAAATGCAGGTGCCCAGATACAGGCCTGTGATGTCCGGCCACTTGTCTATTCACAGGCGGGCAAGAACAAGGCTTTCTACAATTTAGCCATCAAAATATCAGTGAGGACATCATTAAAGGGAATCAAGGGCACGAAGTAGATGGCTCAGGCTGTAAGATCTCAGTAAGGACATTTGTTTTGGTATCAATGGAGGCTATCTTTAATTCTAGTCCCCAAGTTGCCTTCTGGACCACCACCACTTCCGTTGGTGGCCCAAATGGTGAGTCAAGCTCTGCCTCAAGTGTGGTGTGAGGCATACTGGCATTCTGTAAATCAATGTATAAGGCATCAGTACAGTGATGGGGGAGCAAGCCATCCCCATCATCTTGGGGTGCCTCCTGCTCGGACATAGGATCAGAGTCAGAACCAAAAAGATAATGGAACGTCTGCTGATAGGTGTGCAGTGGCAGATGCACAGGGTTATAGTGAGGCTGCATGACGACCAGCAACACTTTTATAAGTTCGTAGCGCGACATTGGTCGGGTTTGAGCTGAAGTTGGATCGGGTTCTCACACTGGCAGCAGCACCAGATCTTTTTCTGGTACCAGTGTTGGTATAGCAGGGACTGGCGTGGTCCTCGGGGTTGGAGTAGAAGTCTGTGCTAGATTGATACAGACCAGTAACTGGTTCCAATGACCAAAAAATGGAGCCGAATATAGATATGTCAATGTTCCGTGGGGCCCGAAGGCATGCCAGGGGGAGCCGTAAGTGCAGCAAACATTTGCAGCTTGGTCTTCTTGAAGGCCTTGATCTGCTGCTGGCGAAAACAGCTGGGAAATATGGGGTACTTTGGGACAAAGTGAGGAATCGGTTCTGGGGCCTGAGACCTTGAAGGGTCCACTAACATCAAGACACTTGCACCTTCTCTTTGGAGTCAGAGTGGTGGGAAGGGTTGAGTCCTGCTTCGCTTTCCTTTGCTCGTCTTCTATTTGGGATTACTAGAGAACTCAAGCATGACGTTGAGCAGTTATGGGAATGGCCTTGAGACTGGAACCAGATCCATGCCCCAGCTTGGAGTGGGATTTGCATGAAGGATGTGACAACTTCATGTGTTCGGCAACCTACTGCTTCCCCTCCCTTTCTCGGATCGCCTTTGGGTGCATGAGGGTGCACTTATCGCAAAATTGAGAGTTGTGGCCTGAGCCAGACACCAAAGACATACCTCGTGTGGATCCGTGGCTGACATCTGCTTCATGCAGTTGTGGCATGGCTTGAAACCTGTCGCTTTGGGTACGGATGGCGTTCCTGAGCACACTGGTGAAATTGTTTAGAAGTTGTTGGAAAAACCAACTAGGGTGGGAGTGGAGCTCCGGATCTGTGTCCGGTGTGGAAAGAAAGGAACAGAGGTCATCGTGCAGGGGTGGCACTTATATGCGGCTCATGCTACGTCACTTCTGGGGCGTGTGGTCAGTGCAGAGCCACACAGTGCCATCTAGTGGCATGCGGGAACACTGCTACAAAGAAAGGTTTTCCAGAACCAACCCGTTGTCTGGGTACTACTCTAAGGTGAAGAATCTGTGGTTTAGAAGTATCCATCAGAAATTATCATTTTAATTGTGTCGATCTGTGAGCAATAATATAGACATTCCATTAACCAAAATACCTCTGGCTGACTGATAACTTTGTGTTATACTGTGCACCAATCTTCACAGCTCCTCCTATAGTGTAGGCCTTCAATGTCCGACCATATCTACCAACCGAGATTTAATGAAACTATGGGACTCTTACTACTTACAGGTCTCGGCCAGTAGGGGGAGGGGCCTGAAATACCAACCTGCCTTATCAGATGCTGCAAGAACCAAGGAGCCGGGGCCGAGTAGCACTGCACCACTCGCACTCCTGGGCATCGGTGCCACTGCACCTGCTTCACCCCTGAGAGCTACGCACCTGGAAGCCTAGACCAGCTAGTAATGGCGCTCTCTTTGAATTCGAGGATCCCACCCCACGGATTTCTTTGAACGTTCAAAGATCTGCTGCACAACCAACAAGCAGTGATGCCCCCCGCGGGGGGGGGGGGGGGGGTAAGAGGCCCAGCGGGCAACAGTGAAAGCAGAAGGTCAGAGGTCAAATTCGGTCTGTTCCACTTGGTCCTACGTGTGAGTGACCCTGGACAAATCACTGTAACTATCCGTCCGTCTTTAAACTTAGTGGTTAACGCTGCGAGTGATTGCTCCGGAGCCGGGCAGCCATGTCCCATGCAGCCGAGCAGCCCCCGCCCCAGGGCTCCGGGACCCCAGGCTGAACCCGTAACTGGAAGCAGCCTGAACGGAAGCCGCCGTCCAGCTGTTGGGAGAGCCTGGACTCCGGCCAACGGGTCTGGATCCAATCTGGCGAGAAATACATGAATGAATGAATGAATGGCGGGGCCGGAGCGCTCACCTCCAGAGCTGGCACTGCGTCCGGGCACAGCGGCCCATTCATGTGTGCAAAGAGGGGCGAACAGAGGGCCCGGGAGGTAGGGGTGTGGGGCCACTTCCAGCACCGGCCCTTCAACCGCAGGGCCAATACATGAGGATTTTAATGCACCCAACATGACCCCCCTGGGGGTTCGCTCCAGGCCGCGCGACCCCCGCACCCCACCTTCCATCGACCCCAGAGTCAATGGATGAGGCATCCAATGTATGTGGAGCTGCCCCACAGACTCTGGAGCCATCTACTGCCGGGCTGCGGGGGGCACCCTGTCTCCTAAGTCTTCCGCCCACCTGTCCACAGGGCCTTTCGCGACCTACTGAGCACAGGCCCACGGCCTTTAACCCCCCGACCCCCTTCGCCTGCACCACACGGTCCCCTCAACCACAGTCAATAAATGAAGTATTCCCGGAGGACATGACCCCCTCCCGGCAATGCGGCTGTCGGTCAGCGTGGGTACCCGGGGCACTGTCTCCTGATGGCGAAGTCAGCATGACTGTCAGTGGCAAAGTCACAGGGGCCACCGAGCGGGGGAATCCGCGCCAGACCCCTGTGGAGGCAGGAGCACAACCAGCCCACCCGACTCCCGCCACCTGCACATCAACAAGGATGTAACCAACATCCAACATGGCGCACATGGGCTATGAAGCCAGGTGCTCTCCAACACCATCTGACCACGTGTCCACCGCCCCACTGTCAAGGAAGACCAAATCCAAGATGGCTTCCATGGCCCACTCCAGAAGTGCTGCCAAAGTCCACTCGCCCAAATCCTCACAACCGCACTTGTCCACCAGCGGCAATGTCAATGCCTGAAAAATCCAATATGCCCCAAGTCCGGAATTATCTCATGATGGACTTGGGAAAGTCAACACTTCCCGGTTCCTGTCACCCGTCAATCAATGGGTGAAAAATTGAATGCGTTGTGCTTGGCAAGGGAGGAGGCTACATCTCACGGCAACCTTTCCCCTTATTTCCATCCATCCAGCTGCCCTGCCCTTCATTTAACAGCACTTCCAATTGAGTATTTCTTATTAGAGCTAGTTAATTCAAATTTAAATACATCATAATAACAAAACATTCATATTAATCCATAACATAAATGCTTACAATCTGTTAAAAAGGACATAACAGATTTAAAACAGAACGCAATGAGAATTCAAAAAGGTCCGTAAAAGTTCAAGTGCTTAATTTGAGCTGGGGCTTTCCGGTGCTAAGCACCGGCACTTAATTGGTTTCCGGTGCACCATACACCATACATAGAACAGTCTACCACATGGTGGCGCTGCTCGTCTAATTTAGAGATGAGCAGAACAACGGTTGTTTAAGAATACAAAATACATTACAATTTGCTTATACCTGCCTCCCCAGCCATTCCTTTAGCTTTGGGGACCTGGAATAATCTGAACTGTCGCATTTACATGCGAAAGAGATGGTTAGCAGTTGTTTTGGCAGGGATGACAAGAGCGATGGGTGGTGCAAGCTGCAGTGGCCTTCTGGTCAGAGCCCTGGCGCTTAATATTTTACAAATTAAGCACTGATTGTCATTTTCCTTCAGATCAACTTCGTAATATAGGAAGGGCTTACCGTGCGCTTGCACAAGAAAATGTGCGATTGTAAGAAAGTGTGAGCCGTAAGCACAGAAACTGCAGCCCTCTCCCCATCACTTCACGAGAGGCAATAGGACCAGATCCCATATACATGGATCGCGGAGTCACAGAAGGGGTCATATTTGACCAGTCCACGGTACATGCTGTCCACAAGAATCATAAGATGGTTTGGTGCTCACAGATACTTTGTTAGAGTCTGTGGAACAAGTCATGCACTGGGTCCTACCAATGTTTGAATATTAACTTGACTTTAGATGCAATCCAGGTCCAGAAATCCGGCAGAGCCCCTGGTTTGGATAGAATCCCAGCAGATTTATTCCAGAATGAACCCCAGATCTGGGGACCCTACATAAATCCCTTGTCAAACGCTTTGATGGCTGGAGCGCCGATCCCGAGGTCTTGGAAAGGAGCAGAAATAATCCCTATTTATAAAAAAAAGGCGATAAATCCACACCGGGAAATTACAGACCAATAAGTCTGATTGACAATATCCAAAAAGTCTACAGCTTGCAAATCTTATCCAGGTCATGGGACTGGATTTCCCAAGCCAAAGTGTTATCCCACCTACAGCCGGATTTAGATCCATAGATCAGGTTGTTCGATATCTGTCCATTAAGTTGAAGGTAATAGACATTCATAGAGGGTTGCTGTATGTTGCCTTTGTGGATCTGCGAGCTGCATTCAACCTTGTCCCTTGGGCAAACTTTGGGTGGCTGTGCTCAAGATCGCGATCCCGCGTGGGCTACTGTCCCTGATACATGCTTTATACACGGATCATTTTGCGAAGGTTAGGTGAGGCCCTGCAGGGGAATTGACAGAAGACATTCCAATCAGGAGAGGCGTTAGACAGGGGTGTATTTTGGACCCAACTCTCTTTCTCTAGTACATAAATGGCTGCATCCCCTATCTCCTAAACTGTGAAAATGACGGACTACAAAATACTGTGTCTCCTTTTCGCAGATGATACTTTGTTACTATCAAAGACTCCCCGTGGTCTATCTGTTCTCTTGGACAAATGTAATACTTTTTGTTTAGAGCACGGTCTGGAAATTAATAACAAAACCAAGTACATGGTCTTTGGTAACAGGAGGAAAACACCCAAGAGTAAGGTATTCTTAGGGGAGTATCACTGGATAGGGTATTCGAATTTGATTATCTGGGCGCAAGACTGGAAGACTCCCATAGATGGGTAGCACAGGTACAAAAAGGTGTTGCGACTCTAAAGCAAAGAACTGGGTCTATCTTAAGATTTGCCAAAAGATCTCCCACATTTTTGCTATCTCCCCTTCTTTGGAGATATATAGGATTCAAGCCTGTGGTGGGGCTATATATGGGGCAGATTTATGGGGGCACTGTAATCTCAACACACTTGAAAAAGCTGAAAATGCCTTTATTAAGACCCACCTGAGACTCCCCACCAGTTCGCTTAGATTCAATCTAGACCTAAGATCGATTTCTGACATCGCTATGCTGAGACCTATCCAATATTGGCTAAGGCTCTGGACCAATGAGGATCTAGGTCCCTATAGGGATTGTATTAGAATCTTACTAGATGACTACCATATTGGAAAGATCCCCTGGCTTGCCCATAATAAATATTGGTTACTTAAGTTAGGTCTGGAAGGTTTCTGGCTACAATCCTTTGCATTTCCCAAAGGTACTCGGGAGAAGCTGAAAACGTCCTACTGGAATTATGTATAAGGTGAAAATGTTTCTGCTGTCTCTCCTGGTAGATTCCTTCTTGATGTTCAAATGTGTACCTGAGTATGAGCAATACCTGAATATGGTTATCAACCCTGCGGCACCTGCACTTCATATTAAATTCAGATAGGGCATATTACCGTTGGCTACTTTTACCCAGTCCTGGATGAAAAAAGGAGGCATATCAAACCTGTGTCCGATGGGTTGTCTTGTTCCAGAGAACATTGAACACGTGCTGTTTGTTTGTAAGGCTTATGCTAAATAACGCACACGATGGATTATTCCCCTTTGTTGGACTTGGCCCTTTTTGCAGGGTCATCCCTGAACTTTTTGCCTTCTTCCTGTATTTTCTCTGACCTGTTTTTGTTGGTTTTATGACTCTGGGCACTTTACCACTGCTGATCAGTGCTAAAGTGCATATGCTCTCCCTATTGTAAATTGATGAATTGATTAGTGACCCCATGATTGGATCATTTGATTTACTTGTCAGACCCTAGTATAGTGCACCAGGTGTGCCCAGGGCCTGTAAATCAAATGCTGCTGGTGGGCTTGCAGCACTGGTTGTGCCACCCACAGAAGCAGCTTGTAAAGTGTGTCTCAGGCCTGCCATTGCAGAGCCTGTGTGCAGTCTGTACTGCCATGTCTACTTGGCAAGTGCACCCACTTGCCAGTCCCTAAACCTTCCCTTATCTTCAGATCAGACACCCCTAAGGTAGGCCCAAGGGCAGGGTGCATTGTAAGTATAAGGTAGGACATGCCCTGGTGTGTGTGGCATGTCCTAATAGTGAATTTCAGCCATTTTCGTTTTTTACTATTGCAAGGCTACCTGTTCCCCATAGGCCAGAATGGGCAGTTTGATTATAACATCTCATAATCCTAACTGACCCAGGGAACATGGTAGAAAAACGAATTTAGTATGCCTGAACTCAGAATGATAAAATACATCTTTTAGTAAAGTTGGTTTTTAACATTCTGTGTTTGAAAATACCACTTTTAGAAAGTAGGTATTTTCTTGCCTAACTGTCCAAGCCTGCCTCTGTTAGGTTGTGTATTGTGTGTCTGGTTTTGTGAGTGACAGGGGCTGGGGGATTCCAGGAGGCAGGGTGAGTCAGCACAGGGCTGAATAGACCTATCTGCATGTAGAGTGATGGGAGGAGTTGCACCTGGGTCTGAATAGGGCTGTGCCGGCCTTCCACAATGCTGGCTCCACCTCCTGTGGTGCGTCTGATGTCCCTGGCCCACACTGTCAAAGGAAAGAAGGAGTCCTGTAAACAAAGTGCCCCAGGACTGGTTTGGACCAGGTAAAGGCCCCTCTGCCCTCAGAGGACAAAGGATTTAGGGGTATAAATATTGGGGCCCTGACCCCAGAACTTTAGATCACTTCTGGAACAACAAGACGAACCTCTGCCAAGGAGAAGAACCAAAGGAAGCTGTAGGAGTTGGACTGCCCCCCTGCCAGTGTGCTGGGTTGGCCTACAGTGGTGTCTTCAGTGCCAAGGAGAGGAGAAGGAACTTTTAAAGAACTTTCATCATCTTGCAGAATATTACTCCAAGGGCTTGATTTGAGCTTGCCTCCTGACTGAAGTCTCAGGGATACCAGACTTCACCCCTTCTGTTTGCCTGCATCTGGAACTTGCTGTTCTAGTTGCTACAGAGGGAATTTTGCAACACCGACGACGGTGAACGATGCCGCATCTGCACCAAAGCCATGAGCGCTGCTCCGACTTTCAACGTAGACCCGACGCCGGCCGCCATGCCACATCGACGCCAGCGAACGACATCGTAAGCCTGCCATAGCCGTGAGCGCTGCTCCGACATGCGATGCTGGCCCTACGCCTGCTGCTGTGCCGCATCGACTCTGAAACCGACATCATTGCGGAGCCGATCGTCGACGTGGGTGGTCAAGAATCCATCGACATCGTGACATCGTACGGAACCGTGGTTTTGGCGCCACCATGACGTCACCTCCTCTCCGGTCAGGAACCGACACCTCCCCTGCCTGCGCAAGCATCCAGGTCCCAACGCATCATCTCCCCCGAAGCAAGGAACCGACGCCGCAACGCGCCGACGCCGCACCTCCCCGACGCCGTGAGCTGTCTTTGTTTTCGCTTTTTCAAGGTACTGTTCTTTGTGGGTCTGTTTTGACTCCGGGCCCGACGCCGCGCACCTCGCGGTCGGCGCCGTACTTTGGGATTTCTTTGACCTCGACGTCGTGATAACTCCAGTTGGGGTGATCTGTTGCTAAAGACTGCTTTTAAGTGAATAACCTATTTTTGAACTATTTCTACCATCTTGAAGAATTAATATTGATTACAGTATTGTGGATTTTTGTCGTTTGTGGTCTTGTGATAAGTCTATATAAAGCATACTTATTTTTATAAAACCTGTGTGGTGTCCATCTGTAGTGTTTTGTATGTGTTCCCAAATGCTTAACACACTGCCTCTGAGATAAGCCTGTCTACTCGTGCCAAGCTACCAAGGGGGTGAGCTGGGGTTATTTTAGTAGTGTATCCCCCTTACCCTGACTAGAAGCAAGGGTCCCTATTTGGTCAACAGTGTATACCATTGCCAACTAGAGACCCCCAGTTCTAACATTGGTGGCAGCGGTGGGATTCTGGACTTGCATTTGTGACTCATATACAGTTATTGGTGTACACTACTAGTGAGTGCAGACCAAACGCAACCACATACCTTTTAGGGTAGAATTTGTTTTCTCCTTGGACTGTTATTTTTCTGAGAACTGCCAATTCTTATTGCCATGAGTCCACCAGCATCTATTGCCTCCATGGATCCAGAGTTTGAGGAAGAGAGGTTGGATACCTATAATGCCAAACAGCTGAAAGCCTTCTGTAGAAAATTTAAAGTTGCTATTCCAGGCCTCACTAAAAAGGATGAGTTCCACAAGGCGCTGAGGGCCTGGGTGGAAGCAAGAAATGCATCTGAAAATGTGGAGCACCCTGTGGAGGAGGCAGAAGGGCAGCTAGATGGGCCCCTGGGTCCAGGGGGGGAGAAAGTACCTACCCCGCCAGGCAGCAGTGTTTCTTCCAAAGACCTGTCCCCAGGAGAGCTGGAGGATAGGGAGAGAAATAGAAGGCATAAAATGGAGCTGGCCAGGCTCAAAATGGAGGGTCAAAAGGACCTAGAGAATAAGAAGCTGGAGTTTGAAAATAACAAGTTAGCCTTGGAGAGAGAGAATGAGATTGGAACGAGTTGAGAATGAGAGAGCTTGATTTGGAGCTCGAGAGGCTTGAGGCCATGAGGGTCTCAGTCCAGCAACAAGAAAATTGTGTAGCTCAGGAAGTGAGCTTTGCTGAGTTGGAATCCAGCTCAGATGGTGGCAGCAATATTGAGTTATCTAGTGCTGAGGGGGTAGTACACACACCCAGAGATGTGGCGCCTGACTTGGAGGGGGTTAACATACACCAGGAGGTTCAAGGATCTGAGGTAGCTCCAGTGGTGCGCAGTGTCCCGGAAGTAGATTGGGGCACTGGCGCAGGGTTCATGGTCCTAGTGTTGGGAGGGACACTCCACTGACTCTAGCTGAGAGGAGCAGGGAGGGAGGTTCCCCATGGTTGAAGTCCTGGTGTGTGAATGTGGAGACCGCCCAGAAGAGTGTTGGTTGAGTGACAGAGACAGTCAGATACTGTCTTGCCAATCTCAGGAGAGTGGTGTGGAGTACGTGTGCGAGGCACTGGATGGTGAGGTGAAGGATAGTTTGGTTAACCCTTGTAGGGGGCTGTGTGATCCAATTGTGGGAGAGCATATTGTAAGTCCCTGTTTTCCAGAGCTATGCCAACACCTGTTGGAGAGTGAGTTCTCTGACCCCAGGGAGCTCACCAGGGAGGCAGACCTTTTGGTGGATTCCAGAGGGTCTGAAGAGGCATTGGGGAATGACCCTAAGGGGAGTGGCTCAGGTATCTTCCAACCCAGAGTGGTGGAAATGGTTCAGAGTAGCCCAGCTAGGTCCCGGTGTAGTGGGAGGGGTGTAGGGGCTCATGTCCTGTCTCAGCGGAGACGGAGTGAGTGTGGGGCTGTGTGTCCCCAGGTGCCCGAAACCCAGTCTCAGGGCCTGGATGGTTCTTTAAGGGAACACCAGGTGGGGAGCCTAGTCTGTCCTGGTGGGCCGCCCATTGAGGGGGATCCCCTAGTGTCTGGTGAACTGGGAGTGTCTGTAAGCAGGCCTCCATCAGTTCTGGTGTCTGGCAGTGCCACTCCTAAGTGGAGGGTGCAGAAGTCCAGATTGAGGGGTGAGAGTGGGAAAGAGTCCCCAGTGGAAGAACCAGTGGGTCAGGGGCCAGCCAGAAGGGCTGAGTCACCAGTGAATGACCATGGTGACACCACTTCTGTCCTGGGGGATCTTCACGCACTGTCAGATGGACAGGGGTCGGAAGATCTGCGCCAGGCAGACTGTCACACGACACATGAGTTGTGTGTCACCCTCGGGGGGGGGGAGGCATATGTGCTCCAATGAAGTCCTGGTGCGCCGGGCAAGTGTTCAACCGCAGGGGTTGGTGGTCTTGTGATAAGTCTATATAAAGCATACTTATTTTTATAAAACCTGTGTGGTGTCCATCTGTAGTGTTTTGTATGTGTTCCCAAATGCTTAACACACTGCCTCGGAGATAAGCCTGTCTGCTCGTGCCAAGCTACCAAGGGGGTGAGCAGGGGTTATTTTAGTAGTGTATCCCCCTTACCCTGACTAGAAGCAAGGGTCCCTATTTGGTCAAAGGTGTATACCATTGCCAACTAGAGACCCCCAGTTCTAACACCCTTTGTAAACATCTTGGGTTTAGGGACCGCCATACAGTCCTTAGAATATGTAAAACCAACACCAGAGACTGTATGGTGTATTCAATTGCTAGATACCTGTCGGCAATATGGTACATTAGGTTCAATGCTTTTTAAAATAGTAGTTTTATGTATACTTAATGTACTGCCTCAACTGTTTTTATGATTGGTTTTGTACCCTTTTATCAAGGAGCCTACCAATTCTCTTTCTAAATCGTTTTAGCTTTGAGATATTTTTTCTGTATTTCCTTGATCTTTTTGTTTTACTATATTATGGATTTAAAATAAATAAATAGGATAATTCGATGATGAGATTTGTATTGTTGGACCGAAATTTCTCACACAACATGGTTTTACTCAAATAGTTTTGCATACCGAATTTGCACATTTTATTGTATTTCTATTTTTAATGTTTATAATGTACCTTTTATGGTTTTATTAACCAAAATAAAGGAATATGATGATGGACTTGATTCTAACTTTGGTCATAGACCAGTCATCAAACCTTTCTTTGGCATCCAACATACTCTGTGTGAGATCCTGACCCACTGCCCAACTCTTTACTGATCTATCCAGCAATGTAGTTGTGGGACATTGGCCTGAGTGCAAACCATCAGTGAATGGTGGGCCTTACGATACGTCCTCAATTCTCTGAGACTTAGTTCATAGTTCAAGCTTAATGACGTCGATGGCAGGGTCCAGTCCTAAGGCAAGAACATCATGCTACATTAGCCCTTCAGATAAATGAAGCGGTTTGGGAGAAGGACGGAACCACAAGGGCACCCGTGATACCACGTCAGTGTGGTTTTAGCAGTAGAAGCTTTTGTCAGTGGACTTAGCAGGCCAACGTCACACTTCCTGTTAAACCATAGTAGCTAACTTGATAGTGCTGTTCTGGCTACTCTCTTATAGCGAGATAGTTGGTTCCATGTTAGCCCCTGGTCACGAATGACAACAGGATGATTCAATTCTGAGACGGACAACTTCTGTCTATTGTAAAACCAAGCACCTTGACAAGTGGACTTACCAAATGAAAGAATTTGACCGAATTAGAGGCCAGTGGATTCTCCTCAGCATGCCTGATGAGTGTGTCAAAGTCATTCAATGCGTCAAACTCAATGCGTCAGACCCTTTCAACGTGTCACCACTTTTCTTTATGCCATCTTCTACACAGCGAGATTGTACTGACATCCAACATGTTTTATGGTTGTTAGCTGTAATCTCTTTAGGCACATTCTTCCAATTTCTATGGCTCCTAAGTTTGTACTCTTGACTGAATTCTGGAGGGACCATTCAGCCTGCTTGATGTCATTCACCATGACTTGGAATACATAGGCATAAATTCCTGGGTTTCCTGCATATGCTCGATAATGCTTACGCTCTAGCTAGACCTTTCTGTAAAAACAAATAGCTTTATGATTTTTCCTCTTAGGTGTCCTTTTACTACATAGAGATTAGGTCTCATTTGCTTAGTCAGCTGAACGTGAATCAGTGTGAAAAAATCTGACCAGTCGCCTTTTAATGAAACTATTAATTCAGTCAGAGTCTGGTGGCTTAATGGACTTATGCGGCACTGTAGGGGTCCCTGTTCGACCTCATTGTCACCGGTTCAAATCCCGGCGAGTCCACTCAGCCTTTCATCCTTCTGAGGTCGATAAAATGAGTACCATTGAGTTGGGTAACAATAAACATTTGTTATTCAGCGCCAGGATACCTTTGGGTGAACGTGCGCTATACAAATACACATGTTATGTTATCAATTCAGACACATTTTTAAATTTCAGGAATTAGGTTAGTTTGTATATATGTTTGGGATTTGTAGAGCACAAACCTAGCCTGACTGCAAAACAGCGGTGAAGAGGGGGCTTGGTCACAAGGAGGATACAATCATAGGGGGAATGTCAAGGCATCACAGGGGTAGTGGTCTTCAGCTTCTATTCTCACCTGTAGGAGATTCGATGCTGCTCTGATGTTGAAAGAGATGGTATTCCAGATCCTGGGAGTATGAACGGCGAAGGCTTGCCTCCTGGTTTTTCTTTTCTGCAATGTTTGGTCTCTACTTTGGTGTATCATAACCAACTTCTGCAACGCCATGGCCAACGTAGAAAAATGGATGAGAGACAACTGCCGCCAACTCAACTACGACAAAACTGAAGTACTGATCTTCGGGAAGAACACCTCCACATGGGACCACAGCTGGTGCCCGCAGAACTCGGACCTACACCCACACCGATCGACCATGCATGCAACCTTGGCATCATCCTTGACAGCGAACTGACTGTGAAACAACAAGTCAACGCAATTGCCTCCTCCTGCTTCCACACTCTTTGCATGCTCTGCAGAGATGGATCCCAATCAAAACCAGAAAGACCATCACTCAGGACCTCGTCACCAGCCGTCTCGACTACGGCAATGCCCTCTACACCGGCATCTACACCCAGCTCCTCAGAAGACTCCAGACCATACAGAACACTGCAGCCAGACTCATCCTTTACCTCCCCAAATGAACCCACATCGCCTCCCACCTGAGAGACCTCCACTGGCTCCCCATCCAGAAGAGATGCCAGTTCAAGATCCTCACACACGCCTACAAAGCACTCCACGACCTAGGATCTGCTTACATCAACCACCAACTGCACTTGCACCAACCCTCCAGACAAATGCACTCCTCTTCACTTGCCGTCGCACACAGTCCCTGCATCCTTCGCAGCCGCAGCGGTGGCCGCTTCTTTGCCTACATCGCTGCCAAAACCTGGAACGACCTTCCCCTCCAGCTCTATACAGCCCCCTCGCTGGCAGACTTCAGAAAGACTCAAGGCCTGGCTCTTCGACGAAATCACAGCGCCCAGATAGCCCTGGGGTGACAGTGTTGCGCTCTACAAATTCGGATTGATTGATTGATATCCTGGGTCCTGGTCTGGTGTTGTCTCCCAGATGCATCTAGTTGGTTTGCCAGATAAGTTGGGGTCTTATTGTTTGGAGGTTTATAAGCAATGCGGCTAGTTCTGAAGACGATCCGGGCGGGAAGGGGAACCGGTGTAGGTTTTTTTAATATGGGGAAAACACGGTTGAATTTCTCTGAGCCCTTGATGACTCTTGCAGCTGTATGAAGGATAACTTTCAGGATTGCTTTGGTGGTATCAGAGAGATCACTCAGCAAGGAGTTACCGCTGCCCAAATAGGAGCAGCATTAAGGCTTGTGCAGTTGTTTTGAAGGTGTTTTTTGGGACAAAAGGCTTCACTTTCTTCAAGGAGAATTGGAACCATGCTGTCTTGGTCTTCCTGGTGATGTGATGCTTGAATGAGAAGTCTGTGTTAAGGATGAACCTGAAAGATTTTGCACGGTCTGTCAGCTGGGGGTTGAAGCCTGGTAGGTTTAAGGGAACAGCCAGGCTTGAATCTGTGATTCTTTAGTGCTGTTGGCAAACGGGAGGCATTCAGTCTTGTTGAGGTTTAGCGTCAGGCATTTAGTAGACATTCAAGATCGGACGAGTTTCTGGCACTATTTGAGTCTTTGTATGTTGTTGAGTCAGGTTGTTTTAGGTAGAGTTGGGCTTCATCTGCATATTGATAGATCTTGAAGCCGCTTCCCGGAAGAATGGTTCAGACGGGTTCCATGTAGAGGTTAAAGATGATAGAGAGGATGGAATCCTCCAGGAGATGGAGTGCGTATGTGTTCTCGCGGAACCTACTTGCACAAGATGGTGAGGTAGTGTATAACCATTTCAGCATAGTGTCTGAAAATCCCATGCATGCTTTCAGTGTGTTGATAAGAGATTGATGGCCAACTGTCCTGGAGGCTTGTGAGAGATCGAGCAGGGCCCAGGGGTTATTCAAAGGAGAGTCTGTGGATACTGAAAGACAGGTATAGTTGTATAGTGAACTCGTGGTGAAAGTGATTATCCCTCCAATCTTACGTCGATCCTGCCTACACAGGATCTGAGATGCCCTCACAGGGGAATAAGAACTCAGTAAGGGGCAGAGGCTGCCCAAACCTCCTAGTATATTTGGCTAGATTTAGATTTGGTTTTGATGATTTAAAATGATTCCTCCTCATCTTTTTCAATTCTCATTGCTGCCGACATCATAATATGGGTATCTGATGGAAGGCAATTATTAATAAAAAAGGAGAATAGATTATACTGGGTGATTTGTGCTCCTTAAAGGATAAAGAGCCATCACTTTGCATGTGAATGAAGATGGTACTAGGCCTAGATTCAGGTTTATTACCATGCCACTTACTGCATTCATTCATCTACCCCAGCCCTGCCTCTTACTCGAGATTGTAGAGTTTTGAAGCAACTGGTGTTCACTGAGAGTCATCTGTACTGCTACTATGATGTGGACTCTTGTTTTCTAAGTACCAGACAAGAATAGGGGTGGCTCCTCTGTAATGGCAGAGGAGCGTCGCCCCACAGCCTGCGCCAGCAGATGATAAATAAAATGATAATAAGACGATGTTATTATCATTTTATTTATGCCTGTCTGTCTGAACCCCACAGTAACTATAGGGCGGGCCGGGCATGTCAGGAAGGAGGAGTAGTGGACACATATAAGTGCGCATGTGTGTTTGGCTGGCCGTCCTAGGCCGGCCAAACACACATTCACACTTATGTTTCTCCAACCCGGCTGTAGCCGAGTTGGACAAAAAAAAGCCTCCGGCTCCAATTCACTGTCTCAGCGGCAAACAAGCCGCTCAGACAAATCCTGGCACTGCTCTCATGCTATAAGAGCAGCGTCTGAATTGGGTGTGGAGCCTGTGTCCTGAGGTCCCATCCCCTTCCGGCCCGACAAGAGGATGAGCGAGGTGGCCGTCAGCAGGAGCGGAGCGAGGCGAGGGGCAGGCAAGTCTTATTTTTTTACTTGTATATTATTTCTTACCGGCCCTCCCAAACACCCGGCCCTCCCCTCGCGGCCGCCCTACTAAAGATAGGCGGCGGCCTCCACTGGACAAGAAGCGCTACATTTTAAGATAATCATCCCCAATAGTGTGCGAATCAGCAGGAAGGTAGCTGGATGATCATGTGCAACACAGAACTGACGGCCAGCCAATAGAGATCCTCGTCTATGATGCGCAAGTAAAGTTGGTTATGTGCGAAGGATTCTGTCTTTCAAGAGAAGGTCTTTGTTTTCACCTGCAAGATCATGGCTATAGGAGGCTAAACTTTGGATATCATTATTTGATGCGATAAAGCCTAAGTAAGATTAAAAGGGCGGTTTCTTATGGGCACAAGGAATCCTTCCAGCCAAATGGCTGCAGTATTATTAGCCGATCCTTTGGTCTGAAACTCAAGTGCTTACTTCCTGTGGTACAAAAGGGGATGATGGACGGAACGTTTGAGCCAATCAAACACTCACCCCCAGTCAACTGATCTGGGTTTAATCCATCATCATTCTTTAGCTCACTCCACCACCCCAGGTCAGACATGGCCATATGCAAATCAGTCTGACCCTGTGCCTCATGGGAACAGTCCAGCCCGAACTGCCAAGCCATGTCTTCCCTGGACCGGAAACAAGCATCCTAGGACCGGTTTCTGGCATTCCAGCCGTCATCAGCCAGGCTTGCTTGAATCCAGTACTTCCTGTGGAGCATCAACTGGTCTGTGCGCATTTGTCATCGGTGTATTTCATTACAAAACTACAAGTAATTTTATTAAGCAACTGAATTTTGGACAAATCAATATTGCGTACCTTAAAAGTCGATATAAGAGTAATCAACGCAATATTTTGGTTCGTTACATGTCAACTTCAGGCACAGCATGGAAGACTGGAAGAATTCTAGGGTGACTTAGTATCATGCCATGGTCCCTCGAAGGAAACAAGGCAGAAATGATCATGAAAGCTAATCCTATTGGTCCTCCTGAGATTGGTGATCACTTACCCGGCTCCCAGAAATCAATGAACTGAGACTACCCATGATCTCTGCCTGGCTCTTGGGGCAGAGCAGTATCACCAGTTTGATCGCTCGGGCAGCTGCTAACGACTCTGGTTGCTGCACTGTTAGGTGGCTCTCGGAAACAAATGCAGGCAGGAGGTCTGAGTTTGATGTGATGTCATGAAGTGGAGGTGATCGAAGACCAGTCTGCTCATACAAGTGTGGACTGCTATTAAACCAGTGCGTGTTGTATGATTTTGTCAGTGTTCTGGTTTCCTTATGGCTTTTTTGCCTGAACCAACAAGTGTTCCATTCAAATGAAAGCCAAAGGCTTCTTCCTCGCCAAAACATACCCTGCCCAGTAATATCCAATATTGGACCCTTATGTTTTGACAAAATCAATATATGCAGTTTTTCCAAATCTTATTTACTAGAGGAAATGTTTAATATTCCACCAGCAATCAAGTAAATCAAGGGGAGAGGATGTAGCCTTACGGCTAGAGCGCTCGACCTGGGGAACCGGGTTCGAGTCTCGGCAACGATGCTCAACATCCTGTGATTCTGGGCAAATCACTTAATCTCCCCGTGCCTAACAAAAATGAATGTGTCCATCTGTAACAAAACTGGTGCTCATGTAAAGCGCTCTGATAGCAGATGTCTCAGGTCTAGTTCACGCTATATAAAACTCGGGGAAAAAAAAGTAATGCGAAACTTTGAATCTTAGCCGAATTCCCACTTCCAAATCTCTACCTAAGATCTGAACATTGCCTTTCCTTCTGTAGGGGGTGCCAAAGAAGGAAACATCACTTTAACAATGTATGGAATTGTACGATGCTGACCCATTCGGTCCGGGTGAGGCCAACATGGCCAATCCCTTCCTGACACTCCACAGCTCACCCCTGGACACACTGAAACTTCAGCTTATTGAATGGGATCCTTCAAGAGGGAAGTGTGGAATGACTATGGCTCGGAACTCCAGCCAGGTCATCGCACCTAACTCTCTCCCAGCCCTAGGCCCTGCACCTCACCTTCTGCAGCAGTGTGAAGGGAGGAGACTCCCACATGCCATACGTGGTATCTCCGGCGAGGTCATCGCACCTCTCTTCCCAACCCATTGGAAAAATATCAATCACTCGCGAACTGTTTCAAATCCTTCCTCCGGTGACCTCAACCTCATCTAAGCCTGCATGCTCTGACTCATAAGAAAGGAGCCATCCTTGACCTAATCATTGCTAACGAGAACACCTTGCATGTTGACTATTCTTCCTTGCGATTGGACGGACCACCACTGCGCCACTTTCTCCCTAAATATAAAAGCCGTCACCTCCAAGAGCCAACCAAAGAAAGCCGAATATTGGATCCGCGACACCCGCAACATTAACTCACTTTCTTTTTCTTTTACTAGCTACGAATCCTTTCTGCCGCCTCCCACCATGACCGATGCCCAAGACCTCACTAATCACTATTTAATGTCAAATATCATGGACACCATAACCCCATAGCAAGTAAAAAGAATCCCGTCCAAAGTTCCAACCCCTGGTTGAACAGTGATCTTATTGAAGAACGGCGACTCCTCAGACTTGCCGAAAGAGCATGGAGACACACCCCCTCCGTGGCCAAATTCAGACTCCTGCGTCAAAGACCCATAGCCTACAACAGGCACATTAGGAATTCCAAAGCAACATTCTTTCAAAACCAACTAGACACTGCTACTAATAGACCTAAGAAATGGTTCACAATTATTAGAAACCAATCTACCTTCAAAAGCAATCCTGCTTCCACAAACAAAGCACCCCCTAACTGTGAATCCTTTGCCTCCTTTTTCGCAGTGAAAACGTTGTTAATCCCTAACGACATCCAGACCGCATTCTGAATCTTCTCCAGCACCTCCTACACCCCTACACACAGACCATGAAGCTCACCTGTATAATCGCCTCATCTCTCCCAGAAATTACACCACCTGGTCTAGCTTCATAACCCTGGATGAGATTGGCACTCTAAATCTTTGACCTCCTTGAAATACTCCAACCACTTCATTGGTCCTCTCCCATCCACACTCCTAAATGAGTTCACTCACCTCCTACTCCCACTGTGGATTAAGATAATCAATGCCTCTCTCACCCAAGGCTCCCTTCCTGGCTGCCTCAAAATTGGTCAGGTTACCCCTACCCTAAAAAAAAACCAACTCCGACCATTGCGACCCCAACAACTACCACACCATCTCCAACATCCCAGCTCTGGCCAAACTCTTAGAAAAATGTGTGCACTTACAGCTCCACAATCACATTGAACGATTTAAACTTCTAGATCATTGCCAATCTGGCTTCCGTTCGGGTCACAGCACCGAACATTCCACACCGAACAGTCCACATTGTCGATAATGCCCTGCGTTCGCTTCACCTGAATGAATCCTGCCTCTTTATCCTACTAGATTTGTCAGCAGCCTTTGACACCATCAACCATGCTACCCTACTCAGCCTCCTAGAACACAGGATGGGCCTCTCCGGCGAGGTGCTAAAATGATTTGCCTCCTTTCTACACAACAGGCCTCAGCGCTTACTAATTAATCACACTCTATCTGAGCTGGCCCCACTATTGCTGGGAGTTCCCCAAGGCTCTATCCTCTCCCTGATATTGTTCAACCTGTAAATGGAACCCCTAACAGATATTCTCAAATGCTCCCACATCTCCTACCATATGTATGCTGACAACACCAAACGCTACATGAGACTAACCTCCCCGAGGACATCCACACCCTCAATAACACCCTAATACTAACTCAACAATGGCTGACTCGCAATCACCTCAACCTCAATGCCCTTAAAACTGAATTCTTACTGATTGCACCGTCCACTACCAACTCTAATGCCAAAGAATGGCTCCACCTTCTTTCCGCCCTAAATTGCACCCCACACGTTGTCGACTCCGCCAGATCCCTTGGTATTACTCTAGACAAAGACCTCACCAGGCAAAAACACATCAGCGTCATCAATAGAGGTGCTAACCATCAGCTGCATATCCTTAGGAAACTAAAACCTTTCCTTCCCGTGGCCGACCTCACGTCTGCGACTCATGCACTTGTGCTTTCAAAACTAAACTATGGTAGCGCTACGCTAGTGGGCCTCCCAAAACCTTCACTTGCTACACTTAATGCAGCAGCCAGGTTCATCACGGGTTCCCGAAAAAGTGATCACTTCACCCCTGACCTTCGAGCTCTGAATTGGCTACCATTGGAGGCCAGGATGCACTTCAAAATTGCTTGCTTGACCCATAAAGAACTGCACCATAATACCCCTTCCTACCTGTCCCAGAAACTGGCCCTTTCAGGCAGAAACAGATCCTCTGAAAGTACGAGCACCTTACTTCTCAAGACACAAATATTCAAGAAAAAGAAAACCTACAACCAATCCTTCTCTGGAATGGCCCCAAACCTTTGGAACTCTCTCCCTACTGAGATCAGATGCAACCCATCCACTTCCCTCTTCAGGAAAGAAGCAAAATGTTTTCTCTCCATCAAATTCCTCTCTCACTGAGGACTTGACCAGGTCCCCACTCTCTGTTTAGATCCCGCCCTCCATCTGTCCGCTGTCTCCTGCCACTCTATAATTTGCCTGAGCCCTGGACCTATGCTACACTGCACTCTTCATGCAAATCTATACATATCCACCCCGGGGGAAACTGTGCTTTGACTCTCCCCATTCTTACATCTCCCTTCCTCGACTTCCTCAGAACTTTTATGTACTCTATCATTTGTATTCTTCTTTGATTTATTGTCGCTATGTACGTTCACTCACACTTTATGTAAATCTGGTTCTGGCTGCTTCTTGCTTACATACCCCACTGCATTTCGTCTACTCCTTTTTTACCGTTAGCACTTATTTTTATTTGCCCTCTATGCTTACTCTGTAAAGTGCTAGTTTCATGATCTTGAGTGCTATGTTGCCATGCTCGTTATCTACCTCAGGGAAATACTGTGCACCTACTCTCCCTACCCTTGCAACTCCCTATTATATCTACCTCAGAATGTCATGTCCTCGCATCCCTCTATCAGATTCTTCTTTTATATAATGTTGATATATATTTTTATTTACGCTTTATGTAACTCTGGCACTTGCTGCTATTTTGCCTACATATCCCACTGTATACCGTTTGCCCTTTTTACCGTTACTGTATATTTTGATCTATTCTCAATGTACCTCATGTTATTGTGCTTAATCCGTAAGGCTCTCTGATACCTTCGAGTCTAGTTCACGCTATATAAAACTCACAAGTAAATTAACCCTTGCACCTCACCTTCTGCAGCAGTGTGAAGGAAGGAGACCCCCACATGCCGTCCGTGGCATCTCCTGCGAAGTCATCGCACCCAACTCTCTTCCCAACCCCAACACCTCACCTTCTGCAGCAGTGTGAAGGTAGGAGACTCCCACATGCCATATGCGGCATCTCTGGCGAGGTCATGGCACCTAACTCTCCTCCCAACCCCTGCACCTCACCTTCTGCAGCAGTGTGAAGGGAGGAGACCCCCACATGCCGTCCATGGCATCTCCGGCGAGGTCATGGCACCTAACTCTCTTCCCAACCCCTACACCTCACCTTCTGCAGCAGTGTGAAGGCAGGAGATGCCTACATGCCGTACATGGCGCATCGAGCCGCGAATCCTCCAACGAGGTCCAGCAGGTCTTGGTGAGGTCAACAGTGGCGGCTTCTCCGCTAAGGCGGAGGAGCGTTGCCCCACTGCACAAAAAGGTAAAGTAAAATGACAATAACGTATAATTATTATCATTTTATTGTTCCAATTGCATGCAGTCAGTGGCCTGTATGCAGTGTGGGGGCTGGCCAGAGCAGGGGAGGAGTGGTTTGCACTCCCAAAGTGCGCATGAACCGTTTGGCCAGCCCTCTTGGGCCGACCAAACAGTCATGCGCACTTAGCATGTTCCTGCGAGGCTGCATTACACAGCCTGGTGAGGAACATGCACAGACTCCCTGTTCCAGTCTGAGCGCCGATCCACGGCGCTCACACTGTTGTGATTGGCTCAGGGGAGCCTGTGTGCCGGGTGCTTCCTGCTGCCGCCGGACTGCAGAAAGGAAGAGGACGCAAGGGAGGTGGCGGCCGGCCGTTCCAAGGTAACTTTTTTTTGTTGTTGTTAATTAAGCCCCCACCCGCCCCACCACCCCCATCCGGTAGCAGCTGCTACTAGAGGTCAACGCAGCCTCCCTACATCCCACCAGGCTGCCTTGGGCCATCAAGTGCCCAAGATGGCCACTTCAACATACCCAAATGACCAAGCAAAAGGGGCGTTAGACCAGCTTTGGGCCTTTGTGGGGTACCCACCCTGGACGCACCCCGAGTCCCGCTCCGTGGCTCCACTGACTGCAGGGTTGGGGGGTTGAAATAGGAACTTCCTTTCGACACCTTCTGAGCTGGAACCATCCAATAATGGCGCCTCAGTCAGCGCGCCCAAAGCCGTCCACACCCTCCTGGAGGAGGAAGGCTTCAATCCTCCTCCTCCACACCCAATCACTCGATTATCTCACTATAAATCCTGCACTAAAGTGAGGCCTGTCGACGAGAGGGACGTGTGTCAACCACAGTAACAGAGCGCGCGGGCCAGGCGCCACCCTTGCACCCCAGCAGACATCGGGGTGCCCCGTCCCATGGAAGCAGGGCCGCAGCAGAGCACAGAGGCCCTTTCTTGGCGGCGGCGCCATGGCTCTATGGCGGCCCTGTGGGGAGGCGGGCCCGCCCGGCCCGGCCGCAGTCTGCCCCGGAATCCCAGCTATTTCTACCCGCTTTTTATTATGGTGTGTGTTTATTGTGAAGTGTGAGGGGCGCTGAGACGTGTCGGGGAAGTGAAGGGCACGGGATGCCAGGTAGGGCCTGGCGGGGCGCCAAGACTCGCCGGCCTCTGGTGAGGCGCCTCGGTGCTGACATGCGGCACCAGTGCAGCGCCCCTGACGCGCCTCAGTCCTCGACAGCACGCTCCTGTACTGAGAGCTGGGTACAGCTCTGCCAATGTACATCCATCCTGCCATGCTGCACTGAGGTTTACCCACAGATCCGCCAATGTACATCACTCCTGCCCTGCAGCGCCCCCAACGCGCGTCAATCATCCACAGCACGCTCCTGTACTGAGAGCTGGGTACAGCTCTGTCAATGTACATCCATCCTGCCAGGCTGCACTGAGGTTCACTCACAGCTCTGTCGATGCACGTCTATCCTGCCCTGCAGCAACAACAGTCAGTGCAGCACTGAGGTTCACTCACAGCTCTGTCAATGTACATCACTCCTGCCCTGCAGCGCCCCCAACGCGCCTCAATCCTCGACAGCACGCTCCTGCACTGAGAGCTGGGTACAGCTCTGTCAATGCACGTCTCTCCTGGCATGCTGCACTGAGGTTCACTCCCAGCTCACTCAATGCAGGTCTATCCTGCCCAACAACAGTCAGTGCTGCACTGAGGTTCACTCACAGCTCACTCAATGCAGGTCTATCCTGCCCAACAACAGTCAGTGCTGCACTGAGGTTCACTCACAGCTCACTCAATGCAGGTCTATCCTGCCCAACAACAGTCAGTGCAGCACTGAGGTTCACTCACAGCTCTGTCAATGCAGGTCTATCCTGCCCAACAACAGTCAGTGCAGCACTGAGGTTCACCCACAGATCTGCCAATGTACATCACTCCTGCCCTGCAGCGCCCCCAACGCGCCTCAGTCCTCGACAGCACGCTCCTGTACTGAGAGCTGGGTACAGCTCTGCCAATGTACATCCATCCTGTCATGCAGCACTGAGGTACCCTCACAGCTCCACCAGTGTACGTCTATCCTGCCCTACAGCGCCTCCAACGCGCCTCAAACCTCAAGAGCACGCTCCTGTACCGAGAGCTGGGTACAGCTCTGTCAATGCACGTCTCTCCTGGCATGCTGCACTGAGGTTCACTCCCAGCTCCGTTAATGTACATCTATCCTGCCCTGCAGCTTCACCAACGCACCTCAATCCTCAAGAGCACGCTCCTGTACTGAGAGCGGAGTACAGCTCTGTCAATGCGCCTCTATCCTGCCCTGCAGCACTGAGCTTTGCTCACAACTCTCCCCATGTGCCTCTACTATGAACTGCAACAAACCTTGATATTCCGGCCCAGGGGCAATGTCACAGCTCCGCCGAGACACCTCAATCCTGCCCCACAGCGCACTCTACCCATCCAGGGAGCCACACACAATCCTGACCAGCAGCAAGTGGAAGCCACAGTCAGCTTTGCCAATGTCCCTCAATCACCACCTACAACAACTCCTCACTCATAGCTCTGCCGATGCACCTCAATCCTGACCCGCAGCGCACTCTACCTATCCAGGGAGCCACACACAATCCTGACCAGCAGCAAGTGGAAGCCACAGTCAGCTTTGCCAATGTCCCTCAATCACCACCTACAACAACTCCTCACTCATAGCTCTGCCGATGCACCTCAATCCTGCCTCACAGCGCACTCTACCCATCCAGGGAGCCACACACAATCCTGACCAGCAGCAAGTGGAAGCCACAGTCAGCTTTGCCAATGTCCCTCAATCACCACCTACAACAACTCCTCACTCATAGCTCTGCCGATGCACCTCAATCCTGCCCCACAGCGCACTCTACCCATCCAGGGAGCCACACACAATCCTGACCAGCAGCAAGTGGAAGCCACAGTCAGCTTTGCCAATGTCCCTCAATCACCACCTACAACAACTCCTCACTCATAGGTCTGCCGAATATTACCGAAGGGAAAGAGGGCGATAACTTAAAAACCCATGTGGTATCTCTCATAAAGGCCTCAGTTCAGATGGATGAGAGTGAGGTAGATATCCAAAGATTACACAGAGACCCCTTCAGGAGAAATCCAGGTAGAGTGAAGCCAAGGAAGATCCTTAGCAACTTTCAGACATATGCTCTAAAAGAAAAAATCCTCTCGTCTACATTAAAATGAATATCCCTAAAAGGCCCAGATTTCTCATATGAAATTAGATCAGACTTATCGCGGGTGACCCTAGACAGACAATGGGAGCTGGGTAAGCGCATGGATGACTTTAAAAAAAGCGGGGGCAACTGTACAACTCAAATTCCCTGCATCTCTAGGAGTAATGTACAACAATAAAATGCATACGATAAGAAGTACAAGGGAAGCAGATGAGATGCTAGATAACATTAAGGGAGGTGGGGGGGCAGTTGAGGGGTAAGTAAACGAAGAGAGGTTATATTTGGATATTCGCAACATATATTCACGTAGTTATTATTGGTGGTGGGTGCCCGCGGTGCAATAAAAGAAAGTTGGACTAACATCAGGTCCAAGAAGAAGAAGCAGGGGAGGGTTCTCCAGGGAAGGGTGGAGGGAGGGAGGGAAGGATGGGGGGTGCACTGGGTGGGGAGCATATGGAAAAAAATGAAAAAAAATTCCTCAAACACCTCAGAAAGATTTAACGGACTCAGGATAATAGGGATATGCCCATCCAGATTTTAACATGGAATGTCAATGGGTTACGTGTGAAGGGGCGCAGAGATAAGATATTGCAATACCTTAGAGATTCTCCTGCTCAAATTCTGATCTTACAGGAGACACATTTGGTAAAAAAGGAATGCGTCGAGCTCTTTAGAAAACAAAGATGGGTACAACAAATAATAAGTACTGACCAGAGTGCGAACATAAGAGGGGTCGCAATAGTAGTGAAAAAACAAGCAAAAATATGGGTGTCACAGATGAGGGCAGATAAAGGGGGTAGGTGGATTATAGCAGGTGTAAAAATAGCTACTAACATTAGTAGGGTATTACGGCCCAAACCATGACTGTGAACCACTCAAAAATTTGTTTTCAAATCTGTTAGATTTTTCCGGCCCGATAATTATGGCAGGAGACTTTAATGTAGTAATGCATCTAAAGTTATACAAATCAAATAAAACTAGAGCTGTACCGACGTCTACATCACGAGCTCTTTTAAAAGATATGAGTCAGCATACTCTGTGCGATCTCTGGAGAGAGAGAGAGAGTAGGAAATCTACAAGGTACCTCATTTCATAATAAGACATATGGGAATAGATTGAGAATAGATTTTTTAGTAGACTGGAGCCTCAGATGGGCCACCTTATAACCAATATCTAAAATGTCCTCTCTATCAGATCACTCGGCGGTCATATTAACAATTAAAGACAGTATTAGGTATATAGAAAGTGGACGCTAGACCGTACCAGATTGGCAGACAGAGAGGTAATGGATAAGCTAAAGGTAGAGGTTATAGAATTTATTAAGATCAACAGTGGTTCTGCTTCAAATGGGATTGTTTGGGATACCCTAAAAGCATTTATCAGAAGTAAGATCACCAGTGCAGCTTGTCACAGAAATAAATGCTATAGGAGAGAAATCTCTCGGCTAGAGGATGAAATGGAAGAAATAGAAACGGAGATAAAAAGATCGGGAACAGAGGGGGCCAGGGCCGAGTTAGAAAGGAAGCAGCTCCTGTTGAAGAACCAAATGTCAGAAATCCTCCAAACTAGGATTAGGAAGAGATGGGATGCTAGCAAGCATGCACATTTTGAGTATGGAGAGGGGGCAGGGAAACTCCTAGCCTGGAAGACCAAGATGGATCAGAATAGGAACCGGATTAAGGCGGTCCAGTCCGGGAATATTCTGAAGAATGAGACAGATTGAAGAAGCTTTTAAGGAATTCTCCAGGATCCTATATACGGAGGAGGAGAAGACTGCAGATGCAGAGATTGAGGGATGGTTAGCTGACTCTATCCAATCTATAGATGCTAATCAGCAAAAAATCTTAAATCAGGGGATCACCCAAGAGGAAGTTGTTTTGGCCATTCAGTCAAGTAAGGGGGGCAAAGCCACCGGGCCAGATGGTATTCCAGTGGAATTATACAAAATCCTTGTGGAGGTGCTAACTCCACTTATGACGAGTGATGGGCGAGATATTAGATCAAGGGGTGCAAATGCAAAATTCCTGGAATGAGGCTACTATTACCATTATTTTGAAATCGGGTAAGGATCCGGCTATATGTGAATCATATAGACCGATATCTCTCCTGAATTCAGATTATAAAATCTTCACTAAAATTTTGGCAGGGAGATTAACTAAGATTGCGGGTCAAGTGATACATAAAGATCAGAGGGGCTTTGTGAAGGGGAGCTACCTGCATGAACTTACCTACGAGTTAATTGGGGCCATTGATTTTGCAACAACTTATGGAACCCCACTAGCAATAACAACATTAGACGCCTCTAAAGCCTTTGATAGGGTGAGGTGGTCCGATCTATTCTCAGTTTTGAAAAGATCTAGGAGATAAATTCTGTAGAGACATCCAACTTATATACCAAGACCCTACAGCAAGAGTCTTGGTGAATGGGAACTTATCGTCGTCTTTCAAAATACTCAGGGGCACAAGACAGGGCGGTCCTCTTTCCCCCCTCCTGTTTAACTTTTATATTGAACCCTTCGCTCATAAACTCAGAACCACAATCGACATTCCCCCCTTTCATCTTGGAGAGTGGGTCAGGAAGGTCGCGTTATACGCAGATGACTTCATGGTTTACTCCTCTGATCTCGGGGCGGCCTTACCGACTATTTTACGTATGGCATTGGATTTTGGCGAGGTGTCGGGGTACTTAGTTAATGAAAACAAAAAACAGAGGTTATGGTATGGAATCAGAGAAGTGAAACTCAGTTGATCAAGAAGGAAATGCGATATCTGGGCTTAAAGATAGTGCAAGATATAAATGCAATCGCAGAAACTAATCTGAGGAGAGTGTTAAAAGAGATTGTGCAACTAATGAAGGGATGGGCACACCTCCCGCTAACGATTCTAGGGAGGGTGAACTTGGTCAAGATGACTATACTACCAAAGATTACTTTCCTATTTAATACCATACCATTGCACTTTGAAAAAGCCACCGTACAGAAAATCCAGCAGGCAATAAATGCGTTTATTTGGGCATATAAGGGGATCAGGATCTCCTGGAAAAAGCTGCGGAGAAAGAGGGAGAAGGGAGGATTATCCCTCCCAGATATACAATACTATGCATGGGCTTCCAATTGACAAACTCTAGAATGCTTGCAAAGACACCAGATGGATATGTAATAGGGTTAATGTTTTCGGCAATGCTAAAAGTAAGTAAGGCTGATGTAGATGGCTTCCTTTTTAAATTTGGGGACCCAAAATACTTTAAAAAAAATAAATTAAAGGTATTACAATCAATGGCGAAGATGTGGCATTATGTTAGACGACTTTTGAAACTAGACTACTACTCACACTTTGCCCCGATCTGGGATTCGCCAGGGGCTCCGGAGTGCCTTAATGACAAACTGGCGGTACCCATAAAAAACGCGGATCTAAGGATCTGGGGGGATCTGACACGCAAGGGGAGTCTTTTACCCTGGCAAGATCTAAATGGGCTGATGAAGGGCAGCCTGTCAAAGTTTAAATATATACAACTAAAAAGCTGGGAACAAAGTCGAAAATCGGCATTGGGAGTAGGTAACACCTTGGAGGAACAAATGGCCACAAAACCATCAGGAAATAAGGAAGTTGCATTCTGGTACTGGCAAATACATGACACTATGGACGGAGATTTTAAGCTGGCAGAGGAATTGTGGGGAAGACACTTGCTGAGGGAGCAGCTGCAGAATATTTGGCAAGTATCAATGCGCACACTTTACCTCATTGTCAAGCCTGCTTTTTTTTTTTTTTTTTTTTAAAGAGAAACCACTTTTTCTCACTTCACAGGGCATACATAACACCTGAAAAATTGTCAAAGATGGGGAAAGGAAGTCGAACCAGCTGTGCAAAATGTGGCTTGGAAAAAGCGACAGATGTCCATATGTTTTACCAATGCCCGGTAATCAGAGTGTTTTGGGACAAAGTGGAAATTACCATATCAGATATTTTTGGACGGCAAATGAAGGTAAGCCTATCATTGGTTATTTTTGGTGTGGTGGATGGCCTTACGGGTTTTTTTTAGAGACCTGTTTTATGCAATTCTACTTGCTAGAAGAGAAATCTGCCGTAAATGGGTGGGAAGCGCGCCACCGCAGCACTCGGAATGGCTGGAGTCCCTTCTATATATGTCTAGGATGGACTTGCTAAGGAAAGAGTCTAAGAAGAAAGGCTTTTGGAAGCCCTTAGAAGTATAGATTGCGGGTCCGGAAATGCTGCCGCAAAACGCGGGGGGTAATGAAGATATATGAATTATAAATATGTCCAATGATTACACCGGTAAAACTTTCTGGTTTGCTGCAGGGTCCCTCCGTATTTTGTCTCCGAAAGCAGCTGCTGGTGTGAAGTTAACACCGTGAGAGAGAGTCTACCGCAGGAAGGTTAATGTTCATTGTGTTGTGCCCTCCAGTGGTTGGTTTTCCCTCTCCTGAAATAAGGGCAGAAGAAATGGACATTGTTCCTGAGGTGAATGAGGACAAAAAAAAAAAAAAATGCTGACCAGCAGCACCTTCAACTGGAAGCCACAGTCAGCTCTGCCAATGTCCCTCAATCACCACCTACAACAAGTCCTCACTCACAGCTCTGCCGATGCACCTCAATCCTGACCCGCAGCCAGGGCCGGACTGGCCATAGCGGGCACCGGGCGTTTCCCCGGTAGGCCGCTAGGGTGGGGGCCGGTTTTGGGCCCCTGGGGGGCCGTTTTTGTTACCGGGGGTCGGCAATATCGGCCCCCTGTAACAAAATCGGCCGAAACCGGCCCTCGCAAACTGCTCGGCTGCACTCCCCCTCACCCCAGGGGGGGCCGGCTGAGCAGTTTGCCAGGGCCGGTTTCTGTTCCCAGTCCGGCCCTGCCCGCAGCACACTCTACCTCACCTATCCAGGGAGCCACACACAATCCTGACCAGCAGCAAGTGGAAGCCACAGTCAGCTTTGCCAATGTCCCTCAATCACCACCTACAACAACTCCTCACTCATAGCTCTGCCGATGCACCTCAATCCTGCCTCACAGCGCACTCTACCCATCCAGGGAGCCACACACAATCCTGACCAGCAGCATCTGCAAGTGGAAGCCACAGTCAGCTCTGCCAATGCCCCTCAATCACCACTTACAACAACTCCTCCTCACTCATAGCTCTGCCGATGCACCTCAATCCTGCCTCACAGCGCACTCTACCCATCCAGGGAGCCACACACAATCCTGACCAGCAGCATCTGCAAGTAGAAGCCACAGTCAGCTCTGCCAATGTTCCTCAATCACCACCTACAACAACTCCTGCAATCCTGGCCAGAGGCTCATTCACAGCTCCGCCGAGACACCTCAATCCTGCCCCACAGCGCACTCTACCTAGCCAGGGAGCCACACACAATCCTGACCAGCAGCAAGTGGAAGCCACAGTCAACTCTGCCAATGTCCCTCAATCACCACTTACAACAAGTCCTCACTCACAGCTCTGCCGATGCACCTCAATCCTGACCCGCAGCACACTCTACCTCACCTATCCAGGGAGCCACACACAATCCTGACCAGCAGCATCTGCAAGTGGAAGCCACAGTCAGCTCTGCCAATGTCCCTCAATCACCACTTACAACAAGTCCTCACTCACAGCTCTGCCGATGCACCTCAATCCTGACCCGCAGCACACTCTACCCATCCAGGGAGCCACACACAATCCTGACCAGCAGCATCTGCAAGTGGAAGCCACAGTCCGCTCTGCCAATGTTCCTCAATCACCACCTACAACAACTCCTGCAATCCTGGCCAGAGGCTCATTCACAGCTCCGCCGAGACACCTCAATCCTGCCCCACAGCGCACTCTACCTATCCAGGGAGCCACACACAATCCTGACCAGCAGCATCTGCAAGTGGAAGCCACAGTCAACTCTGCCAATGTCCCTCAATCACCACCTACAACAACTCCTCATTCACAGCTCTGCCCATGCACCTCAATCCTGACCCACAGTGCACTCTACCCATCCAGGGAGCCACACACAATCCTGACCAGCAGCATCTGCAAGTGGAAGCCACATTTATCTCCGCCAATGCACCTCAATCTTCACCTTGAGTACATTTTCCTTCACCGGATCAGTGAGTCTCACCTAGCTCTGCCAATGGACCTCAGACCTGACACACAGCAAGTGCTGCTATCGCAGTCCCAAGCCTCGTTCCCGCCCCAGTCCTGGCCAACTTCTCCCTTGAGTCTACTACGCCTCATACAGCTCTGGAAATGCGCCTCTGTCCCGACCAGCTACAGACTACAGCTCTGGAAATGCACCTCTGCTCTGTCCAGATCAGCGACAGCTCTGGAAATGCACCTCTGCTCTGTCCAGATCAGCTACAGCTCTGGAAATGTGCCTCTGTCCCGACCAGCTACAGACTACAGCTCTGGAAATGCACCTCCGTCCAGACCAGCTACAGGCTACAGCTCTGGAAATGCACATCTGTCCTGACCAGCTACAGCTCTGGAAATGCACCTCTGCCCTGACCAGCTACTGCTCTGGAAATGCACCTCTGCCCTGCCCAGCTACAGACTACAGCTCTGGAAATGCACCTCTGCCCTGCCCAGCTACAGCTCTGGAAATGCAACTCTGCCCTGACCAGCTACAGACCACAGCTCTGGAAATGCACCTCTGCCCTGACCAGCTACAGCTCTGGAAATGCACCTCTGCTCTGTCCAGATCAGCTACAGCTCTGGAAATGCACCTCTGCTCTGTCCAGATCAGCTACAGCTCTGGAAATGTGCCTATGTCCAGACCAGCTACAGACTACAGCTCTGGAAATGCACCTCCGTCCAGACCAGCTACAGCTCTGGAAATGCACATCTGTCCTGACCAGCTACAGCTCTGGAAATGCACATCTGCCCTGACCAGCTACAGCTCTGGAAATGCACCTCCGTCCAGACCAGCTACAGCTCTGGAAATGCACATCTGTCCTGACCAGCTACAGCTCTGGAAATGCACATCTGCCCTGCCCAGCTACAGCTCTGGAAATGCACATCTGCCCTGACCAGCTACAGACTACAGCTTTGGAAATGCACCTCTGTCCTGATCAGCTACAGCTCTGGAAATGCCTCTGTCCCGACCAGCTACAGACTACAGCTTTGGAAATGCACATCTGTCCTGACCAGCTAAAGCTCTGGAAATGCACATTTGTCCCGACCAGCTACAGACGACAGCTCTGGAAATGCACATCTGTCCTGACCAGCTACAGCTCTGGAAATGCGCCTCTGTCCCGACCAGCTACAGCCTACAGCTCTGGAAAAGCACCTCTGCTCTGACCAGCTACAGCTCTGGAAATGCGCATCTGTCCTGACCAGCTACAGCCTACAGCTCTGGAAAAGCACCTCTGCTCTGACCAGCTACAGCTCTGGAAATGCGCCTCCGTCCTGACCAGCAGCACATGCTGGCAGAGTAGGGCCGGGAGCCACAGACAGTCATGCCAATGCACCTCATTTCAGACCAGCAGTGGCTCCTGCAATTCCAGAAACAAGGCTCAAATACAGCTCAGTCAATACACCTCAACCCTGTCCAGCAACTAATTTGACAGAATACAAGTCCACAAAGAGCTGTGTCAATGCAGCTCGATGCCCAGCAGTAACATAACAGAACGTGTATTTGTAAAGCACATGTTCACCCAAAAGAGCATCTTGGCGCTGAATAACAGATGTTTATGGTTACCCAACTCAATGGTACTCATTTTATCGACCTCAGAAGGATGAAAGGCTGAATGGACCTGCTGGGATTTGAACCTGTGACCATGCGGTCAAACACAGGCCCCACAGTGGACGCATTAGTGCACTAAGTCACCAGACCCGGCTACTGCCTGAGATGGGGCACAGTGTAGCTTTCCCAAAGCATCAGAAACCCAACGTCTAGCAGGCCCTGCCATTCCGACCCGAGAGCGGTTTACACCAAGCTGCTGATGCACCTCAGTCCTGACCCGGAAACCTCACCTGTACCTCAGTCACCACGTGAAGGACCATCCGCTCCTTCAATATTGAAACAGGTACTCAGCGGTGCCAAAGCATTTGACCTTTGACCTGGGCTCCTCTTGCGATGCCATCACAGAGGCCCATGCCGTTCTCCCATTAGGTGTACTGGCCCTATAAGTAGGCGAGCCACTGAAAGCTGAGCCAGGCTCGAGCCTCAAGCCTGACTCTGGCTCGGGTTGAGGTCCTATTGTAACCTCGAGCCCATAACGAACCAAGCTTTTAAGATGCCTTCTGTCTGCCTGCCTCCCCCATGCCAGGATGTGGCGTTAGCAGGGCTTTAAGTGGGCCGGGTCTCACCGGGTCTGAGCACTGGCAGTTTTTTAAAGGGGGCCTCGACACGGGTCTCTATCGGGCTCTGTTTTGTGCCCTGGCACAGGCGGTCCGTTTTTTTACGGACTGCATTGAGAGCTGGCACATCATGTGCACGTGCTCACACTGCTCAATTCTCACGTCATGCCAGGTGAGCGTTGAAGGAGAAGGAAAATCCTTTAGAGACTCATTTTCTCTCTGGATTTCCCTTCTCTTTTTGAAACTCCGGAGCAGCAACATTGTCCTGGTGTCAGCAGGGCTTTAAGTGGAAGCTTTTTCAATATTATATACAAGCCATAGTTGCTGCTTATTTATCTTATGCAACTAACAACCATTGACAAAGCCAATAGTCCTGACTTGTTGTAGGTTTGATGTTACTTGTTGTATTATATATCTAGATGCAATGACAGAAACAGAAAAATACAAGTCGGGCGGCACACTATGCTAAGCACAGATTTTTAGCTTATGTGCTTTTAAGCCGCGCCCTTAATTACATTGGCCACGCCCCTTTGAGAGACCCTCCAGTTTTTTCATCCCACTTAAAGCCCTGGGCGTTAGGGCCAGAACTGCCGACCAGGTTGAAGTCCAGGCGTCGGATCAACATCCTGTATTAGTGGGCAAATTTTGAAATCACCCCTGGCTACAAACAATGTATGTGACCTTGTGTAATGTAACTAACACTCATGTAACACCTGTGAGTCGAGTTCATGCTATATAAAAACTGGAGAATTTTTTTTTTTTTTACAAAGAGGTAAAAACAAAGCCCTAACATAAGGAAAGAAATATATATACCAGTCCCTGGCTGATTTGTACAAAGTGAAAACTTGAACCCTGGATAAGTTGTGGCTTCACCGCTTAAATTGGGTGATCTTGGGAAAATATTTTATTTCACCCAAACTCTTTCTTCCTCATTATCGCGCATATAAGCACTTTTAAATATGTGAATTCAGAGTACCCGTCGTACAAAAATCTATTGTGCTTGATTTACCAGGCTATAATGTTGCACTATAATAACCTGGGTAACCTACAGTGCATACATGACCACTGTCTTGCCTCTAGTGCGCTGACGGTTCAAGTTTTAAAACTATCACATTTGATAAGTCCTTCTCGGTGTAGTGCTGTAAAGTCATTTACTAGTGCCAAAGCTTCACATATTAAGGAACACACCTTTATGAATTTTGAAGCGGCTTCGTCATATTTTCAAGTGATGTTTGCTGTGTGATTTACATGGCAAACATTTTCAGATGTCAGCTCGTGCACGAGCTCCAAGATCCGAGTCAGACCTCTGGCTCGGCTTTGGCTCGTCTCCCTGTAAATCTGCTGGCTCGCCCACTTCTAACGGGCCCGCAGCACGCTTCACTGTTCTACGGCGGGGACCACACGAAGCTCTGCCGAGGAACCTCACACGTGTAGCAGCTACTGCTGTAACGTTAAGTAAACCCTCCCAATTACCAGCGCTGCTCCTATTCCAATCTAGGGGACCTCAGCTCCACGAATGTACCTCAAGCTCAGCTCTTCATTGGGAAACACGCTCAGCTCTGCAGTGCAGCGCAGCCGTGATCTGTGGCACTCTGTGAAAGGAATGGCTGCACCAAGGCTGACACTACTTCCGGTCACTGCACCAGACAGCTGGACCGACGTCCCCCAATTCTGACCTGCCCTCGCGATATTCTTTTATTAGCGCCTTACAGTCTACACAAAGCGCCCCACAAACACCATGCGGCTTAAGGAACAACAGCTAGACATTCCGGACACGTCACCTTCACCTGTCCGATAGTGCTCGACACACCTGGGAATGCAAGGCGTTGCCGTGCAGCGCCCTCTAATGGGCGATATGCGGTACTACAACTCTTCCAAGGCCCCTCACTCCAACTCAGCAGACTCGACTTCTTCAGTTCATCCCAGTAGCTCTACAAATGCACCTCGTGCACATCCTAGAACACACGCTGCCCCAAAGTCAGAGTAAGGAACCAGAGCACCGCCCAGGGAAGCAGGGACCCCACTCTCACCCCGAGACAGGGGACCTGTGCGTTTCTTCTCAAAACCAAGGCACACGGGGCAGCAGCATCTCACCCTCGAAGGGCAAACTAAGAGGAAATAAGAGCATATCCCTCTTCCAGGTCAGAAGCACATACAAGGGGGGCGGGGGCTATCACCCCCCCACGAGGCAGAGACATACAGGATCTGAGCATTTCATACACGAGTGGCGAGGACACACACAGAGAACCTGGACAGTCTGAGAGCAGAGACACACGGCCCTTAACCTTTCACTCTGAACTGGGACACACAGATCAGGGGAATCTCAATACATTTCACTCTAGAACACCGCACTTATCCAGCAACAAAGGACCCATCCCCTCTCACCTAGCAGAGAGAAGGGCTGGTCAGAACGTGTCACCTGTGGACAGGCTACCACCGAACAAGGAGTGCCCCATACATTTTTGGAGGGGGTTATTCCTTCAAGGGAAATGAAAAGGAGTGCTGCTGACACCCCCAGCAGCATACTCTGAAGCCATCCTTCATGCTGGCTTAAGTCCTGCGTGTGTCATAGGCCCCATCAATGTTTCGGGGGGTCATCTGCACAAAAGTATGAAGAGGGGGCTTGAACAGTGTAAGAAACCAACCTCTTCTGCGTGGTCACCCTGATTTTTTTTTGCCTTGACAGGTGAAAGCCTCCCTTTTAAATATTAATAAGTTACCCCTATACCGTGTAGCCCACAAAGCAAACTTCCTAGTATTTAAAAGCAGGGCAAGTAGAAATGTATTGTTAACATGTCCTTACAGTGACTAGCACCCAAATGCTATTTTTCACTGTGGGTGGCCTAGCTGTCCTATGTAGAAAACCAGAGAGCAGATTAAAATTCTAACAATGTAGCTCAGGAATGGGACTAGATAGACAAATAATTAAACAGCTATTCTTAATAGTTATTAAAAATCCAATTCAAGAACATTTTTATAAAGTTACCTTTTCTCTGGTTGAATTTTCTGGTGGCCAATTTGCATTTGCTCACCAACTTCTGGCCAGTAATTAGCAGCTGAATAGGTGTGAAATTTCTCCCAGAAGCTACACAAGAGATCACTGTGATTGACAGCCTGGCCCGAATGGGCAAGGATGCCTTCTTTGAACTCAGTAGAAGGGTGGGGTTGTGAGTATCCTTTTACCATTACAGTGTCAAATCCTGCTGGACAGATCTGCTGGGTTCACATATAAAAGTGGGGATGCACTTGAAAGTAAGGAAACAGGATGTCAAAACGATTCTTGTGTATCTACTGTCTGGTTGCTGGAGTCCCTGCTTTGGCCCTACCACACTTTGGTCTCTCGGTTTTATAAAGAACACAGTGAACATACACTTGAAATTTAGAAAACAGGATGCCACGACAGTTCTTTTGTATCTACTGTCTGGTTGCTAGAAGACCCTGCTTTTGTTCTACCAGACCTCTGTCTCTGGGTTAATTGGGGGTACCGTGGCTGCTTCAAACTGGGTTTTAGTGTTAGATGTTGGAGTACTCTAAGATTGCCATAGTACACGCTCCAAACACACCCCCAGCCCTCAGATCGCAAGTTTAGTGAACATTTCTAAAGTGGGTAGGGTTAGCCCCAGGAACCCTTTACCTCACTTGTTAGGGCGTCCCCTGGGGAATGCAGCTCGATGCCTAGCAGTAACAAAACATAACACGTGTATTTGTAAAGCACACGGTCACATAGAAGAGAATCTTGGCGCTGAATAACAGATGTTTATGGTTACCCAACTCAATGGTACTCATTTTATCGACCTCAGAAGGATGAATGGCTGAATGGACCCCAGTAGCTCATGCTAGGCATAAATGTGGCAATTCCAGGCACCCATTTCAGGACACTCCTGGACCGGAGGAAGAACAGGAGAGGACTAGGCCTGTTGTCTGATCTAAAAGGATCTCTGAAGAATTGGGTCTGCTCCATATTGTATTCAGGACAAGGAAGTGGACTCTAAGGGTCATTAGGCTGACCTCATATTAAAACTACAGGGATACAACAAGCTACAATAGGCCTTTCCTACAACTGCTCTGCTGACCAGTGACAACTGGACCTGGACTGGACTCCCCTTTTGGACTCTGTATGACACCCTGTGAGTCTCTACATGCCTCCCCTGAAGTCCTGCCGGCATTAGAAGTGAGCTCCTCTGGTAGATTGGAACTTAAAAGACTAAGTCGGAAGGTAAAATCTTTGCCCAAGACAAACCAAGTTCATGTATCTGACCCACGCTCCATCGCAAGGTTATTGAGATAAGCCTATATTTCCATGCCTGTTGTTATAGCTGTGAAACAGTCCATTGAGGATTTAAGGAAGCTGAATGCTCAACTGGTACTGCCACAAACGGAGGATTTAAGGAAGCTGAATGCTCAACTGGTACTGCCACAAACAGTACATAAAGAATCAAATGTTTGTACCATTTTAATGATGGAAAGGAGTGAATTAAACATTTTGTCCTGAAGAAGGTGGCTTGATCAAGGCTACTCCACCGAAACGAGTCAACGCCTAAAACTTTGTTAAATTTGTTAAAAGACAGCAATAAGACGAGGACAGGATAGTAGCAACCCTGCACAGTGCTGTCTATTATCGCAAATTCACAGTCACAAGACAAATAGAACTGTCTCAATTTTTCCTTTCCAAGGAGTGGGTAGTAAAATGAATTTGTATAACTGATGTATAGGATTTTAATGTTATGTATGTCTTTTTAAACTGCTGATTTGCACAATTTTTATGCATTATTGTAGTACTGTTAATTAAAAATATCAATTTATTAAATATCTTTATAAGTGCTTTAGCATCCTGACTAGTATTTACGGGACCCAGTGTGTGAGTGAAAGGTTGTGGTGAATAAGTGTGTGGATATTGTGATAAGCATTTTCAAAGGGAACACTTGTCTTAACTTTCATGTTTGGTATCAAACAACGTGCCTCATCACCCCTGACACAAATCTTGTGTCGAGGATGATGTGGCATGCACCCAGGTGGCTACCTTAAAGGTTTCCCCAGCCTTTCCTGTGCTCTGGCTGCCAGTCAACAGATGCTGCCGCAAGGCAGGAATCTGAGCCCCTGTCAAGAGATGTGGACTCTCTCAGGAGTCAGAAACAATGGCCTGGACAGGATGGAGGTCACACCTCCCTCCGTGAGAGGATGGCTAGTGAAGTGGCACATCAAGGCGGTGAGCTTCAAAGCCTTCACTGCCTGTGATACGCAACCAGGCTGCCTCACAAAGGAGGAAACAGCCTTCCCCTGCGCCTAGGCAGATTTTCAGAAAATTAGGCATTCAGGAGGTTATCCCCCAGAAGGCTAGCCATACCTCCAGGGTGGGCTACCCGGTCTGTACAGCTGAGGAAGCCTTCTGCCATTTTTAAAATTGGTATAATAGAGGGTTCTGGCGACACACCTCGGAGGTGGTCACCTCAGGGGCAGATTAGCCACTGGCGCTAGTAGCCAATGGCCACTTGCACCCACACCCCCAACACCCCTAAATCCAGGATTTAAGGGCTACTTCTGACACCAGAACCTCAATTCTGATCCGACTTGCAACAAAGAACACAAGAAGAAACCAGAGTCTGCAACAACAGGAGCAGCACAAACCAAAGGCATAATACTCTGCACCTGTGGCAACCTTCCTGGAGCTGCACAACTGTGACTCATCCTGGACCAAAGCTTTGTTCCCCCAAACAGAGGGACCCCTTTGAGAGCCAAAGGCAACTTCAGACTCCCCTGGACTAGTAGCACTCGTCCCACGCACACCGCTGGTAAAAAAAAAAAAAGGACGGGAACCAAAGAATCGTTCGCCATCGTGCCCTCTGAGGGATTGCCCAAAAGTAGATGGTCCAGTGCATTGTGGCAAATGTTGTCCTGACCTCCAGCAAGTTTCAGGCGGCTACCTGTTTCCCCTGGACCCCCGAACATCAAAATAATTTTCTGCTGAGCAAGGCTTGTTGGTTGTTAGTTCGGCAATCAGCACCTTTACTCAAGGATACACCTCGAGGGAACTCCGCAAAACATTAATCAGACGTCCACAGTGGCTTTGTTGTCGACTTTTTTGCACCCAGTTTCCCACAAGCACAGTATAAGCGGTAAAACCCGTTTCAACACCAACGACAGCCAGAACAATTCTGCACTCGGGCTTTTCGGGCCAGGTAAAATCGAACTGACTGTCGTGGCTTGGTCCTGGGACCCACATTGCCTTTACCCTCCTTGGGTTCTATGCAACTCGACCTGTAAGTGACCGATTGTCACTAGTGCTATTTACCATTGACCGCAATGATAACATTTTGCTGTACTGGTTTGCACTGATTTATTTTTGCTTCTAAAATCAATAACTCTAGTTAAACTTATCCGATTGACTTCGTTTTGGTGTCTAGGTTAATATAAACATCTGCTTTATTTTTTATAAATCGGTGTTGGATTTCTTTCTAGCTGTGTCAATTCCTTATCATCCATGTTGGTACTCAGAAATGCTTAACACATGTTCCATTAGCAAAGCCTAACTGCTCTTTGCCACTCTACCAGGAATGCACTAAGGATTTATCACTGTGACTCCAAGGACCAGCTTTGAAGTACTGTGAGAGTGTACTGCACGGTGAAGCCTAAGCCGCATCACACCGTAATACTCAACCTTCCTACATAGGTGTTACAGTGGTGGGATCCAGAACTTGTGTTTCTCAGTAGCACCTAGTCATAAGTGATTTTTGCACGAGCAATCCACTATTGACTTTAGGCAAAAAAAATTTTTTTTTCAATTATTTAAAATTAGAATGTTAGGGCCACATTCCAATAGTAACACAAGACTTAGGAAGTTAGTGTTATGTTTCATATGGAGGCCCTAATATAGACACGTTCATATATACCGTATATGGTCATAATCGTATTTGCCCCATTATGGTCAATCGTATATGCCCTATTATGGTCATAATCGTCTATGTCCTGGTATAGTCATGATCTCCTATGCCCTAATATAGGCATGATCTTTCACCTACATTAGTTCCCTACAGTACACAATGAACTCTGAGGGTTGAATGTTATCTAGTTTGTGGTTTGAACACTGAAGGGTTTTTCCCGAACACAGGCCTACAATGTACTCATAAATTATGCATGAGCATTCACCAGCTACATCTCCTGCATAATATGTATGTACAAAGTTCACCCCTGACGTCTTCCTCATGTCCAACAAAGACCAATACAAACCATACTAAGGGACGAGACACTTTAGGGTATAAATACACCACATCTTGCCACAGTAAGAAGAGGGAACCGAGACTTCCATGCCGACACACTGACCAGAGACGCTGAGGCTCCTGCATGCAGTCGCTCCAGCTGACAGCGGTCTAACACAGCCCTTGCGGGGTGTCCAACTCGAGACCAGGATGGGGTCCCACACTCTCTATTCAGGTAATGGGGTTCGACTAAATCCTAGAGGGATTCTTGGCTCTTAGGCTTTCAGACCTACACACATGCTAGGTACACTTAGGTACATCTAGTTAAGCATCGTAGGACTACGCGCACTTTTATAATGCATTTCATATATTCATGTATGTAACCATCATTATTGCAATATGGTAGAACTGTACTATCCTTTCACTTTTATCGTACTGCTGATAATTTATCTCTGCTATTGTCTGCTGGTTGTTGCAGCACATATATTCTACACTAGAATAACAACTGTTCAATAAATACTTATTGAAACGCCCAGACTGTTTATTCTGTGTAACTCTCTGAGACAAACCGAATAAGTAAGCACGAGTGACTGAGCGAAAAGTAGTACGATGTTTCCACGATTCTGAGGGATCAGGGTTGTCATGATCTAAGGTTGCCAGGAACTAATCTCTCCCCGATAAGAGGAGATTCTAGTGGCACTGTGAGCTAGCTAATGCAAATCAGGCTAACATACGCGGTGGGGGTGCACAGAGCCAGTTTGTCACCAAGCCCACAGTTTATTTTATCCAAAAGCGCAGATCCTGCAGGGGTACTATAGGAACTACACGACATTAGGAAAAGGTTTAAAAGTGGTTTTGAATTTTTTTTATTTTTTTTTTTTTTTTATAAAAGGTCCCAACATACAAGTAAAAGGTTAGGCACAATATGTTGGTAAGAATCTCGACCGTCAGTCATTCCAGCCCTGTAGGTCAGTGATCTGAGGATTTTGTACTAAGCTAGGGTCATTAGCTATAGAGTTACAGCTAAAAAGAAGGAACCTGAAAAAGCCCTCCACTCCTATATAAAAAGAAACTAGAGAGGGAGGGCCATTCCTCAGAGGAAGACCTTAAAGAGGGTGAGGATGATGCCCTAGCCAGGCTGATGATGGGGAAGAAGGTGAAGATCAAAACTCTATACTCTTTCCCAGACCTCCTTCACCAGTGGGAAGTGACAGGAGTCACTCTAGCAGACCCCCTAATGGTAAGGTGGTAGGAAGCCTTGAGGAAGAGCCTGATCTCCTCACACTAGAGGAGAAAAAGATTGACCTTGAGGAAAGGAGAATAGCCCTTGAAGAAAGAAGGGTCAAGATGGGCTTGAAGCCCAAAGATAATGGTTGCAGCAACTTTAATAGGGAGAAAGAGGAATCTTTTCACCCTAAGATCCCCAAAAGGATTGTTCCCAAGTTTAGTGATGGTGACGTCATTGATAAATGGCTTTCAGCCTTTGAGAGGTCCTGCAAAATGAGGATAGGTCACCAGTACTGGGGCTCTCTACTGAGAGTTATTCTCAGTCAAGGACAGATATAGACTTCTGACCCTTAATGAGGATGTGGCGGAGTCCTATCAGTATACGAAGAAGACATCGATAGAAGGATTTGGACTCACCACAGTGGAATACAGATTGAAGTTAAGGAGCACCCATAAAGGTCAAAACCAGACATGGGTGGACTGTATGGACTCTTCATTTAAAGCACTACAAGGCTGGATAAAAGGCAATGAGGTGGACACTTATCATGGGCTACATAATTTAATTATGAAAGAGCACATTTTAACTAATTGTACCACAGAGAAATTGCATCAGCATTTGGTGGATTCCATGTTGTCTTCTCCCAGAGAGCTGGGAAGGATAGCTGACAAATGGGTCAGAACCAGGTTGTCCGGAATGACCCATGGTGGGAGTGACCAGAAAAAAAAGGTGCTCATACTTCCCAGCTTGGGAAGGAAGTGAGCAACATCAAGGATAAAAAGGAGTTCTCAAAAGGCCCTAATAGTTCTTCTCAGGAGGGTGGGCCCGAGACTTCTCCCACACCAAAGGCAAAGGTTGTCAGAGTAAGAACTGGGACCCAGCAAAGACTTCTGGGTTATGTCATGATTGTAACCAGGCAGGACATAAAAAAGGAGATGCAGCATGCTCCAAAAAGTCCCCCAGTGGTTGACAATCCAAGGGATTGGCTAGGATAGATGGGGGGGGGGGGGGGTGGAGGAGTACTCTGGAGAGGCAGGAGGATACACTGAGCCTACTTTTATTTCCCTGGGATGGGTGGATATTGAAGCCCTGGCTGTCTTCCCTCCAAGCCTGGAGAAGTAAAGACAAAGGCCTAAATTCAATGGGACTGAGGTAGAGGCTCTGAGGGATGCAGGTGTCAGTCTCACTTTGGAGGCTGCTAGACTGGTTTCCCCAGACCAAATGATACCTGGTATAAGTCGCCAGGTTACCAATGCTGACAACGAGACTAAGCTCCATCCAATGGCCTTGGTAAGCTTAGAGTGGGGAAGGGTTAATGGCCCAAAGAAGGTGGCTGTTTCCCCTGCCATTCCACTGGAGTGTCTGTTTGGGAAATGATTTGGAGACATCTGCTTGGACAGAGGTGGAAAGAAAGGCTCATGCAAAAATGCTGGGTCTCCCTGAGTGGATGTGTGTACCACAAGAGCACAAGCAGCACATCAGGAAAGTCACAGGAGCTTGGATCCTGAAATAATGAACCAAGGCAGCCAAAGCAAGAGAAAGGACAAGAAGTCTGCTAAGGCAACTTCAAAGAGGTCACAGGACCAGGGGGAGAGTTCTCCTGAGGGAGATGCCCTGAAGAGGGAACTGCATCTGAAGAAGTCTGGCCTGACCTGGCAGAGCTCCTAAGTGCAAGGGGAACCTCCAGAGAAGACCCATGCCAAGGGCAATAGACATACCAAACTCCTGAAGCCCTTACGCAGCAAGCTGCAAAGCAAAAAGTGAAAGATGTCAGTGGCACAGATAGGGTCAACTGGGAAGATGGGCATCTGTACACTGAGGCCATGGACCCCAAACTAGTAGAGTGGTGGTCCCCCAAGTGTACAGGGAGTTCATTATTCTGATCTTAGCATATGACATTCCCCTAGCTGGACATCTGGGACAAAACAAAACCTGGGCCATGTTGGTTACCCTATCTTTTTGGCCCCAGATGTCTGAAAAAGTGAAGGGGTTTTATCGCCCCTGTCTCACCTGTCAAGCCAGTGACAAGACAGGGGCACAGCCAAAGGCTCCCTTAATTCCACTTCCAGTGGTTGGCACCCCCTTTGAGAGGGTAGGGATTGACATTGATGGTACCCCTGGCCCTCAAACTGCATCTGGGAACAGTTTCATTGTAGTAGTAGTGGACCATGACACTAGGTACCCAGGGGCAATTCCTCCTCAGGACTGTCACTGTCCCTGCAGTGGCAAGGCACTCCTTGGTATCTTCACTAGAGTAGGGTTACCTAAAGAGGTGATCTCTGATAGAGAAGCACATTTCATGTCTGCATACCTAAAAGCTATGTGGGATGAAGGTGGAGTGAGCTACAAGTTCACCATCTCCTAATTCCATTCCTATCACCCTCAGACAAATGGTTTAGTTTAAAGTTTCAACAAAACCATGAAAGACATGATAATGGGCCTCCCTAAAAAATTTAGAAGGAGATGGGATGTCCTGTTATCTTGCCTCTTGTTTGCCTATAGAGAGGTGCCACAAAATGGGGTTGGATTCATCCCTTTTTAACTTTTGTTTGGCCATCCTGTAAGAAGTCCTCTAAGTTTGGTGAGGGAAGGATGGGAAAAACCTGTCAAACCCAAACAGGACATAGTGGACTATGTACTGGGCCTGTTTTCACGCACGGCTGAGTACATGTAAAGATCAAACAAACATCTGCCGGAAGCTTATCAAGTACTGGTATGACCAAAAGCCAGCACTGGTTGAGTACCAACAAGGTCGGCTGGTGTGGGTGTTGATGCCTGTGGCTCCCAGGGCCCTCCAGGACAAGTGGACTGGGCCCTATCCCATTTTGGAGAAGGAAGGAAAGTAGGAAGTAGACTTGGGCACCCCTAGGAGTCCTCATATAGCTCTCCATGTAAATTTCCTAAAGCCACACCAGGACAGAGCTGACATGACCATGCTCATGGTCACTGATTTAGGCCAGGAGGAGGAAAGTGAACCCCTCCCTGACCTACTGTCAAACAACCCAAAAGGTAGCTCAGTAGAAGGTGCTGTTTTACCAGACTCTCTGTGAAACAGCAATCTAACTGAAGGCAAGTCCTCGGCCAGTTTACAGAGCTCTTTTCTTTTGACCCCTGGTCAGACAACATGGTGCACCCATGATGTGGACACTGGTGACAGCCTCCCTGTCAAAAACAAAATATACAGACTGTCTGATCATGTCAAAGTCTGCATCAAAGCTGAGGTAAGCAAGATGTTAGAACTAGGGGTGATTTAACCCTCTGACAGTCCCTGGGCTAGCCCAGTGATACTGGTCCCCAAACCTCACTCAAAAGGTGGAAAACCAGAGATGAACTTCTGTGTGGATTACAAGGGTTTAAATGCAGTCGCTGCAACTGATGTACACCCCATTCCAAGAGCAGATGAACTAATTGACAAGCTGGGTCCAGCCAAATTCTTGCATACTTTTGATTTAACATCAAGGTACTGGCAGATTGGACTCACCCAGGGAGCAAAGGAGAGGTCAGCATTTTTAACCCCAGAAGGCAACTTTCAATTTAAGGTGATGCCTTTTGGTCTAAACAATGCACCTGCCACTTTCCAAAGGTTGGTGGGTCAAGTTCTTTCAGGCCTGGACAACTTTAGTGAAGCATATCTAGATAATATAGCTGTGTTTAGTTCCAACTAGGAGAATCGCCTGGTCAACCTGGGGGAAGTTTTACAGGCCCTGTAGCAGGCAGGTCTATCAAAGCCAGTAAGTGCCAGATAGGGCAGGGTTCCCTTATTTACATGGGCCACCTTGTAGATATAGGCCAAATCCAACCTCTCCAACCCAAGCTCCAGACCATTCTGGAGTGGGAAGCTCCCAAAACCCACACCCAAGTAAGGGATATCCTTGGCTTGACTGGGTACTGCAGAAGGTTTGTGAAGGGGCATGGGACCAGTGTGGCCTCACTCACTGAACATATCTCCAAAAAGCAGCCTAAGAAGGTCTTCTGGACCACAGGCTGCCAAAAGGCCTTTGACATCCTGAAGGAGGCTATGTGCTCAGCACATGTCCTGAAGGCACCGGACTATGGAACGGGGTTCATTGTTTAAACATGGGATTGGGGCAGTGTTCTTACAAACAAATGATGAGGGCCAGGATCAACCAGTTCCCTCTATCAGCAGGCGACTCCTCCCTAAAGAGCAGCGTTGGACAGCGATCAAAAATGTGCCCGGGCACACTAAAAAAAAAGTGGCCCACATTTGCAAAATGCACATTTTCACAAAACACTGCTTCAGTTTTTTAAGTATTATGAAAAGGAGGGGGATTCTCTAAAAGAGGCACGCTTTCTTAACTTCACAGATAAAAAAAAATGCAAATGTTGCCAGGATTCTTTGTGCACAGAGAAGTTCACAATGGTGAACCGCACCTGTATATAAGTGAGGTCACTTCTGCTCGGGCCCCCTGCCCCTGCTCAATCTGCACACATTAATTGGCAGGCCCAGCGAGACGCTGGGAATGACATCTCCGCCCCGTTGGTAAAAGGGAGGTAATAGAGGCCCATCTGCCTCTGGAAAGGTAGCTCAGGCCCCACTGGGCGGCTTGCAGAATCTGAACAGCATAGACAGCCCAAATCTGCTAATATGCTGGTCAAAAAAGTGGCCAACAGCTGCACCTCAGATACCAGCCATTCGTCAGTGTGCCCGCCTTACCAATCGGACCCTGCTGGAGTGCCATTGAGAGGGAAGCCTTTGCTGTGGTTTGGTCCCTGAAGAAGCTGAGATCACATTTGTTTGGTACTCACTTCAAGGTTCAAACCAACCACAGGCCTCTCAGATAACTGATACAGATGAGGAGAGAACCCCAAATTCTTGAGGTTGTCCATTTCCCTACAGTGTATGGACTTTTGAGTGGAACACAGACCAGGGACTGACCATGCCAATGCAGATGGCCTTTCCGGGTTTTTCTACTTAGACGATGAAAACTACCAGGGGATAGGTTAGTTGCTCACCAACTTTTGTCTGGGGGGTGGCGGGGTCGGGACATGTAGTAACGTGCCCTTTTTGTATGGTCACCACCCACTTTGTGCTCTAATGCGGATTGTTATGTCTCTGAAAGTACACTGGAGCCTGCTGTTTAGGCCCCAATGCCAGGGCCAGTGCTCTCCTTAAAACTGATATATGTGAATTGGTAACCCCAATTGGCAAGGACTTTAACCTCCGTATAAGTATATGGTACCAGTGGTTCCCAGGGCATGGGTGTAAAAGGGGTCACCAGGGCCTGAAGCACTGTTTGTGCTACCCTGAGTGACCCAAGTAAACTACTGACTGAAGGTCTACCATTGCAGACTGCAGAAGCAGTGCAAACTGCTCGAACTCAACTCTGCCCTCACCATGTGCGGCAAAGTCAATGCACTATTTTTAATATATGCCAGTCACCCCTACGAAAGGTCCCCGGAGCCCAGGAGGTAGGGTGCATTATATTAAAGATGTGGACATGTAAGTGCAAGCTTGTATGTCCCTATAGTGGCCTTTACCATTAAAGGCTACTATAAGTGATAGGCGGTCCATAGGATAACATGGGCTGGCACCCAGGCAAAACCGAGGTTAGCAGCACCATTATGGTGCTGCCAAAATATGCAAGTTTGGTATCAAACAACGTGCCTCATCACCCCTGGCATGAATCTTGTTTCAAAGACGAAGTGGCATGCACCCAGGTGCCTACCTTAGAGGTTGCCCACCTGGTTGCCCCAACCTTTCCTGTGCTCTGGCTGCCAGTCAGCAGCTGCTGCCACCAAAGCAGGAATCTTACCCCCTGCCAAGAGGTGTGAACTCTCTCAGGAGCCAGAAACAATGGCCATGACAGGAAGGATGTCACACCTCCCTCCCTGACAGGATGGCTGTTGAAGTGGCACATCAAGGTGGTGAGATTCAAAGCCTTCACCGCCTGTGATATGCAACCAGGCTGCCTCCCAAAAGAGGGAACAGCCTTCTCCTTGCCCCCAGGCATATTTGCACCCGAGCAGGTGGGAATATTTGTTATTCAGGAGGTGTACACCCTCAGAAGGCTAGCCACACATCTAGGGTGGGCTACATGGTCTGTACAGCTGAGGAAGCCTTCTGCCATTTTGTTGAATAGAAGGTTCTGGGTAGAAAAGGTGACCCCCCCCCCGGGATGTGGTCACCTCAGGGGCTAATTAGCCGCTGGGGCTAGTAGCCCATTGGCATTTGCACCCACACCCCTATTGACCCTAAATCTAGGATTTAAGGGCTACCCCTGACAACAGAACCTCAATTCTGATCTGACTAGCAACAAAGGACACAAGAAGAGACCCATGTATGTGACAACAGGAGTTGCACGAGCCACAGGTGTGATACTCTGCACCTGTGGCAACCTTCCTGTAACTGCGACTCATCCAGGACCAAAGCTCACTTCCCCCAGACAGAGGGATCCCTTTGAGAGTCAAAGGCAACTCCAGACTCCCCTGGACTAGTGGCACTAGCCCCCTGCATACCACTACTGCATACCACAGGTAAAAACAACGTACTGGAACCAAAGAATGTATGACCATCGGGCCCACCAAGGGATCGCCCAAAAGTAGATGGTCCAGGGCATTGTGAGAAATGTAGTCCTCACCTCCAGCAAGTTTCAGGTGGCTACCATTTTCCTCCGGGCATCGAAATAACTTTCTGCTAAGCTTATGCGCTGCCAAGGCTTGTTGGCTGCCAGTCCGGCCACCACCACCTTTACTCGACGCTGCACCTTGAGGCAGCTCTACAAAATGGACGTCAGCAGTGGTCTTGTTGCCTACTTTTTGCACCCGGTTCCCCACCAACTCCCCTGCGGCTCCTGCTTCAGCACCAAGGGCAGCCAGGACAACTCTACACCCGGGCTTCTCGAGCGAGGTAAAATCAAACTGACTGTCGTGACTTGGTCCTGGGACCCGCATCACCTTTACCCACCTTGGGTTCCATGCAACTCGACTTGCAAGTGAAAATTGTCACTAGTGCTTTTAACCATTGACAGCAATGATAAAGTTTTGAAGTACTATTTTGCACTGATTTAATTTTGCTTCTAAAATCCTAACTCCGGTTATACTTATCCTATTGACTTTGTTTTGGTCTCTAAATTTATATAAAAATCTGCTTTATTTTTATAAATTGGTGGTGGATTTCTTTCTAGTCGTGTCAATTACTTATCGTAGATGTTGGTACTCTGAAATGCTTACCACATTTCTCCAGTAAAGCCTGACTGCTCTTTGCCACTCTACCAGGACTGAGCTAAAGATGTATTATTGTGAATCCAAGGACAATCTTTGCGGTACTGTGAGAGCACTGCATGGTGAAGCCTAACCAGCATCACCACATAATACTCCACCTTCCTACAGGGAGACATTGACAATGTTAAGTAGTGGCAAGAGAGCATCCTCAGAGACATTTTCAGAAGCAGCAGCTTTGAGGGAGTGGAGATGTTATCAACATCTGGGAGAGATAGGGCCGTGGAGGTGGACCATTGTGAGTTTCCATGGGAAGGTGTGGGTGTAAGAGACGAAGCAGGCGTGCTGTAATCGATGTGCTGTTTAGATCTTTGGTATTTTGTTCACTGAAGAGATTGATGGGACTAACTGCACTTTTCTGTGGAGTGAGGCACAGGTAGGTCAGGCAGGGGGCTGATACAATGCTTGATTTTCTTGAACAGTGTTCAGCTAGTGTTGGTAACTTCGCTGTACACTGCTTCTTCCTTACCTTCCTCACTCACTCAGTCAGTCTCAAGCCATGCTTCTTCCTCCCTCAACCACTCTCTCCCTGCAGGGTGTTTCTCCCTCACTCACTACCTCATCATGTTTCTCTCTTACTCACCACACTGTCAGCACAGCATTTCATCCTCTCTGACTGCCTGTGCAACGATTCTCTCTTATTCAGTCAGTACAGCATTTCATCCTCACTCACAGCCTGTGCGATGACTCTCCCTCACTCACAGCCTGTGCGATGACTCTCCCTCACTTGGCCTGTACAGCATTTCATCCTCACTCACTGCCTGTGCGATGATTCTCTCTCACTCACAGCCTGTGCGATGACTCTCCCTCACTTGGCCTGTACAGCATTTCATCCTCACTCACTGCCTGTGCGATGATTCTCTCTCACTCACATCCTGTAAAGCTCTTCCCCCTCAGTCACTGTCAGTGCAGCATTTCATCCTCACTCGTTGCCTGTGCTATGATTCTCTCCCACTCACTGCCTGTGGGATGACTCTCCCTCACTTGGCCTGTACAGCATTTCATCCTCACTCACTGCCTGTGCGATGATTCTCTCTCACTCACATCCTGTAAAGCTCTTCCCCCTCAGTCACTGTCAGTGCAGCATTTCATCCTCACTCGTTGCCTGTGCAATGATTCTCTCCCACTCACTGCCTGTGGGATGACTCTCCCTCACTTAGCCTGTAGTGTTTCATCCTCACTCACTGCCTGTGCGATGATTCTCTCCCACTCACTGCCTGTGGGATGACTCTCCCTCACTTGGCCTGTACAGCATTTCATCCTCACTCGTTGCCTGTGCAATGATTCTCTCCCACTCACTGCCTGTGGGATGACTCTCCCTCACTTAGCCTGTACAGCGTTTCATCCTCACTCACTCTTCTCTCCCACTCACAGCTTGTGCAGTTTCATCCTCACTCACTGCCTGTGTGATGACTCTCCCTCACTCACAGCCTGTACAGCCCTTTCCTCTCAGCTGCTGTCAGCAGAGTTTCATCCTCACTCATCCTCCTACAAGCATCACTCATTTTGCTCATCAGTAGTAGCCTGCTTCATCCCTCCTACTCCCTCAGACTGCTTTTTCATCCTCCTACATCCACCTCCCACACCATCTGCAACTTCTCTAATGTATGACGCTCATCACCCCTACTTCTCACTAATCAACCCATATCATGCTTCCTCTTCCCTTTTGATCACTTCTTTACTCACGTTTCGTCCACCTGTTTCCTTACCATTTTTTGTATCTTTTCCTTCCTTTTCTTTTTTTCTTACTCATCTTTTCTATCCTCTAATCAACATCCAATTCACCTTTTCCTCTGGTCCTTCGTTACCCACCGGAGCCACATTTCTGAAGATGGCTGAGGGTTTCCGACCGCTTCCACAGCTGTGAATTCATCTTTAGCCCGTATTTTTAGTGTCATGGGCGAGTTATGCACTCTGCCTTTCCAAATGCCCCAAAACATCACATTAATGTGAAGCTTAAATAAGTGTGGTGTTTATCCAGACCAGGGCCACCTAGCAGCTCAGAGTTGTTCTACTGATGTAACGTCTGATCCGATTAAACTGGCTTTTTGTTAAAATCTGCAAATGATGCAGCAGACGATGGATTTTGTGGCAAATTATACAAATCCATAATTACATATAAAAGGCCATGGCTGCAGAGTCGAATAATTCAGGTGCCCTGACTATAATGTATTACTTTGGTCTACTCATGTGACAAAATGAAAGAATGTGTTGGGCGAAGATCAAAGTTCAGTCGCCGGTCCACATTATCAGTGTTTTTTGCTTAATATATAGCGCCATGACAATGGCCACTGGAATTATGTAATTTATATTGGCCCAACAAGTTCTTTCAGGTTGGCTCGTACCTAGAAAGGCCGGTATTTATTTATTTGTGCAATTTATAAAGCGTGCAAATACCCGGGGGTGTCTCGGCGCTGCGGACTCGAAGGAAGCAGCTGAGTTGGAAGACTACTGGTTGAAGAGCCAGGTTTTCACTTGTTTCCTAAATATCAGGAGGGTGGGACTGGTTTTAATGTGGAGGGGAGAGTGTTCCACAGTCTGGCCGTGGCAACCGTGAAACGTCTATCTCCCCAGGATGTTTTCTTTGTGCGAGGGGTAATCAATAAGTGGGCTGAGGCGGAACGCAGGGATCTAAGTGGGTTGTAAGGATTAAGTTCATTTTGTAAAAACTTAGGTCCCATCTTGTTAATTGCTTTATAAGCAATGCACAATGCCTTAAATTTAGTTCGACTTCTGATGGGCAGCCAGTGAAGCTGCCGAATAACTCCAGAGATTGATTTAAACTTGGAGGAGCCGGACAGAATTCTGGCAGCTGAGTTCTGAACTAATTGCAGTTTATTAAGGACTTTCTCCTGGGCATTTAAAAAAAGTCCATTGCAATAGTCAACCTTTGACATCACTAATGCACACATAAGGGTCTTACCGGCACTAGGGGGGAGGAATGGTAGAAGTTTCCTTATCATTTTTAGGGTGTAGAAAGATGAGGAAACGACCGCGTTTGCCTGATGGATGAAAGACAACTTGTCGTCAAACATTACACCCAAGTTCCTGACCTTGGTGACAGGTACAGGAGGGGGTCCCAGATCCCTTGGCCACCAGGTGGGGGACCAACCTGGGGCTAGGTTGCCAAAGATCATTACTTCCGTTTTGTCGGAGTTAAGCTTTAAGCAATTGCTTGCCATCCAGGAGCTGATGGCTAGCATTCCCTCCTGGAAACTGGCAGCAACTGTTTCTCCATCGTTATGTACTGCCAGCACTAATTGAGTGTCATCGGCGTAAGATGTTAATCTCATCCCGTGTGCTTTGATGACCCTGGCCAAGTCCGACACATAGATGTTAAATAAGGTCGGACTTAGGGAGGATCCTTGGGGCACACCACATGGAGGAGTAAATGCAGGGGAATAAAAATCGCCAAGTTTAACTGAGTGAGAGCGGTTGGAGAGAAAGGAGGTCAAAAGAGCTTTAGCCAGATGATGAATACCGATGGTGGAGACACGGTCGATCAAGATGGCGTGATCGACCGTGTCAAAGGCAGCTGACAAATCCAGTAGTATCAGGACTGCCGCGCCGCCCTGGTCCATAATCATCCTGATTTCATCAGAAGCTTTAATAAGGGCCGTCTCTGTTCCATGGCTCTTCCTAAATCCGAATTGAGTGTCATCAAGAAGATTATTGTGGTCGATAAAATGTGACAATTGAATGTTCATAATTTTTTCAAAATTTTTTGATGGAAATGGAAGGCATGCGATAGGTCTATAATTTTTAGATTCTGCGGGATCAAGATTGGATTTCTTCAGTAGGGGTTTAATAATAGCCTTTTTCCAAACTGAGGGGAGGGAGCCTGTACGGAAAATTGAATTGCAGATGTTAGTGAGAGTGGGGGCTATCAAATCCGGGATAAGTTTTAGGATGGAAGGGGGACATGGGTCAAGGGGGATCCAGATTTAATGGAGAGGATTAGCTCTGTTAACTGCTCTGTTGAGACCTGACTGAATTCAGAGAACACAGTGGCCGAAGCGTTACTGAGGATTTTGCAGTTAAAATGATCCGAATTTGCCTGGATTGAAAAATTTGAATAAATTTCATTGACCTTGTCTTCAAAAAAATTGGCAAGGGAATTGCAAAGAGTTTGAGAAGCATTTATAGATGAGCTAGTAGGTGGACTAGATAGTTTGGTTACCACCTGAAATAGCTGTTTGGTGGAGTCTTGGGCAGATTCTATTTGCGACAGGTAAAATTTGCTTTTCTCTGAGATGATGAGGTGTTTATATTTAGCTATCGCGTCCTTATAGTTGTTCTTATCATTGTTATCATAGTACCTACGCCAACGTCTTTCTAAGTTCCTACAGTGTTGCTTCTCGAGTCTAAGCGTCTCTGAGAACCAGGGGGCGGAGGGAGCACTTCGGTTGGTAGAAACATTTTTCAAAGGTGCCAGAGTCGCGAAGGCATTCTGTAGCCAACGTAAATAATTATTAGAGGCGAGATCGGGGTCTGGTGTGAATTCATATTGAGTGGAAGAGAGGTTAGTTTCTAGAAGATGAGTGTCAATATTTCTCCACGCTCGAAATTGTTTGGGAGAGCAGGGGATGGAGTGCGGGAGGTTAGGTTTGCTGATCTGGATAGTAAACATGACTGCAGAATGGTCTGTCCAGGTCAGGGGAATAACAGTAGAGAGGGAGATGTGGCAGTTATTAGTAAAAAGACCATCAAGTGTGTGACCCTAGGTAGGGCTAGGACAGTCAGTCAAAAGTCCGCTCCTAAAACTCTTGAAAGAATAGTAGGGCTGTGGCAGAGTCAGTCGTAAGCCAGGCCAGTAGAGGTGTGCCACGCGTGCTTGCATGTGTTTGTTTGTTCTGGGGGTCCTCACAATAAGCACTGACCACGACCGCCGAGTCTCATCTTTGGAAAGAAGCCACGGATTGAATGGGCAGGAAGTCTCCCATTTCAAACCCCAGCCCGATGCACACAGGTGGGCGTTGAGAGAAGGCTGGCAGGACTCAACCCTTCAAATTTGACCTGCACCCAAACAATGGCTTTCATTGGCCCTACGTCCGCCTGCCATGTTGTTCCTTCTCGTTTCTGCTCTGTGGTCTCTCTGGGGCCAGGTCTGTCTCCGTGAACAGCTCCAGACACGGTCTTCTAAACCACGGGAGTGAACATTTAGGGTCAAACTTATAATTCTCCTCGAGGTCTGAACAGTATGGAAACCACAACCTTCGACAACAGATGGAATAACAGAGGCGCCTCTCCACATCAGCCCCAACAAGCGACTCGTGCCATCCTATGGGAGAAACATCAAACATGTCTGCTCAGCCCATGACGGGGAGGGGCGCGGCCCCGCAGGGGCACTGCATCCAAAGATAGTAAAGGGCCCCTTCTACAGCCGCAGCAGGTGCAGGGCCCGGCGGCCGGAAGAGGCTGTGAAAACATGAACGACGGCTCCCCTGACCCTACCGCCATCAATCCGAGGGAACAGGAGATCCGAGGACAGGAAAATACCCGAGGGGGCACGTCCAACTGGGAAACGCCCCCGCTGCGGCCCGCTCAGACACCCCTCCAAAAGTGAGACAACGCAGCCGCTCGGACACGGCGTCTGTCAGTCGGGATATCGTACACCCAGGTATTTTTTTTTTTATTTATGCGATTTTATATAGCGCGGACTATACCCGAGGGTGTCAGAGCGCTTCACAACAGGATCAGCAACATTACATAAGGAGGAGGATACAAATGAGCATAATACAAAGGCAAGCGTTACATTGCATGAGGAAAAAGTGACAATTGTGCAAAAACAAACAAACCAAATACAAAAAGAGGAATAAGTTCCAAGAGGAAAAAGTGACAGGTGTGCATGAAACATGGGGTACAAAATACAAATAGAGGTATAATACTGCAATAAGTGGCAGTCACTAATGACACACTGGGAAGGCACTTCTATAGGCTTGGAGTACATAATTTCCTATAGTGGAAGAACTTCCTTGAGGTAATAGAGAGGGCGTGAATTCAGCAGGGGGTACATGGGTACAAAATATATGATACATGGGGTACAAAATACCTAAAGGCATAATACTGTAATAAGTGGCAGTAACTCAAAACACACTGGGAAGGCACTTCTATAGGCTTGGAATACAGAGTTTCCTATAGTGGAAGAGCTTCCTTGAGGTAGTAGAGAGGGCGTGACTTCACAGGGGACTTGTAATGAGGGGAACACGCACATAAAAAACCAACACAACACACAAAATAAGGAATGAACAGACAAAAGTACAATTTTACACTGACGAGCGAACTTCCTAGAGGGGCCTGAGAACGAATGTATTAGTTCTGGAAGTGTCTTTGGAAGAGAAGAGACTTGAGGTCAGCTTTGAAGATCCGGGTAGGGCCAACAGCTCAAAAACAAGCATTGGCAAAGCCACTGGGTCGCGCCTATTTTGTCAAAGTGTTTTTTAGCCATGTGGTACAGCAGCGCCACAGTTGTGCAGCATGGCTGAAAGTTAAAAATACATAAATAAAGCGCTACGATGCGGTCAACACTGGCCGTTTTTCTTTACATTATACCTGGAGGCACAACAGCCGTGCTTGCTCTACAACATGGCATAACAAGCATTTGCAATGCGATAGGTCTCGCATTACTGATAGTTTGAGGTATTGGCATTGCAAATAATAATGCAACGCCAATAGCTCCTACTTTCAGTAATGCGAGACCGAGTGCATTGCAAATGCTTGCATAGTGAGCCAGGAACCAGCATTGTATGTCTCAGTGCAGAACCGCAAACTGCTTCTAGATGTCCCTAGTGAGAAAGGTACCAGCACTGCATGTCTCGGTGCAGTACAGCAAGCTGCTCCTAGAGGTCCCTAGTGAGGGAGCACTAGCACTGCATGTCTAGGTGCAGTACCGCAAACTGCTTCTAGCAGTCCCTAGTGAGCAAGGTACCAGCACTGCATGCCTACAAAGTTGAGTTATTGCATTATAAATGGCAATGTTTTTTTACCTAGCCATGTTGCAGGGTGCAGTACCATATGTGGCTAAAAGGGGACCTCTTTTGGTCACATATGGTACTGCACCCTGCAGAAGATATGGTAAATCCACCCTACCCATAATGCATTGCAAGCAAGACAGTACTATGAGTACATTCAAATAGCTATCTTCATATATACAATTAGTAGCTTTGAAATGTGATAAAAGAATTATTACATTAATTTTGGATTAGGTTGTACTCTGTGTGGAGCTGATGAAGGGAAATTTATAGACGGTCTCATATAAATGTGAGATGTTCTAGTGAGTGAAGTAACCACTGCCAGCCTAGCTTAGGACCAAGAGTGTGTCTTGCCCGAAGCCTTTTAAGAAAATAGTGCCTTGAGGCTGTAATTAAAACCTAGGGAGTAACAACACATGTAACAGGGGGTGTCCTCATGGGAGGTTACAAGAAGAGACAAGGCGGTATACTAAGGAGGGACTACTAAGCCTATTGACCAATCAAAAGCCACCATTTACAAAAGACAGGAGCCAATTAAAAAGATGGGCGGGAAGTGGGCGGGGCTTTATGCCCATATCCTGAATACAGCATGGCTCGTAGAGACAGCGCAAGCGCTGCCTAGGCGAGACCAAAAATCATAGACAAAGCCAATAGAGGGATGGGGGATGGACCAATCAACGATGGTGGGGGGAGGGGGGTTAGGGTGAAGGGGGGGGGGGGATTTGAAGTAAAGCCAGGGAAGGGAGAGGGGGTGAGAGAACATCTCAAGCAACAATGCAGGAGGGGGAGGGGAACGGGGCAAGCAACAACAACCGGGCAACAATGCAAGAGGGGTGAGGCAGACTGGGCAAGCAACAATGGGAGGACACGGGTCAAACAACAACACAGGAAGGGGAACAGGCAAGCAAAGATGACCAGGGAACAACAGACGAGGGGGCAAGAACGCAATGGCATAGAGAGGGACGGGGGATGGAGGGAGAGGGCCTGCAAACACATGCTCTCTTTTGGAGTGCTACAAATTAAAGAAAAAAGTACATTCGGAAGTGCTCGATTAGTGGAAGAACACTGGCCTCTGACGGGAGACAGTATTTGGTCCCTGCTCCATGGAAGGGACAAATACATGAAGAGAAACGGAAATCAGCACGCGCTGACAAATGAGTGATGATGAAGCCAACCAATGGTAAGTAATGGGCAGGTTCTAAACTCCTTGTATGTAAACAAAATGTCTCACAAGCGATATGCTATGCACTGTAAGGCAAAACCTAAAAACAGGAGCCTTGCAAAATGACAGCACTGCATCTGCACTGGAAAATGAAACTGGAAGGAGCACTGGGAGACAACAAACCCTCCAGGCTCTCCTCTGAACCCCCTGACCCTACTGCCCTTCAAAGGCAAAAGACTAGCACTTCGGTTGCTACCCCAAAGCCATCTTCATCCCACCACACCCTCTTGCAGCACTGGTTAACGCATGTGGAACCACAACACCAATCAGCAACTGAACAAGAGATCTCACTCGCAGAGCAGAGGGAAATATGCACACAGGACCAGGTTATCTCACTCACTCTCACAAAGGAGAGATGTGCGCTTGGGGGAGGGAGACATCTCACTCTGAGAGCAGATATACACAGGGGGCTGGGTATCTCACTCACAGAGTAGACACACTCATGGGGGACAGTCATCTCACTCTCTGAGCGGACAGATTTCTCTCCTTCTCCCACTCTGCTGTCACAAAGCAGATCCACATATAAGCAACCCGTGAGATGGCGCAACCGTCTCACTCCCAGAGCAGACAGGCAGACACACACACACTCTCTCTCTCTCTCTCTCTCCCACTATGCTTGGTATCTCACACGCATGTGGCTAGACACAAGACACTCCACTCTATATCTTGGGCACACACAACAAACTAGGACATACCACTCTCACAGACACAATCCACACAGAGGGCAGCCATCTCACTCTCCGCGTAAATATACTAGGGTGCTAGGTATCTCTCTCTCACAGACACTCCTCAATAGAGCATAGGCATGCATAAAAACCCAGGGCATATCACTCTCTCAGAGCAGATCCAGACATGGGGGCAGCCATCTCACTCTTAGAAAACAGACATACACGCAGGGGGCTATATATCGCCCTCTCACAGAGCAGACACACATAGGTGGCCAGACACCCCATTATAGAGCATAGGCAAGCACAAAGAATCACCCACATAGAAAAGACATACAGGGAGCCAGGCCATCTCACTCTTACAGCAGAGAGACAAACACAAGGTGTTGGGTAGCTCCTTCTCACAGAGCAGAGGCTCACAGGTGGCCAGACCCACTATAGATCATTGGAACACACAAAGAACCAGACATCTCACTCTCACAGAGCAGACACACACATGGGGGACAGGTGTCGGTCTAGCACAGGAGGGACTAGAGGTAGGCAAGACTCAAGCCTGGCTCAGACTGTATAACTGGCTCTGGATCGGCCCTTGTCCCATGGGATCTGGCAGGCCAAAGTAGAGCTGAGCTAAGCATCTCAGGACCTAGCTTTATTTATTTATTTGTTTATATAGCGCCTGAATCGACCCCCGAAGGGGTATCTCTGCGCTTCAGACAGGCAACAAGAAAGCTGATGGACGGAATCAGAATCCGATAGGATGGTCTTGAGGTGCTTCCTGAATTGGAGATGGTCAGGGCATTGTCTCAAGTGAATGGGGAGCTGATTCCAGTAAAGAGGGCCAAGGTGGGAGAATGCCTTCCCGCCCAGCCTGGCTTTCCTGACTCGGGGGACCACAAGAAGGGATTTGGTTCCTGAGCGGAGGGACCTGGATGGCGTGTACGGCGCGAATTTCTCGGCAAGATCAGCGGGGCTGAGGTTGTATAAGGCTTTGTGAACAGTGCAGTACACTTTAAACTTAACCCGCTGGCGTACTGGGAGCCAGTGGAGCTGACGGAGGAGAGGGCGGGAAGCGGTCCTGGGGGGAGGGTGGGGGCATTCAGGACCAGTCGCGCTGCGGTGTTCTGGACCACCTGCAATCTACAGAGTGTAGACTCATTGGCTGAGACCAAGAGGCCATTGCAGTAGTCCAGACGGCTCAAGATAAGTGCCTGCGTTAAGGTTTTCCGAGTTGAATCGGGAAGCAGGGGAAAGACTCGGCGTAACAGGCCCAGCGTATGAAAGCAGGAGCCAGCTGTCTGAGCAGCATGCTCCTTCAAGGTGAGAGCCTGGTCCAGGCGGATGCCTAGGTTCTTGACAAGGGACTTGGGGGCGGGTGGAGCACCAAGGTCCACCGGCCACCAATCAGGAGTCCACAGTAGGGGGGCCTCTCCGAAGAGCAAGATCTCAGTCTTCCCGACGTTGAATTGGAGGAAGTTGCATCTCATCCAATTGGAAATAGCCCTCATACCAGAAGAAAAGGCCGACTGAACAGATGGGGAGAATTTGCTAAAAGGAAATAGCAGCTGCGTATCGTCGGCGTATGAAATAGGAATGAAACCACAGGTCCTAAGGAGGTTGGCCAAGGGAGCAACATATATGTTACACAAGGTGGGGCTCAGGCAGGAGCCCTGAGGTAATCCCTTGGTCACTTTCATAGACGCCGAACGATAAGGGCCGAGATTCATGGTCTGGGAGCGGGAGGATAGAAAGCTCGTCATCCACTGGAAGGCAGAGTCTCTGAGTCCAATCTCCTCCAGTCTCCGGAGCAATATCTGATGTGAGACCGTGTCGAACGCGGCCGAAAGGTCCAACAGCACCAGAATCGTAGAGTGGCCCTTGTCTAAGGTCATCCTGATGTTATCCGTGACCGCTAGCAGGGCTGATTCTGTGCTGTGTTTGGGCCTGAAGCCTGACTGGGAAGGATCTGGCTGCCAGTGAGTTCGACATGGTCAGACAGATGTTTGTTGATGTGCTTTTCTAGAAGTTTGCTCAGGAGAGGAAGTAGCGAGATGGGACGGAGATTGGAGAGATCAGTCAGGGGCACTTTGGTGTTCTTGCGGACAGGCATGACCTGTGCTGCCTTCCATTCCATCGGAAGACGACCCTCTCTCATGGAGAGATTGAGAAGAAACTCTATGGATGGAGACAGTTGACAGGACAGGGAAGCTGCAATTTTGGCCGGGATAATGTCTAGGAGAGAGCCAGATTTAACTGTACGAAGTAAAGCTTCTACGTCTACCGAGGTCAGGGGGGGGGAAACTCTCTAACAGCTAGGGGGTTTGCATGTTCTGACGGGTCGGATGCAATAACGACCGGAGACTGGCTCCCTGACGAGACAATCTTGTCATAGATAAGTTCTATTTTCTGCGAAAAATGTTGTGCAATGTCATTGCAGAGAGATTGTGAGGGGGCCTCTAGATTATCGTAGGCCTTGGGGTTGGTGAAGGATTGAAGAATTCGGTAGAGGGTTTTGGAAGCATTTCCAGCCTGGACTAGCTGAGATGCAATGTGGGCTTTCCGTGCGGCCCTTATGTTTTTGTGGTAGCCAGAGAGAGTGACCTTAAATCTGTCTTTATCCCTCTCATCATGGGTACTGCGTTATCGCCTTTCTTGTTTCTTGCACTGTCGTTTTTGAGCTCAGAGCTCAGGGGAAAACCAAGCAGTTTGGGGGCGCTTGGAAGAGTTGGGGAGTAATTTCAAAGGTGCGAGCTGGTCGATGGCGCAGGTGACAGCAGAATTATATTTAGCTAGAGCATCCTCTATGTTGTCAGGTTCAGTGTCCCAAGGTGTCGAGGAGGAGGCTTGGAAGCGCTCCGGAGAGATTTTCTTCCATTGTCTGCGAGTATGGTGAGTGGCAGGACAGAAGCCATTTCCCTCCTTTTGCAGTTTGAAAAGGCAAAGAAAAACACACAAGACCGCTGTGTGCGAAATGTAAAATCTGCTGTGTGCGCCTGTCGTCGAGCAGAGCTGCAAACCAAGGGCTTGTCACTGAACCCCTGTAATCGGAAGAGAAGCCTTATGGGAAGCCCGAATGATCGGTCTTCTGCCAGTCAATGTACTTGAGGCGATGACCCTATTCGGGTGATATTAATGTAAACATTGTCTCCTGCCTTTCCTTATGCTTAAAGCTGTCGAGATGAGACATTTTATGCACATATGGACTCAGACTGCAATAATATGTGATACTTTATTAAACCTTGCATACTAGTTTATGTCATGTAATAACTGCAGGTGAATCACTGTCCATTAGTGGCGAGGGAGACAGAATAGGAGCCATTCGGTTGAAATGCCCAATGTGTAACCAAGAAAACTTGGTGCACATCCCAGCTACCACACTTGAACAAATTGTGTGATCCTACGCAAATCACTTTAATGCACCGTGTCTCACTTTAATGGAGTTTGAAATCCAAGAGCATCTTGAAGAAATTAAGCTGAGTTTATTTGATGTATTTAAATGTCACTTACATGTTGTTTAACTGAAATTGATCCAGGTTCCATATAACAATATTAAAAGCCATATATACAGTACAAATTGGAAAACCGAAATATTTTGGTTCATTCATGGCAATGGTGTCAGGGCACTGAAGGTGGAGCAAAGTTAAAGTTTAAAAATTATTTTTTTAACATGTAAATGTAGTGATATCATATACTAAAGCGCAACACAAACATTTACGAAAAGAAATAGCCTTTGTCGTGTATTTGAGATGTTTGCGGCATCATTTACATTCAGACCTTTAGCTGGCCCTGTGCTTTAGCTTAAAAGCTGAGCCCGACCCTAGCAGAGGCATCTGTACAGACTGCGAGGTATCGACCCGAGTACAAATGATTCAGGTTCTACTGAGGTGGAAGGACCACTTGCAGAGGACAGAACGTCTGTGCTCCCTCTAGGAATCCTGCGATTACTGGGATGGAAAGATATCTGTTGTTCATGTACACCTTTAGTATAAGAAGCAATAGCAGACAGATGTACCCTTAAAGAGACTTAGCTACATCTGCACTCTACTAAGCATGTCGTAGATGTGTTACAGTTTCATCTGTCAGAAGTTGTTGACAGTTCTTGCATTTACTGTCACACACACACATAAAAAGTAATTGGAGGAGTTCTGGAAAATAGTCTAACCCCTAGCAATCACTTGGGGTAGCACTGCAACCCATTGTTTATCACCTCAGATTAGACACATTCATGTGAAAATCTCTCTTGGTCCTGCTGCAATAGGTACCAGTCTAGCCTAAACTTGGGGTAACACTGCAACCCACTGTTTATTTACCCACCACCTCAGATTAGACAGTCATGTGCAAATCTCTCCTGGTACCAGTCTAGCCTAAACTGCCAGGCCAGGTCCTCTTTGAACTGGAACGCAAGCACAACCGAAGACCAGTTTCAGCCTATTTGGGCCTCTTCAGTTGGGGGCAGCCTAGATTCTATGTGATCAATGTAGATTTTACCGAATGGTATGACTCACATTGTTGTTTTCGTGGACTATCATTCCAAATGGATTTATTATTTGATGCTGTGTAATCCCTCACGGTGTAATGTAATCACATTTTTAGAAAGAGTATTTGTTATTGAAGGTTATCGCAAAAGATTGGTGTTGAACAATGAGGGCAACTTAGTGTCACCAGAATGAAGAATCATCTGTGAACTGCAGGAATTCATTGCTCACCGTTTCTTTATACAGTCCACAGAACAATGGATTGGTTGAGAGGGTTAACAGGATAATAATGATATTATCCCATTGGCTACTTGTTCCAGATTGCACACCGAAAAGATGCTCAGGTAGAGGATTTGGAGTTACAACATTCTGCAACCGGCGCGAGTCCTTCAGGTTCGTTGAAGTTGAAGGAGCCGGTCACTAAACTTGCGCATCCAGGAGTGGAGATAGCAGAGATTTATGCTGGTTTTCAGAAAGCAAGAGACAGGGTATAAAGAGAAAAGGAAGATGTGCTTTGGTATAACGGCGTGCACCATGCTATGGAATGCAAATTCTGGAGTAGAGACTTATGATCCGGCAGCTGTGAATAAAGTCCAATCTAATTTTTTTCCTACTTACATCGGTCACCAAAGCGACCGAGGGTTCTGTGATAGTTCAGAACAGTAAATGGTGCAGTAAGAGAAGATTGCCTAAGGAAAAGGGGCGATGTCTCAGACTTGGTGTCAAAGGGGATAATACTGATTTGCAGATTTGAAGTCGAAGACAGTCAGAAAGGATGAGGTTGACACTTGCGCTGTTGTAAGTGGTCCCACGCCTCTCTTTCTGGTCCTGATGGGGAGTGTGAAACCAGGGCATCGTTGCTGTCCCAGTGTTCTTACAGATGTGTAGAATGGTCTGTTGTTGAGTCAGTGTGCAGTGCTTAACGCCATGTCACTCAGGAAGGACATTGCCCGACACTTGATCTTACGTTTATTTCTCTTCATTGTGGGAAAACTGTGTTTATCACTATTATTTTTATTGGGGGGGGGGGGGGTGGATTGATTATTGTTTAGTCCATTTCTTGTTCCTTGCTGGTCCTTATACTCACTCATATTTAACATTACAGTACCTCTGTAACAAAAAAGACACACACGGGCGAATAGACACGAAGAAAGAACTAGGACATCTCACTCACAGAGCAGTGGCTCACATGCGGGGCCTCTCACTCTCTCAGAACAGTCACATATACCTTGGAGAGGGGGGGAGCAGGCATCTTGCTTACTGTGGGGAGAAATGTCCAATGTACCAGGACATCTCACTCTCACAGAACAGTCGCACACTGGGGACAGGCATCTCGCTCACTGTGGGGGGAACACTCCTGTACAGGGGCATCTCACTCTTAAAGAGCAAACACATAGCTAAGGTACTAGGGCATCTCACTCTCACAGAGCACAGAAACACCCAAGGTACCAGTGCATCTCACTCTCACAGAGAAAAGACATGCATATGGTACCAGAGCATCTCACTCTCACACAGCAGAGACACACAAGGTACCACAGCATATCACTCTTAAACAGCAGGCACATCCAAGGTACCAGGGCATCTCACTCTCACAGAGCAGAGACAAACCCAAGGTACCAGGGCATCTCACTCACAAAGAGACACACCCAAGGTACCAGAGCATCTCACTCTCACACAGCAGCGACACACCCAAGGTACCAAGGCATCTCACTCTCAAAGAGAAGAGACACACCCAAGGTACCAGGCATCTCACTCTTGCAGAGACACACAAGGTACCAGAGCATCTCACTCAGCAGCGACACACCCAAGGTACCAGGGCATCTCACTCTTACAGAGCAGAGACATGCTTAAGGTACCAGGCATCTCACTCTCACACAGCAGCGACACACCCAAGGTACCAGGGCATCTCACTCTTCCAGAGCAGAGACACGCCTAAGGTACCAGGGCATCTCACTCTTAGAGAGCACATACGCACCCAAGGTACTAGGGCATCTCACTCTCACAGAGAAGACACACCCAAGGTACCAGGCATCTCACTCTCACAGAGCAGAGACACACAAGGAACCAGAGCATCTCACTCACACAGCAGCGACACACCCAAGGTACCAGGGCATCTCACTCTCACAGAGAAGAGACACACCCAAGGTACCAGAGCATCTCACTCTCGCACAGCAGCGACACACTCAAGGTACCAGGGCATCTCACTCTTACAGAGCAGAGACACACTTAAGGTACCAGGCATCTCACTCTCACACAGCAGCGAAACACCCAAGGTACCAGGGCATCTCACTCTTACAGAGCAGAGACACGCTTAAGGTATCAGGGCATCTCACTCTCACAGAGGAGAGAAAAACCCAATGTATCAGGGCATCTCACTCTTCGAGAGCACAGACGCACCCAAGGTACTAGGGCATCTCACTCTCACAGAGCAGAGACAAACCCAAGGTACCAGGGCATCTCACTCTCACAGAGCAGATACATGCACAAGGTACCATGGCGTCTCACTCTCACAGAGCAGCGACACACCCAAGGTACCAGGGGGGCGTTAGAGTGCCGGCTGCAAAATGGCTGCCACATAGTGATGCTCTGCTGGCTGGACGGACGATCCGGCTTTAATCCGGCCGTACGGGCGGACATCCCTGGCCCAATCCGTAAGGGAAGGATTCCTGAACTCCCCGGCAGCAAACAGATGCGACCTGGGTGTGGTGTTCCTATGTTGGAACATTGTTTGGAATGTCATCTGTCATCTGTATTCTATACCAGAGACGTTCCACACACAGGCCGTTGGCAGTTATGTAAAGGTTCTTGCCTGTTGTGGTTGTCTAAGCTGTTTATCCTGAATAAACCTATCTTCATGGTTCTAACTGTGTGGACAGTTACTTCACATTTTGGCGACGATCGGGATTAACTGGGGAGCGTGAACTGCCTGCTTACAGAAGGAATCGATGCTAAGTGATGTGGCCCGGAATTAGCAAGATGGCGGCCCGCGCGCTGTGAGCTGAGAGCGGCGGTGCGACTGGAGGAGGTGCCCGGCGGACCCTTGGCCTGGAAACTGCGAAAGAGTGCCTGCCCAGGTCAAACAGGATTACTTTAGAAGCCATCACAGAGTCATTGAATGATCATCCAACTACTGTAGAAGTCATTTTCACATCATCAGACATCATCAAGCTCTTGAAGTCATCAGCAGAGTTTAGAAACTTGAGCCTGATGACTCAAGAATGACTTGAAAATGAGTATCTGATGACTTCACAAGGTGTGACTATTCCTAATGACTTCAGGAGCATTTCAAAATGAGTATCTGATGACTTCATATGGTCTAGTTGTTCTTGATGATGATTTGAAAATAAAAAGAAAGAGTGCCTGGCGTGGTCAGGCGACAGGGCAGCTGGCGCCTCAACTTGCTGGTGACCTGAGACGCGCCGCACGAGCACGGGACCCGCCGCTGTGCCTGGTACAGTAGAGGCCGGGGCAGCAGGCGGGGCCCACCGGGTGCAGGGCAGAAAAGGACCGCACAGGCCGCGGTGAGGGAAGCGGCTGGGTGCACCTGCTCCACCTCGAGAGTGGGGAACTATGGAGCGCTACCTGTGCAGGTGGCAGGCACTGTAATCGGCCCAACGGAACTGCCTGCTGAACGAAGAAATCGTTGCGGAGTGGTGCGGCCCGGAATGAGCAAGATGGCGGCCCGTGCGCTGTGACCTGAGAGCGGCGGTGCGACTGGAGGAGGTGCCTGGCGGACCCTTAGCCTTGAAACTGTGGAAGAGTCCCAGGCGCGGACACACGACAGGGCAGCTGTCGCCTCAACTGGCTGTTGATCCGAGACGCGCCGCACGAGCACGGGATCCGTCGCTGTGCCTGGTACAGTAGAGGCCGGGGCTGCAGGCGGGGTCCACCGGGTGCAGGGCAGAGAAGGACCGCACAGGCCGCGGTCGCGCTGAGGCAAGCGGCTGGGTGCAACTGCTCCCCCTTGAGTGTGGGGAACTACAGAGAGCTGCCTGTGAAGGCAGTGGGCACTGTAATCGGCCCGACGCCGGGGAGCTGGCCATCAGCGCGGATGAAGCGAGCCGGACTGCCGCGGAGGGACAAAGTCCATCCGGATCGACCCTCTCCTGGCTATCTGGGCAACAGAGATACTCCGGGAGCCGCCCGCAACGATGCACACGGTGATAGCGGCTGCGAGGGAGGGAGGTGAGGTGACCGCTGCTGATTCGTGCCCCCCCCCTCCTGTGCGGCGGGGACACATGTTGGTAGACATCTCCCTGTGCCCTAGTGGATGAGGAGGCCGCGGCCCTGCGGAGTACAGCCAACGAGCAGAAAGACCCTCCCGGACGGGGTGGTGAGTGTGTGGCCCCGCGCAGACCGTGCGGAGGTGGGGGACCGGAGCACCCGGGCCAGTAGACTGAGACAGGAGAGGCCCTGGCACGTGGCACGGCCTGCGGGGTGAAATCAGGAGAGAAGCTTGCCTCAAACCTAGACACTGAGTGGGGAGTTGTGGTTGTTGGGCAATACTCAGAGGTCGGCGACAACTGTGCGCCATGGGTAAGCCGGACGTCAACCAGCCCAAGATCTCATTTGAACAACGCAGGGCCCCCCGAGGGGGGATCCCCTCAGTAGAAGAGATGCCGGTGGTTGCCTTGAACCCCACAGTGGCACCTAAACCCAACATACGTGAAATGTTCGCTGAACTGAAGCACTCCCTATCGGCTATAGACCTGAAAATAGACTCAATGTTGGATCGCCTTGACCGGCTCAGGAATAAAGTCTCAAACCATGACGAGCGCCTTGCGGAGGTCGAGCAGCGCACCTCCACGCTGGAGGACGAGGATACCGCCACCCTGGAGAAGCTGCTCCGTATGGAAAAGGTGATGGAGATGATACGCAGCAAGAATGAAGACCTCGAAGCGAGATCGCGCCGCAACAACTTGCGCATCGAGGGAATCCCTGAGTCCACTGCCATGACACCAGTCGAAGACTATGTCGAGGAAATGCTTAAGGCGCTGTTTGGGAATGTACTCTCACCGGTCTGCATCGTGGAGCGAGCTCACAGATCCTTTGGCCCGAGACCGCCGCCTGGGGCCCCGGCCAGACCAATAATCGCACGCCTGTTGAATTATAGGGACCGTGATGCTGTGCTGCGCGGGGCCCGGGATCTGCAGGACACAAGATACCAGGGCAACGCAGACACAAGATACCAGGGCAACGCGGTCTCCTTCCCCGATTTTACCCTCACGGTGCAGGCTGCAAGAAGAGAATTCGTGCCGGTGAAGAGAATGTTGCAGCAGCAAGACATCAAGTATTCCATCCTATATCCCGCCACATTACGCATTTTTCATTCAGGCAAGACTATGTTTTTCACTGACCCTAAACTCACTCCCTCAGGCGCCCCACGCAGACCGCACGGGCGGACGGAGGCCCGGCAGCAGGAGACCCTCTTGACGAAAACGAATGAGCCTGTGGAAGACTCACAACAGGCTGACGAAGCAGCACTATTGCAGAAACGGGGGGGGGATCATGCCCCACGACCTATATACTCTTCCCACCAGGCTGACTGCTTACCTTGAGAACAACTACCTAGGATCTACCCTCCCGGCCTGAATGTCTGAGAGGCCCTTCCTCTCACAGACACCTCGTCCAGCAGCCCAGCACACTACCGCTGGGTTTCGCCGAGCACCTGGAGCCTCCCCCAGGATGAGTCCTAGGTTCGCTCTGACTGTTGGCCACTGTTGGCCAGTTTGGGGTAGGGATACCGTCTATCAGCCATGTTGCGGGGCTGTAGTGGGTGGGGGGCGTCGTCGTTGGGAATGGGTTAGCTTTCATGCATCGAAAAGCGCTATATATTTTCTCCCTCTTTTCCATCTTTTCTTCTCTCTGGTTCCCCCACAACAGCAGTTTGATGCAGTAAAGCGCCCGGCTTGCCAGGAAACACAAACCCCTAGACATGGGTGAGAATACCAAGCGTGTAAATCCGATCAAAGCAGTAACGTGGAATGTGCGTGGATTGAATGATTGTCGAAAGGTGAGACTGGTAGCGGCATATCTCAATAGGCAAGGTGCGGACATCTGCTTTTTGCAGGAGCTACACTTGACAAGCATCAGCTGCGCACGTTTACAGGTGGGTTGGATGGGAGAGAAATTTACAGCAGGTTACTCTAATTATGCTAGGGGTGCAGTTATCATTCTTAGGAATGGGCTACCATGGCGAACTCGCACCACGCTATGCGATCCACAAGGGAGATACGTAATTGTAGGTGGAGTGCTTGGGGGACAACCGGTCCGGCTGGTGTTGGTTTATGGGCCAAATGTGGATGACCCGCAATTCTTCTGTGAGGTGTGGAGGCTGACGGAGTAGCTTGGCCCCGGGGCCATACTGTGGGGGGGAGACTTTAACGTGGTCCTTGACGCGAATATGGCTAGATCCGAGGACTCGCGCAGGCCTCACTCCCGGGCGGCGGAGCAGCTACAGGCCATTATGGAAGACCATGAGTTGGTTGACGTATGGCGACACCAGCACAGCCGGGAGGGCTCCTGTGTCTCTGCGGCGGGTCCCACCTGGTCCAGGATAGACTATTGGGTCGTGTCGCGCGACGTGAACACTTGGGTGCTTAAGGTGGCCCATCTTGCCAGGACTCTTTCCGACCATGCTCCGGTGTTGTTGGAATTCTTACTGCCCAACGCGGCGCACAGGCCCTTCAGCTGGAAGCTTCCACCCGGTGCACTTCAGGATCAGGTCTTCTGGGAGGCAATTAGAGCTGACATAACTGAATATTTCGATCCCAATAGCGGGACTGTCGACCCCCCCCTCAGTTTTATGGGAGGCATTCAAGGCGGTGATCCACGGTAAATGCATTGCCAAGCAGGCCGGTGTGCTCCGCTCACTCGGGGGGGATCTCCGGCGCTTGGAGGGGTAATTCGAGGACTCGAATTGGAGTACTTTGAGTCGAACCGACCGGCAACCTAGGGGCGTATTAAACAGAAAATAGCGGAATTTCAGGAGGCCCCACACGGAGAGACACATTATCTGGGTAAAGAGGCACGGGCCCGACATTACGGTGAAGGGGACCGGGAAAACGCTGGCAGGCCTCCTGCAGAAACCATGGGCTAGTGAATATATTAGTGTATTGCGTAACGATGACGATGCGGTGATTGCCGGCCAGGAGGCAGTACAGGCAGAAATGCTGGCATTCTACACTTCGTTGTACTCGGTGAGACAGTCGGCGGCGCACCAAGATTTGCTCCCTCTCCTTGAATCGATAGAGCTTGCCTGGCTTAGCGACGGACAGTGCAGCTATCTCGACGAGCCATTCTTCGAGGAGGAGGTAATCGGGGTCACCCGGGCCATGCCCGGAGATAGGGCCCCCGGGCTGGACGTCCTCTCAGCTTCGTTTTACAAGAAATATGCATCGCTTCTGGTGCCTCATCTCCTCAACATGTATGAGAAATCACTGGAACAGGGCATGCTACCCCCCTCCCTCCGGGAGGCATTGTCACCATTCTTAAACCGGATAAAGATCCGCAGTTGTGCGACTCATATAGGCCGCTGTCGATGATCAATCTCGACAATAAAATACTTGCCAAGCTGTTGGCAACCAGACTCCTCCCCCTCCTGCCAGCGGTGCTAAGGCCGGATCAATGCGGCTTCGTTACCGGAAGGAGCACCTTTCACAACCTCTGCACCTTTTTTGCAACCATGCAAATGGTGGATCACTCCCTCCCTGCTGTCTTTCTGGACGCAACCAAGGCCTTTGATACCTTGGAATGGCCGTACCTGTTCACACTCCTCTCGCATCGGCATCAGCCCTTGCTTTCTTAAAAAAGTCGCCCTGTTGTACTCCGCCCCTACGGAGAGATTGAGAATCAATGGCTTGGTGTCCCCTCCCATCCTGGTAGCCCGAGGCACACGGCAGGGGTGCCCGCTTTCCCCCCTCCTTTGTGCGGTGGCGACGGAGCCACTCGCGGCTCGGCTTCGGCAGCACCATGCTCAGCGCAGCCTAGACTTTACCCCCCCCCCCCCTCCGAGTGATACTGGTGTCCATGTACGCAGACGATGTGACATTATACGTCCAACATCCGGCCGAAAACCTGGATCCCCTAATTCGGGAAGTCATCCGATATGGAGCCGTTTCAGGTGTTGCTATAAATTGGTGGAAATCCATTCTTTTTCCGCTTACCTCCGCCACCGCTCCGTTTAAGACAGAGTTCCCGCTCAAATGGGCGGAATCCCCGGTGAAATACCTGGGGATATGGCTCAGCCGGAGCACTGATGAATTATGGAGCTATAACTATGGCAGGCTTATGGACTGGCTGGAGAGCAGACTAAACAGGTGGAAGGCACTTCCCCTGTCATTAGTAGGCCGGCTGGCCATCGCCAAGATGGTGGTCCTCCCGAAGTTCCTGTATGTGTTTGTCAAACTCCCCCTCACGGCTGACTTCAAACGGCGTCTCCGTTCGAACTTGATATCCTTGGCGTGGGCAGGTAACAGCCCCGTATTGCATGGGAGATCCTCACATTGCCGTTTGAACAGGGAGGCATGGGCGCCCCAGATATGGAACTGTATTACAACTGTGCACAGGCCCAATTTGGATACCATTGGGTATACCCAACTCTTTTCATGGCGCACACCGCCCCTGAGAGTGATCGGGCTGCCCCGACACCACTACACACGATGCTGTTTGGACCCCAAAGCAGACCCAGAGCGGGGATCGACACGGTAGGCTGCACGGTGTGGGCGTGGCGGGAAATCAGGCGCAGAGCGCGATTGGAGACACTTTTCGCCCCTTTGATACCATTTACAGGACACCCGGGGATACCCTTTACTGCGGAAAAGGGAGTGTGCCAAAGACGGAGGAGAGCATTCCCAGATGGCGTATTTGCCGCCATAGATGAGGCACTCGGAGATGACAACACTGGGATGTTGGACAGGATGACATGTTATCAGCTGAGAGCAGCACTACGTGCATTGTTTGCCTCCTTCCCTGTGGCGCCACCAACGTTCCAAGTTTTAGAGGATTTCCTGGCAAACCCCTCACCTCGGAAACTTATTACTCGTTTATATGCTGGAATGCAGTGCGCGTCGCCGATATGTGTTCCCCCTGCACAGCGCGAATGGGAGCAGCTCCTGGGAGGCCCCTTTGAAGAAGGCACCTGGGCCTACTGCTGCGCGCAGATAAAGGAGATGTCACCTAGCTACAGACTGCGGCTTATCCATTTCCGGTTTCTCCATAGACTATATAGGACCCCTGTGAGACTGAATAGAGTTGGATTAAGTGAAGATGCGCGATGTCGACGCTGCCGAGCACCTGAGGCCTCCTTTTTAGGTCTCGGGCCTAGCGTTGCAGTGCGTAGCACTGCTCGCGCAGCCCGAGACCTCTAGTATGGGCTTCTGAAAGCTGACCACACGCTCGTGCGTGTGGTTTTGCTTTCGCCGGCTGCCATTGGCTTTAGCGTGTTTTAAAAAAATAAATAAGGCACGCAATTGGGCAAAGGCGGGCGCATGTCCCGCCTTTGCTCCGCCCATTCCCGTCCGTGTCTAGGACGCGCATCAGCACGCGGCACAGACGACAGGCTCCCTCGCCCCCCCCGCTCCTCTGTGGTGCGCGCGCACCACTGGTTTTCATCCCACTTAAACCCCTAGGGATGCCCCTTCTACATCCCCACCTAATTGACATTTGTAATGGATCGAGCAAGCTGGAAAGCCTTTTCTGACTCGCAAAATGCGATTAGTAGAGAGAAAAAAAAAGTCCTTTCATGGTCTCAACCCCTGCAATATTGGTAGGTTTTGCGACCGCAAAACAGGCTTTGTATTATGGCCTTAAGTTCTGGAGATTACTGGTCCCCTGTTTCCAAATTTGTAAAGATCACTCTTATTTTGATCTTCAAAAGCTGACAATTATGCGAAACCAGGCACGAAAAGGTACTGAAAGTCAGTTTCACTAACCTGCACTTAACCTGTATAGGGCGTCATGAAACTGCAGCTTTATTTTTCAAATAATTAATAACAAAAGCCTGAGTGAGTTCATCTCGGACACGAACACAAACATAAAATTCTAAACAACACAACTTCGTCACGACTGCCGATCCGCGGATTGTTGCTAGAAAGAGCCGGTCACAACTGCTAACGTCATACCGCGCAGCTTTAGCTGTCGCGGATTGGGCGCATGCGCTATGAGTCTGGTCGTCGTCAACGTTTGACGTGTCCGCCAGACTGTGCCTTCCTATTATCGGAAGTAGTCGCTACAGGTGTAAGGGGCTGCACTGTGTCTTGAAACCATGGCCGTTTCGGATAGTCAGCTTAAGAAGATGCTTGCTAAGGTAAGCTGGAGCGATCGGAGAATTGGTTCTTAGAGGAACCCTGCTTGGCACTACTAGCATCTTCCATATTAATAGGACCGGGGCTTCTGGCACCGGTTTACTGTTTTGCCAAAGAACAGCTGGGAGTTGTTGTTAATAAGTGGGCGGAAGAAGGGGAGGGGCTTTGACACCTGTCTGTTGACAGCCTGGTACTTTCTCTTCGGGCGACACTTATCCAGTGGTAGGCATATGGGGTGTAAAGACAGATGGCATGGTCCTTCGTTTTATAATGCGAGCTAACATCTGAAGACATTGATTTGTGAAAAGGAAAGTCCCAGCACGAAAACATGTTCCTGCTGACACCTGCCTCGTGATGGGCACCAGACACCCCATCAAGTATATACCTGTACTGTGGTTGGCCATCTGATGGAGTGCGCCTGACCAGTTGGACTCGCCTAATACCAGCTCAGGATTTCTTGGGATCTCTTGATTACAGCTTTAAAAGTAGTGGGCACTCTAATAGATATATGCCTTTCAGTACGTTCCCACATACCTCCTTAGAGAGCCCTTTAATCTCCACAAGGGACCACGGGCCCCTGCCTAGGGAGCACTTGCATAGTCCAAAGTGCAGCATGACTTTCACAGGGGACATTACTGCGCAATAACTATGTCACCTACTTCAAAATATCCTGTTTGAAGAGCTTTTACATTTGGCTTTTAACACCTTCTTTTAGCACACTATGATAAAGGCAGTAATAGATTTTTCACACTTTATTACCTCAACTACAGATTTTAACCAGTGACTGTATTACACTAGGACTTCCCAGCAGTTCTATCACTGGTTGTATCTGGTGGGAAAAAAAACTAGGACGATGTGTAACAAAACACCGTTACTATCTTATGTTCACTTATTTCCCCTCTTTTTCACTGAGCACCTAAATTCAGCATGGTAATTTAAATTTCAACTTCTGTGCGTAACAACTGGATTTATCATCTAATAATAAATGAATGAAAAGCCAAGCCAAGGAATCATAACATATTCCTGGAGAGCGATGGCTACTAGTCCTTGACCGGAGTAGCCCTGACATCGGTTCAAGTAGAGGCTGATCCAGAAGCATAGCTTGAGGAGCTTCACTCCCAACTGGCTGGAAAACACTGGATGCTAGAATTTGCAACTTTAAAAATGCCATCTCTTTGAGCAGTGGTCTTAAGACGTTTTAATGTCACGTGTCCTTGTGTAAAATAATTTAATTTGGCCCACCCACAAAATGGCACAATTTGATTTACACATATATTCTATAAAATGTTAAATGCTGCATTATTTAGCAATGCCAATAGCTCAAACTTTAATAATGCGAGACCTATTGCATTGCAAATGCTTGTTGCACCTGGCCTGGGAAAGGCCGGAGGTGGCGAACTTTTGGGACTGCATCTTTGATGTGCAAGAATCAATGACGGACTGTGGACTTGAACGTTCCCCGCTGGTGGCCCTTCTGGGGTATGTGCGAATGGCTTAGGGATGCGGCATTCTGCCACAACTGTCTGCCTACTGGGACCTAATGCCCGCACAGTCCCGCCCGCAGAACATATGGGAACCACTGCAAAGCTACCTTGACTCTCACCCCCTAGGACTGTAGGGAGACCACCACTGAGGAGACAGAGGTACTGCACATTGATCAAGTAAAGCGTTAACAGGGAAGCCGAGCATGAGGCACTGACCGGAGGAGATCAACCTGTGTGAGCCAGAGAGCAACCCCTCCCTTCTCTTCTTCCTTCCCTTCCACCCTCCCCCCCCCTTCTCTTCTTCCTTCCCTTCCACCCTCCCCCCTCCCTTTTCTCTCCTTTTTCTGTCTTTACATTAAGGTTGAAAGACACCTGGGACTATCCAGGTATTCCGGATGTTATTAATCAGCGGGACGTTAACACGAGAAGTGGACTTTTTATTAAGCACAATATATGAGGATAATGATTATTACTCAATAAGATCGCGGGGAATCTTCGAGACACGTTGAATGTAAGCAATATTCCTCGATGGTTTTTTTTCCTCTGTGTATAATTCAATAAAAAGAAATAAAAAAAGGTACCAGAGCATCTCACTCTCACACAGCAGCGACACACCCAAGGTACCAGGGCATCTCACTCTCACAGAGAAGAGACACACCCAAGGTACCAGGGCATCTCACTCTTACAGAGCAGAGGCACGCCCAAGGTACCAGGGCATCTCACTCTTACAGAGCAGAGGCACGCCTAAAGTACCAGGGCATCTCACTCTTACAGAGCAGAGGCACGCCCAAGGTACCAGGGCATCTCACTCTTACAGAGCAGAGGCACGCCTAAAGTACCAGGGCATCTCACTCTCACAGAGCAGAGACACACAAGGTACCAGAGCATCTCACTCTTACAGAGCAGAGGCACGCCTAAAGTACCAGGGCATCTCACTCTCACAGAGCAGAGACACACAAGGTACCAGAGCATCTCACTCTCACAGAGCAGAGGCACGCCTAAAGTACCAGGGCATCTCACTCTTACAGAGCAGAGACACACAAGGTACCAGGGCATCTCACTCTTACAGAGCAGAGGCACGCCTAAAGTACCAGGGCATCTCACTCTTACAGAGCAGAGACACACAAGGTACCAGGGCATCTCACTCTCACAGAGCAGACACCCAAGGTACCAGGGCATCTCACTCTTACAGTGCACAGACACACAAGGTACCAGGGCATCTCACTCTTACAGAGCAGCGACACGCCCAAGGTACCAGAGCATCTCACTCACACAGCAGCGACACACCCAAGTTACCAGGGCATCTCACTCTTACAGAGAAGAGACACACCCAAGGTACCAGGCCTCTAACTCTCACAGAGACACACAAGGTACCAGAGCATCTCACTCACACAGCAGCGACACACCCAAGGTACCAGGGCAGCTCACTCTTACAGAGCAGTGACACGCCTAAGGTACCAGGGCATCTCACTCTCACAGAGCAGAAACAAACCCAAGGTACCAGGGCATCTCACTCTCACAGAGAAGAGGCACACAAGGTACCAGAGCATCTCACTCTCACAGAGCAGACACACCAAATGTACCAGGGCATCTCACTCTCACAGAGCAGAGACATATCCAAGGTACCAGGGAATCTCACTCTCACAGAGAAGTGACATGCACAACGTACCACAGCATCTTACTCTCACACTCAGCAGAGACACACAAGGCACCTCTCAACCAAGAGACATGCACAAGCATCCAGGGCTCCGCGCAGGCGCTCAGCGGCACTTAGGGGCCTCCACCCCTCAGAGCGCCTCCACCCCTCAGAGCGCCTCCACCCCTCAGGGCGCCCCCACCCCTCAGGGCGCCCCCAACCCTCAGGGCGCCTCCAACCCTCAGGGGGCCTCCAACCCTCAGGGGGCCTCCAACCCTCAGGGGGCCTCCAACCCTCAGGGGGCCTCCAACCCTCAGGGGCCTCCAACCCTCACAGCGCCTCCACCCCTCAGAGCGCATCCACCCCTCAGAGCGCATCCACCCCTCAGAGCGCATCCACCCCTCAGAGCGCATCCACCCGTCAGGCGCCTTCACCCCTCACAGCGCCTCCACCCCTCACAGCGCCTCCACCCCTCACAGCGCCTCCAACCCTCACAGCGCCTCCAACCCTCACAGCGCCTCCAACCCTCACAGCGCCTCCAACCCTCACAGCGCCTCCAACCCTCACAGCGCCTCCAACCCTCACAGCGCCTCCAACCCTCACAGCGCATCCACCCCTCAGAGCGCATCCAACCCTCACAGCGCATCCCCCCCTCAGAGCGCCTCCAACCCTCAGGCGCATCCACCCCTCAGAGCGCATCCACCCCTCAGAGCGCATCCACCCCTCAGAGCGCATCCACCCCTCAGAGCGCATCCACCCCTCAGAGCGCATCCACCCCTCAGAGCACCTCCACCCCTCAGAGCACCTCCACCCCTCAGAGAGCCTCCACCCCTCAGAGAGCCTCCACCCCTCAGAGAGCCTCTTGGCAGCGTGGCGCCCCTGGAAGTGGTTAATATTCTGCGGCTGCACGTGGCATTTACACAAATAAGACGACACATCTGGATGGTGCAGAGCAAACACTGGGGAACGGGCGCTGACCCCGGCCGCCTCCACCTGCCAGCCAGACTGCAACCGGAGCAGGGCGAGGCGATGAAGAGCACCTTTGAGAGGGGCTGGCAGGGGGCAGGGTGCTGGCAGCCGGGATGCTCCGCTGCCTCAATAACCGGCTTTAAGAAAGGCCCTCTGGCAAGGCACCAGTCCTATAAAAAGAAGTAGGGGGACTAACCAAGTTAGGCAGTCAGCAAGTGACATCATGACACGTGTCATCACAGCGCACGTCTCGCCGCGTGACATTGTACGTGGCATCACTGGAAGTGACATCACAAGAAGTGACATCAGATAGCAAGACCTCCCACATATGTTCATCACATCTATCATGAGTGCATTTTATGCGCATTATGAGATTTAACAAATGAGATTTGGGGTTGTGTCAAATAAGTGACACAATCCTGACGCAAAATCTGGGTCTCACTTATATATATATATTTTTTTTTTTTACAAACCCTGCCACAAAGAAACTGGCAACAAGGAGAAGCCTGGTAGTAGATCTGTTCTGCTTAATTAGTTGCAAAGTGTGCATTTTAAAATATTTTATGGGGTTAAGGCATCTGATGCAGAGGTGCCCAGTAAATCTCAGGGAATGATAATGGTGAGATTTAACATATTTGTTGGAGAGATTTGTGTTTTCTGTAGTCCCAGATATGAATGAAAGTAGTACAGAAGATTAAGGTGTGTCCTGTAAAGCACATCATGTAACATGCAGATGACATTTTTTATTTTATGTAGATAGTAAAGTGGGTTACTGCTTTGAACACAGATAATTTTGTTACTTGCTGTTCATAAATTGTAATCCTAATATAGCACAGTGAGCTATGAATAGAGCAGCTCCCCAGTCCCAGCCCCACCCCCAGGCCAGCAGACCTAGGACTGCTATTGGTTTTCCCCAGCTCCAAGCAAATCTGAGCCCTCCTCTCACACCTGCCCAGGCCCCTTAAGGCTTTGCTGGGTGCACCCCAAATCATTCTCCTCCATCTTGTGAGTTGCAGCCTACCTATGCCCAGATTGCAGTGAGCAGAGTCCAGGAAGTGGTAAGGAGGCAGACTAGTGCTGTCTCTTTCCTAAAAAAAAGTTTAAAAAAACGATTTTCCCCACCTGTGATTGCATCATCTTATTTTTTTCTTTTTAAATTTCTTTACCTGTCTTTGCCTGTGGTTGTTACAGTTTAAAATTGTAGTTTTAACCTGCCAGTGATTACATAATTTATCCCATGTTTTTGTGTTTAAACTTGTGGTTTTTCCTGCCCGTGACTGCTTCCATTTAACCTGTTGAATTGTGGGATTTGCACTCCAAACTCTGTAGTTTTTCCCTCTCATTCCCTGTGACTATCAGTTTTTCCCTCCAAATGTCTTCTTTGCTCTGTGCTAAGACCTGTATGTTAAGCAGTGCATGCCCAGCGACCATTTTGTGTTAACAAGTCAGTGAAACCAGCCCCCCCCCTTCCCCCTGAGACAGCAGTAATCTGCTGTAAGCTGTTTGAACTGTGTTTAATAGGGACTGTGCACTTCGTTTTTTAGCCAGGAGAGGGAGTAAAGCTTTATACAAATAGTGGTGTTAGAGGACAAGTTTGTTAGGGCCTTACCTGCAGAAGTCCAAAGTGTGGATTGAGCCTGTCTGTCTCCTAGGAGATTTCTGAATAGAGGAGCAGCTTCCATCTCCCAAGCCAGCAAACCTTGTCTGAGGTAGCTGGGCCCTTATATAGTCTGATATTGTTTGGTACATGTGTACACTGATTGGTGGTTGTATCTGATATTTCTATTGGATTAGGGTTAGTGTCCTCATTGGTTGGGCATTTGAGAGTTCTGATTGGTTTCTGGGTCTGTGATTCAATCAATGTAGGGTTGGGACTAGGGCTAGGGTTAGAATTTCTATTGGAAGTAGGGACTAGGGCTTCCTGTGTTATTGGGACTAGGGTGGGGCTAGGGTTAGGATTTCTATTGGAAGTAGGGACTAGGGCTTCCTGTATTATTGGTTGTTTGGACTAGGGTGGGGCTAGGGTTAGGCCTTTAATTGGAAGTAGCGATTAGGGCTTCTGGTGTTATTGGTTGCTGGACTAGGTGTGGGACTAAGAGTAGGGTTAGGCTTTCTATTGGAAGTAGGGACTAGGGCTTCCTGTGCCATTGGTTGCTTGGACTAGGGTTGGGACCTACTGGTAGGGCTAGGGCCTCTATTGGACGTAGAGATCAGGGTTTTTTAAACTGATTGGGTGCTTGGACTAGGGCTAAGATTGGCTGTAAGGTCCTGGTCTCCTATTGGTTCTAGATTTTAGGGCTAGTGTTGTGATTGGATAGTGTTAGGGCTAGGGTTCCCATTGGCTGAAGGGGTCACCTGACTACTAGGGCTATAAACGGCCAAGGCTTAGGGCGTCACAGCCCAGGCGTCTCAGCTAAGGGTGGAGAGGACAAGGGTGAGTGCCTGTTTGAGCCTGTTCGGGACCTGGGCCTAAAATGCTGCCCATTTTCCCATTCATTAATACCCACCCTATGTATGTGTCCCTCTGTATATAAGCATTTATTTTCACTATAGATATGTACCTATCTTTGTGTATTGCTTTGTATTAACATGTAGAATAATTATGTTATAAATTGTTTTTAAAAAAATCATCTTTGGTCTACATGTGCTTGCTTCCATTGTGCATCTATGTACCTCCATGTACTTGGATCTGTGTGTCTGTTACTTTTCTCCTGAAAAAGCATATCCAATGCACTACCCTATTTCTCATCCTGTACCTCTATCAATATCTTTAATCTGCGTATACTTACCTCCTTTATACATCTATATACTTTCAATGTACTTATGGATCTATATATTTATCACTTTCTTCTAATTTAGCATTTCCAATGCACTACCCTATTTCTCAGCCTATACTTCTCTCAATATATCTTCTAGCCCAACTTTCTGACTAATCTCCAACTTCTTTCTACTACTCTTTCCAATGCACTACCCTATCTCTCACCCTATACATCTATCATTATATCCTCTACACCCACTCTCTCCTTTATCCCAAACCCCATACCACTACTATGTTCCCCAAAATAACCCTTTCTTGACTCTCCCCTACTCTATCCCTCCTTGCATCATCTGACACCGCTTTTACTATACCGATCCCCCAAAACAAACCTTTCTAAACTCTTCCCTCTGACGCTTCCCCTCCAAAAACCCTTTTTACTCATCCAAAAGCCTCCTCCTACTGCTATGACCTAAAAAAAGAAATCCTTCACTCTTCTATCCCTCCACTATCCTTTTCAATCAAAATAACAGACTAGCATGTTCACTTCTCTAATTCCATATTCCACTATACTAATTCACCACTAATCCTTTATGGGTTCCAGAGTAGCGCGCTACTCGCCAATAAAGCGTTTCAACACCCTATCAGGGTTACAAACGCTATATAAATGCAAACCTTTTTCCCTTTTTTACCTCTCCCCAACCCTTCTCAATCCAAATAACTGACTAACATATCCACCACTCAAATTACTTCATATTTCACTATACTAATTTTCAACACTAATCCTTTATGGGTTCCGGAGTAGCCTGCTACTCGCCAGTAAAGCGCTTCAACACCCTATCAGGGGTAAAAGGCGCTATATGAATGCAAACCTTTCTTTCCCTTCTATCCCTCCGCTATCCTTCTCACTCCAAATAACTGACTAATATCCACCACTCAAATTACTTTCATATTTCACCATACTAATTCACCACTAATCCTTTATGGGTTTCCGGAGTAGCGTGCTACTCCCCCAAAAAAAAAAAATAGCACTTCAAACCCCATCAGGGGTAAGAAGCGCTATATAAATACAAACCTTTTTCCTCTTCTATCCTTCCGAATCCAAATAACTGACTAACATATCCACCACTTAAAATTTACTTGCATGTTTCACTATACTAATTCAACACTAATCCTCTATGGGTCCCGGAGTAACGTGGTACTCGCCGAAAAGCGCTTCGACGCCTCGTCAGGGGTAGTAAGCGCTATACAAATGCAATTACAATACAATACAATGAAGGACATGAGACTCCTACACCATGTAACGCATCTTGTGCATTGATATGCACACTTACATGAGTTATTGTCAATGGATAATATGTATGTTATGTAAAGTGCTTTAACACCCTGCACTGGGATGAGTAGCACTATAAAAGAAATAAAATAGTAATATTTAAATTGTTATTTGTGTAAATACTGGGACAGACCAACACGTGACATTCTTACAGTGCATGGACTTGTGTACAGGGACTGAAGAAACTAAAAAGCGACACCGCACGCCTCTCTTAAGTACCTGTGAAGAGATAACAAGCAGTGTGCTTTTGTTTCCCCTCTGTTGCATTTGCATTTAAGTGTGAGATTCCACGCCTCCACCAGTCAGGATACTCGATCAAAAGGAGGCCTCATGGCCCCTTTGCCTCAGCCCAGCTGGAGGTGAAAAAAAGCCCAATTGTCGCCTGCACGTTGTTGCTGGGAATGGAAAGCAGACTGAACATGCAAGCACTGCTGAACGTGTCCCGGTGTCTCAAAATTACACCGGGACAAGTTCAGCATATTTGTGTGTGGCCAAATTTCTTGGCAGGGTGGACGGTGTCCACCCTGTGAAAATAGTGGGTGGATGCCGTGAACCCGTGTATACCCAGACTCGTGCCCTGCCCTCTGGGCATCAGCGGACGTAGGCAGCTTCCCTAGAAGGATGGAGGCTTCCGAGGCTGGGGGTCCCTCTGAGATGGCCCGTCCAGCACCTGACGATGGAGCCTTCCTTGAGATCGCCCGTTGGGTGCCAGACGATGGAGGTCCCTCTGAGATGGCCCGTCCAGCACCAGACGATGGAGGTTTCCTTTGAGATGACCTGTCGAGCACCCAAAGCTGGAGGTCCCTCTGAGATGGCCCATCCTGCACCAGACGATGGGGCTTTCCTCGAGATGGCCCTTTGGACACCTGACGATGGAGGTCCCTCTGAGATGGCCCTTTGGACACCTGACGATGGAGGTCCCTCTGAGATGGCCCTTTGGACACCTGACGATGGCGGTCCCTCTGAGATGGCCCATCCAGCACCGGATGATGGAGGTCCCTCTGAGATGGCCCGTCCAGCACCAGACGATGGAGGTTTCTTTGAGATGGCCCTTTGGACACCGGACGATGGAGGTCCCTACGAGATGGCCCGTCCAGCACCAGAAGATGGAGCCTTCCTTGAGATGGCCCTTTGGACACCTGACGATCAAGGTCCCTCTGAGATGGCCCGTCCTGTACCAGAAGATGGAGCCTTCCTTGAGATGGCCAGTCAAGCACCCGACGCTGGAGGTGCCTCTGAGATGGCCGTCCAGAACCAGACGATGGGGCTTTCCTTGAGATGGCCCTTTGGACACCTGACGATGGAGGTCCCTCTGAGATGGCCCATCCTGCACCAACGATAGGGCTTTCCTTGCGATGGCCCTTTGGACACCTGACGATGGAGGTCCCTCTAAGATGGCCCGTCCAGCACCATACGATGGAGCCTTCCTTGAGATGGCCCTTTGGACACCTGATGAAGGAGGTCCCTCTGAGACGGCCTGTCCAGCACCAGACAATGGGGCTTTCCTTGAGATGGCCCTTTGGACACCCAACGCTGGAGGTCCCTCTGAGATGGCCCATGCTGCACCAGACGATGGAGCCTTCCTTGAGATCTCCTGTCGAGCACCCGATGCTGGAGGTCCCTCTGAGACGGCCATCCAGCACCAGACGATGGAGCCTTCCTTGAGATGGCCCTTTGGACACCTGACGATGGAGGTCCCTCTGAAATGGCCCGTCCAGCACCAGACGACGGAGCCTTCCTTGAGATGGCCCTTTGGACACCGGACGATGGAGGTCCCTCTGAAATGGCCCGTCCTGCACCAAATGGGGCTTTCCTTGAGATGGCCCTTTGGACGCCTGACGATGGAGGTCCCTCTGAGATGGCCCGTCCAGCACCTGACGATGGAGCCTTCCTTGAGATAGCTAACCCTTTGGACACCTGACGATGGAGGTCCCTCTGAGATTGCCCGTCCAGCACCAGACGATGGAGGTTTCCTTGAGATGGCCTGTCGAGCACCAAACGCTGGTGGTCCCTCTGAGATGGCCCATCCTGCACCAGACGATGGGGCTTTCCTTGAGATGGCCCTTTGGACACCGGACGATGGAGGCCCCTCTGAGATGGCCCGTCCAGCACCAGACGATGGGGCTTTCTTTGAGATGGCCCTTTGGACACCCAACGCTGTAGGTCCCTCTGAGATAGCCCATCCTGCACCAGACGATGGGGCATTCCTTGAGATCTCCTGTCAAGCACCCGACGCTGGAGGGCCCTCTGAGACGGCCCGTCCAGCACCAGATGATGGAGCCTTCCTTGAGATGGCCAGTTGAGCACCCGACGCTGGAGGTCCCTCCGAGATGTGTGCTGAGGGCTAGAAAGTGTCCCTCTGAGATGGCCGTCCAGCACCAGACGATGGAGCCTTCCTTGAGATCTCCTGCCGCGCACTCAGCACTGGAGGGCCCTCTGAGATGGCCCGTGATGCACCAGACGATGGAGTTTTCCTTGAGATGGCCCGTTGGGCACCTGATGATGGATGTCCCATTGAGAAGGCCCAGTCAGCACCTGGTCATGGAAGTTTCCCTGAGAAGACTCTGCAAACACCAGTCACTCAATGTTCACTTTGGCAGATCTGGCTGGCACCTATTTTTAGAGGCCCCCTTGAGAAAGACATGCTGGCACCTGACAACCGGGGCTCCCCACAATAAGCCAAGATGGCCACAACTCTGGTAGGTTGGACGTTTCCCATGGAGATGCCGACCAGCCAGCAAGGCAAGCCTTGACTCAGCATGCTAAAAACACAAATGGGAAGTCCCCAGTCAGAGATCAGGAGACCTTACAAAGAACCAGAACATGCTCTGGAAAACAGTAGACCGGGAAGAGTCTCCTGTGGGAGCAGGAGGTGGTCCAGAAGATGCTAAGAGAGGGTCCAGACTAAGGTTCAGAAGATTCACACTGGGACCAGACTGTGTCCCAAAAGATCCTGAATATTCTCCTCTAGGCGAAGCCTGAATGTCCTAGAATGGTACTGCATACCGGGTAATTCTACACGGTTCTTCACTGAGACCAGACCATGTACCAGGAGAATTTACACTGGGACCCAATCATTCAATATAGGATCCTACACTAGGACCAGCCCATATGCCAGATGAACTGCATTGGGACCAGACCGTGCGCCAGGAGGTCAGACACTGGGACCAGACTCTACACTGGGAGATCATACAGTGAGACCAGACTCTGCACCAGGAGATCATACACTGGGACCAGACTCTGCACCAGGAGATCATACACTGGGACCAGACTCTGCACCAGGAGATCATACACTGGGACCAGACTCTGCACCAGGAGATCATACACTGGGACCAGACTGTGCACCAGGAGATCATACACTGGGACCAGACTCTGCACCAGGAGATCATACACTGGGACCAGACTCTGCACCAGGAGATCATACACTGGGACCAGACTCTGCACCAGGAGATCATACACTGGGACCAGACTCTGCACCAGGAGATCATACACTGGGACCAGACTCTGCACCAGGAGATCATACACTGGGACCAGACTCTGCACCAAGAGATCATACACTGGGACCAGACTCTGCACCAAGAGATCATACACTGGGACCAGACCGTGCACCAGGAGATCATACACTGGGACCAGACCGTGCACCAGGAGATCATACACTGGGACCAGACCGTGCAACAGGAGATCATACACTGGGACCAGACCGTGCACCAGGAGATCATACACTGGGACCAGACCGTGCACCAGGAGATCATACACTGGGACCAGACCGTGCACCAGGAGATCATACACTGGGACCAGACCGTGCACCAGGAGATCATACACTGGGACCAGACCGTGTACCAGGATATCATACACTGGGACCAGACTGTGCACCAGGAGATCAGACACTGGGACCAGACTGTGCACCACAAGATCATACAAAGGGAGCAGACTGTGCACCACGAGATCATACAAAGAGACCAGACTGTGCACCAAGAGATCATACAATGGGACGAGACTCTGCAACAGGACATCATACAATGGTACCAGACTCTGCACCAGGAGATCATGCAATGGGACCAGACTCTGCACCAGGAGATCATACAATGGGACCAGACTCTGCACCAAGAGATCATACACTGGACCCAGACTCTGCACCAGCAGATCATACACTAGGACCAGACTGTGCACCAGGAGATCAGACACTGGGACAAGACTGTGCACCAGGAGATCAGACACTGGGACCAGACTCTGCACCAGGAGATCAGACACTGGGACCAGACTCTGCACCAGGAGATCAGACACTGGGACCAGACTGCACCAGGAGATCAGACACTGGGACCAGACTCTGCACCAGGAGATCAGACACTGGGACCAGACTCTGCACCAGGAGATCAGACACTGGGACCAGACTCTGCACCAGGAGATCAGACACTGGGACCAGACTCTGCACCAGGAGATCCGTCACTGGGACCAGACTCTGCACCAGGAGATCAGACACTGGGACCAGACTCTGCACCAGGAGATCAGACACTGGGACCAGACTCTGCACCAGGAGATCAGACACTGGGACCAGACTCTGCACCAGGAGATCAGACACTGGGACCAGACTCTGCACCAGGAGATCAGACACTGGGACCAGACTCTGCACCAGGAGATCAGACACTGGGACCAGACTCTGCACCAGGAGATCCGACACTGGGACCAGACTCTGCACCAGGAGATCCGACACTGGGACCAGACTCTGCACCAGGAGATCCGACACTGGGACCAGACTCTGCCCCAGGAGATCCGACACTGGGACCAGACTCTGCCCCAGGAGATCCGACACTGGGACCAGACTCTGCCCCAGGAGATCCGACACTGGGACCAGACTCTGCCCCAGGAGATCCGACACTGGGACCAGACTCTGCCCCAGGAGATCCGACACTGGGACCAGACTCTGCCCCAGGAGATCCGACACTGGGACCAGACTCTGCCCCAGGAGATCCGACACTGGGACCAGACTCTGCACCAGGAGATCAGACACTGGGACCAGACTCTGCACCAGGAGATCAGACACTGGGACCAGACTCTCCACCAGTGATCATACACTGGGACCAGACCGTGCACCAGAAGATCAGACACTGGGACCAGACCATGCACCAGAAGATCATACAACCGGACCAGACTCTGCACCAGGAGATCATGCACTGGGACCAGACTGAGCACCAGGAGACCATACACTGGGACCGGACTGTGCACCAGGAGATCACACACCCGGACCAGACTGTGCACCAGGAGATCATACAAAGGGACCAGCCTCTGCACCAGGAGATCATACACTGGGACCAGACTGTGCACCAGGAGATCATACACTGGGACCAGACTGTGCACCAGGAGATCATACACTGGGACCAGACCGTGCAACAGAAGATCATACACTGTGACCAGACTGAGTACCAGGAGATCATACAAAGGGACCAGCCTCTGCACCAGGAGATCATGCACTGGGACCAGACTCTGCACCAGGAGATCATACACTGGGACCAGCCTCTGCACCAGGAGATCATACACTGGGACCAGACTGTGCACCAGGAGATCATACACTGGGACCAGACTGTGCACCAGAAGATCATACACTGGGACCAGACTGTGCACCAGGAGATCATACACTGGGACCAGACCGTGCACCAGGAGATCATACAAAGGAACCAGACTGTGCACCAAAAGATCATACAAAGCAACCAGACTGTGCACCAGGAGACCATACACAGGGACCAGACCAAGCACCAGGAGATCATACACAGGGACCAGACCAAGCACCAGGAGATCATACACAGGGACCAGACTCTACACCAGGAGATCATACACTGGGACCAGACTGTGCACCAGGAGATCATACAAAGGAACCAGACTCTGCACCAGGAGATCATACACTGGGACCAGACTCTGCACCAGGAGATCATACACTGGGACCAGACCGTGAACCAGGAGATCATACACTGGGACCAGCCTCTGCACCAGGATATCATGCACTAGGACCAGACTCTGTACCAGGAGATCATACAAAGGAACCAGACTGTGCATCAGGAGATCATACAAAGGAACCAGACTGTGCATCAGGAGATCATACAAAGGAACCAGACTGTGCATCAAAAGATCATACAAAGGAACCGGACTGTGCACCAGGAGATCATACACTGGGACCAGACCATGTACCAGGGGATCATACAAAGGAACCAGACTCTGCACCAGATCATCATACACTGGGATCAGACTGTGTACCAGGGGACTCTACATTGGAACCAGCTCATGCATCAGTAGGGACTAGCCTTTTAAAAGGAGATTCTAAAAGGGACCAGCCTTGACACAAGGTGATCCTACACTGAGACCAGCCATGCAAAAGGAGATCCTACGCTGGCACCAGTCCTTTAACAGGAGATTCTACACTCTGAACAACCTGTGTACTAAATAAATCAGTAGTTTTATTTGGTGGTTCATGCGAAATTTATGCAAAGAGTTTCTACACAGTATCACTGTATGTACCAAGATATCAAACACTGAAATCAAGCAGTGCACCAGGAGATTCTTCACTGGGACCAGTCCATGTACCAAGATATTAAACACTGAAATCAAGCAGTACACCAGGAGATTCTTCACTGGGACCACCCCATGTACCAAGATATTCTACACTGAGATCAAGCAGAGCACCAAGAGATTCTTCATTGAGACCACACCCTGTACGAAGATATTCTACACTGAGATCGAGCCGCGCACAAGGAGATTCTTCATTGAGACCACACCCTGTACGAAAATATTCTACACTGAGATCGAGCCGCGCACCAGGAGATTCTTCACTGGGACCACCCAGATACCAAGATATTCTACACTGAGATCAAGCCGCGCACCAGGAAATTCTTCACTGGGACCAACCCAAGTATGAAGATATTCTACACTGAGATCAATCCGCGCACCAGGAGATTCTTCACTGGGACAACCTCATGTACCAAGATATTCTACACTGAGAACAAGCCGAGCACTAGGAGATTCTTCACTGGGACCACCCCAAGTACCAGGATATTCTACACAGATCAATCCGCGCACCAGGAGATCAAACACTGGAACCAGAGTCTGCACTAGGAGATCATACACTGGGACCAGACTGTGCACCAGGAGATCATACAAAGGAACCAGACTGAGCACCAGGAGATCATACACTGGGACCAGACCGTGCACCAGGAGATCAGACCCTGGGAACAGACTCTGCACCAGGAGATCATACACTGGGACCAGACCATGTACCAGGAGATCATACACTGGGACCAGCCTCTGCACCAGGAGATCATACACTAGGACCAGACTCTGCACCAGGAGATCGTACAAAGGAACCAGACTGTGCACCAGGAGATCATACAAAGGAACCAGACTGTGCACCAGGAGATCATACAAAGGAACCAGACTGTGCACCAGGAGATCATACAAAGGAACCAGACTGTGCACCAGGAGATCATACACAGGAACCAGACTGTGCACCAGGAGATCATACACTGGGACCAGACCATGTACCAGGGGATCATACAGAGGAACCAGACTCTGCACCAGGAGATCATACACTGGGACCAGACCGTGTACCAGGGGACTCAACATTGGAACCAGCTCATGTGTCAGTAGGGACTAGCCTTTTAAAAGGGGATTCTAAAAGGGACCAGCCTTGACACAAGGAGATCCTACGCTGGCACCAGTCCTTTAACAGGAGATTCTACACTGGGAACAACCTGTGTACTATATAAATCAGTAGTTTTATTTGGTGGTTCATGCGAAATTTATGCAAAGAGTTTCTACACAGTATCACTCCATGTACCAAGATATCAAACGCTGAAATCAAGCAGTGCACCAGGAGATTCTTTACTGGGACCACCCCATATACCAAGATATTCTACACTGAGATCAATCTGCGCACCACGAGATTCTTCACTGGGACCACTCCCTGTACGAAGATATTCTACACTGAGATCAAGCCGCACACCAGGAGATTCTTCACTGGGACCACCCAGGTAGCAAGATATTCTACACTGAGATGAAGTAGCACACCAGGAGATTCTTCACTGGGACCACCCCAAGTACCACGATATTCTACACTGAGATCAAGCCGAGCACCAGGAGATTCATCACTGGGACCACCCAGATACCAAGATAATATACACTGATATCAAGCCAGGCACCAGGAGATTCTTCACTGGGACAACCCAGGCACCAAGATATTCTACACTGAGATCAATCCGCGAACTAGGAGATTCTTCACTGGGACCACCTCATGTACCAAGATATTCTACACTGAGATCAAGCCGAGCACCAGGAGATTCTTCAATGGAACCAACCAGATATCAAGATATTCTACACTGAGATCAATCCGCGAACCAGGAGATTCTTCACTGGGACCACGCCAAGTACCAAGATATTCTACACTGAGATCAATCCGTGCACCAGGAGATCATACACTGGAACCAGAGTCTGCACTAGGAGATCATACACTGGGACCAGACTGTGCACCAGAAGATCATACACTGGGACTAATTTGATTTTGAGATTTGTAAAGTGCAACAATCACCCTAAGGCATCAAGGCGCTAGAGACCAGCCGTCCGCAAACAGGTTGAGAAGGAAGAACCAGACCATGCACCAGGAGATCATACACTGGACCAGACTGAGTACCAGCAGATTATTCACTGGGACCAGACCGTGCACCAGGAGATCAGACCCTGGGAACAGACTCTGCACCAGAAGATCATACACTGGGACCAGACCATGTACAGGAGATCATACACTGGGACCAGCCTCTGCACCAGGAGATCATACACTAGGACCAGACTCTGCACCAGGAGATCATACAAAGGAACCAGACAGTGCACCAGGAGATCATACAAAGAAATCAGACTGTGCACCAGGAGATCATACACTGGGACCAGACCATGTACCAGGGGATCATACAAAGGAGGGAACTGACTCTGTACCAGGAGATTCTTCACTGGGACCATCCCAAGTACCAAGATATTCTACACTGAGATCAAGCCGAGCACCAGGAGATTCATCACTGGGACCACCCAGATACCAAGATAATATACACTGAGATCAATCCGCGAACCAGGAGATTCTTCACTGGGACCACCTCATGTACCAAGATATTCTACACTGAGATCAATCCGCGCACCATGAGATCATACACTGGAACCAGAGTCTGCACTAGGAGATCATGCACTGGGGCCAGAGTGTGCACAAGGAGATCATACAATGGGACAAGACTCTGCACCAGGAGATCATACACTGGGACCAGACCGTGTACCAGGAGATCATACACTGGGACCAGACCATGCACCAGGAGATCATACACTGGGACCAGACCATGCACCAGGAGATCATACACTGGGACCAGACCATGCACCAGGAGATCATACACTGGACCAGACTTGCACCAGGAGATCATACACTGGGACCAGACCGTGTACCAGGAGATCAGACCCTGGGACCAGACTCTGCACCAGGAGATCATACACAGGGACCAGACTCTACACCAGGAGAACATACACTGGGACCAGACCGTGCACCAGGAGATCATACACTGGGACCAGACCGTGTACCAGGAGATCATACACTGGGACCAACCTCTGCACCAGGAGATCATACACTAGGACCAGACTCTGCACCAGGAGATCATACAAAGGAACCAGACTGTGCACCCAGAGATCATACAAAGGAACCAGACTGTGCACCAAAAGATCATACAAAGAAACCAGACTGTGCACCAGGAGATCATATTTGGGACCAGACCGTGTACCAGGGGACTCTACATTTCAACCAGCTCATGTATCAATAGGGACTAGCCTTTTAAAAGGAGATTCTAAAAGGGACCAGCCTTGACACAAGGTGATCCTACACTGAGACCAGCCATGCAAAAGGAGATCCTACGCTGGCACCAGTCCTTTAACAGGAGATTCTACACTGGGAACAACCTGTGTACTAAATAAATCAGTAGTTTTATTTGGTCGTTCATGCAAAATTTATGCAAAGAGTTTCTACACAGTATCACTCCATGTACCAAGATATCAAACACTGAAATCAAGCAGTGCACCAGGAGATTCTTCACTGGGACCACCCCATGTACCAAGATATTCTACACTGAGATCAATCCGCGCACCAGGAGATTCATCACTGGGAACACCCAGATACCAAGATAATCTACACTGAGATCAAGCCGCGCACCAGGAGATTCTTCACTGGGACCACCCAGTTACCAAGATATTCTACACCGAGATCAAGCCGAGCACCAGGAGATTCTTCACTGGGACCACCCATGTACCAAGATATTCTACACTGAAATTAAGCCGCGCACCAGTAGATTCTTCACTAAGACCACCCCATGTACCAAGATATTCTACACTGAGATCAAGCTGAGCACCAGGAGATTCTTCACTTGGACCACCCCATGTACCAAGATATTCTACACTGAGATCAAGCTGAGCACCTGGAGATTCTTCACTGGGACCACCCCATGTACCAAGATATTCTACACAGAGATCAATCCGCGCAACAGGAGATTCTTCACAGGGACCACCCCATCTACCAAGATATTCTACACTGAGATCAAGCCAAGCACCAGGAGATTCTTCACTCGGACCACTCCTTGTACCAAGATATTCTACACTGAGATCAAGCCGAGCACCAGGAGATTCATCACTGGGACCACCCAGATACCAATATAATATACACTGATATCAAGCCAGGCACCAGGAGATTCTTCACTGGGACAACCCAGGCACCAAGCTATTCTACACTGAGATCAATCCGCGAACTAGGAGATTCTTCACTGGGACCACCTCATGTACCAAGCTATTCTACACTGAGATCAAGCCGAGCACCAAGAGATTCTTCAATGGAACAACCCAGATATCAAGATATTCTATACTGAGATCAATCCGCGAACCAGGAGATTCTTCAATGGGACCACCCCAAGTACCAAGATATTCTACACTGAGATCAATCCGTGCACCAGGAGATCATACACTGGAACAAGAGTCTGCACTAGGAGATCATACACTGGGGCCAGACTGTGCACAAGGAGATCATACACTGGGACCAGCCTCTGCACCAGGAGATCATACACTGGGACCAGACCATGCACCAGCAGATCAATCACTGGGACCAGACCGTGCACCAGGAGATCAGACCCTGGGACCAGACTCTGCACCAGGAGATCATACACTGGGACCAGACCGTGTACCAGGAGATCATACACTGGGACCAGCCTCTGCACCAGGAGATCATACACTAGGACCAGACTCTGCACCAGGAGATCATACAAAGGAACCAGACTGTGCACCCGGAGATCATATAAAGGAACCAGACTGTGCACCAAAAGATCATACAAAGAAACCAGACTGTGCACCAGGAGATCATACATTGGGACCAGACCGTGTACCAGGGGACTCTACATTTCAACCAGCTCATGTATCAATAGGGACTACCCTTTTAAAAGGAGATTCTAAAAGGGACCAGCCTTGACACAAGGTGATCCTACACTGAGACCAGCCATGTAAAAGGAGATCCTACGCAGGCACCAGTCCTTTAACAGGAGATTCTACACTGGGACTAACCTTTGTACTAAATAATCAGTAGTTTTATTTGGTGGTTCATGCAAAATTTATGCAAAGAGTTTCTACACAGTATCACTCCATGTACCAAGATATCAAACGCTGAAATCAAGCAGTGCACCAGGAGATTCTTTACTGGGACCACCCCATATACCAAGATATTCTACACTGAGATCAATCTGCGCACCACGAGATTCTTCACTGGGACCACTCCCTGTACGAAGATATTCTACACTGAGATCAAGCCGCACACCAGGAGATTCTTTACAGGGACCACCCATGTACCAAGATATTCTACACTGAGATCAGTTCGCGCACCAGGAGATTTTTCACTGGGACAAATCATGTACCAAGATATTCTACACTGAGATCAATCCGCGCACCAGGAAATTCCTCACTGGGACCACCCATGTACCAAAATATTCTACACTGTGATCAAGCCGAGCACCAGGTGATTCAACATTGGGAACACCTAGATACCAAGATAATCTACACTGAGATCAAGCCGCGCACCAGGAGATTCTTCACTGGGACCACCCAGTTACCAAGATATTCTACACCGAGATCAAGCCGAGCACCAGGAGATTCTTCACTGGGACCACCCATGTAACAAGATATTCTACACTGAAATTAAGCCGCGCACCAGTAGATTCTTCACTAAGACCACCCCATGTACCAAGATATTCTACACTGAGATCAAGCTGAGCACCAGGAGATTCTTCACTTGGACCACCCCATGTACCAAGATATTCTACACTGAGATCAAGCTGAGCACCAGGAGATTCTTCACTGGGACCACCCCATGTACCAAGATATTCTACACTGAGATCAATCCGCGCACCAGGAGATTATTCACTAAGACCATCCAGGTACCAAGATATTCTACACTGAGGTGAAGCAGAGCACCAGGAGATTCTAGTCTTGGACCACCTCTTGTACCAAGATATTCTACACGGAGATCAATCCGCGCAGCAGGAGATTCTTCACTGGGACCACCCCATGTACTAAGATATTCTACATTGACATCAAGCTGTGCACCAGGAGATTCTTCACTGGGACCCCCCCAATGTACCAAGATATTCTACACTGAGATCAAGCCGAGCACCAGGAGATTCTTCACTGGGACCACCCATGTACCATTATATTCTACACGGAGATCAAGCCGAGCACCAGGAGATTCTTCACTGGGACCACCCATGTACCATTATATTCTACACTGAGACCAAGCCGTGCACCAGGAGATTCTTCACTGGGACTACTCCATGTACCAAGATATTCTAAACTGAGATCAAGCCGCGCACCAGGAGATTCTTCACTGGATCCACCCCATTTACTAAGAGATTCTACACGGAGATCAATCCGCGCAACAGGAGATTCTTCACAGGGACCAACCCATGTACCAAGATATTCTACACTGAGATCAAGCCAAGCACCAGGAGATTCTTCACTCGGACCACTCCATGTACCAAGATATTCTACACTGAGATCTATCCCTGCACCAGGAGATTCTTCATTAGGACCACCCCATGTACCAAGATATTTTACACTGAGATCAATCCACGCACCAGGAGATTCTTCACTAGGACCACCCAGGTACGAAGATATTCTACACTGAGATCAAGCCGCGCACCAATAGATTCTTCACTGGGACCATCCCATGTACCAAGACATTCTACACTGAGATCAAGCCGTGCACCAGGAGATTCTTCACTGGGACCCCCCATGTGCTAAGATATTCTACACTGAGATCAATCCGCGCACTAGGGGATTCTTCACCGGGACCACCCCATGTACTAAGCTATTTTACACTGAGATCAATCCGCGCACCAGGAGATTCTTCCCTGGATCCACCCCATGTACTAAGAAATTCTACACTAAGCTCAATCCGTGCGCCAGGAGATTCTTCACTGGGACCACCCATCTAACATTATTTTCAACACTGAGATCAAGCCGCGCACCAGGAGATTCTTCACTGGGACCCCCCCCCCATGTACCATTATATTCTACACTGAGATCAAGCCGTGCACCAGGAGATGCTTCACTGGGACCACCCAGGTACCTAGATATTTTACACTGAGATCGAGCTGAGCACCAGGAGGTTCTTCACTGGGACCACCCCATATACCAAGATATTCTACACGGAGATCAAGTCGCACACCAGGAGATTCTTCACTGGGACCTTTCCATGTACTAAGATATTCTACACTGAGATCAAGTCGCGCAAAAGGAGAATCTTCACTTGGACCACCCCATGTACAAATATATTCTACACTGAGATCAAGCCGGGCACCAGGAGATTCTTCATTGGGACTACCCATGTACCATTATATTCTACACGGAGATCAAGCCGTGCACCAGGAGATTCTTCATTGGGACTACCCATGTACAAAGATATTCTACACTGCGATCAATCCGCGCACCCAGAGATTCTTCACTAAGACCACCCTATGTACCAAGATATTATACACTGAGATCAAGCAGCGCACCAAGAGATTCTTCACTGGGACCACCCACTTACGAAGATATTCTACACCGAGATCAATCCGCGCACCAGGAGATTCTTCATTGGGACCACTCCATGTACCAAGAAATTCTACACAGCGATCAAGCCGAGCACCAGGAGATTCTTCACTGGGACCACCAATGTACCAAGATATTCTACACTGAAAAGAAGCGGTGCACCAGAAGATTCTTCACTAAGACCACCCAGGTACCAAGATATTCTACACTGAGATGAAGCAGAGCACCAGGAGATTCTAGTCTTGGACCACCCCATGTACCAAGATATTCTACACTGAGATCAATCCGCGCAGCAGGAGATTCTTCACTGGGACCACCCATGTACTAAGATATTCTACATTGACATCAAGTTGTGCACCAAGATATTCTACACTGAGATCAATCCGCGCACCAGGAGATTCTTCATTGGGACCACTCCATGTACCAAGAAATTCTACACAGCGATCAAGCCGAGCACCAGGAGATTCTTCACTGGGACCACCAATGTACCAAGATATTCTACACTGAAAAGAAGCGGTGCACCAGAAGATTCTTCACTAAGACCACCCAGGTACCAAGATATTCTACACTGAGATGAAGCAGAGCACCAGGAGATTCTAGTCTTGGACCACCCCATGTACCAAGATATATTCTACACTGAGATCAATCCGCGCACCAGGAGATTCTAAACTGGCGTTCGAAGGCAGACTGCTAGGTTGCACAGTCGCCAGATTGGGGTGATCCACCTTCTCACCCCGCATTTGCACGACCAGCCGATGTGGCCTGACTCTACTACGAGGAGGGTTTATAAGCTCGAGCACACGAATAAGACGTGTCTCGGACGCTGTGACGTCCCCTAGATCTCAAGATAGGTATGGTGGGTTTATAGGGTGTCTCTTCCCTGAAACCCATTTCCTTCTATATCTCTATACAATCCTTTTCTTACGGTCCTGAAGAAGCGCACAGGGATCCATTAAGGACCGACAGATTGCGTGAAACATGTCGACCATCTCACATTCCTAATTTTCACATACTATTTTTGCGGGTTGAGAGCGGTGGGAACAAATTCATCCCTCCCTTTATTTATTTGAGGAGGCTCTACAACCCTGCCCTATTTTTAACTTACCTGGAGTACTCCCCCATTAAACCTCTGGGTAACTACCAGGTAATTTTAAATCACTTACTCACCACATCACCTTTTTCCCCACACACCCACATGCACAATTGCGGCATCTCCTGAAAAGATCTCCAACAGAGAGCCCTCTTGTAGGGCCCGTGAGGGACTGCAGCGCCACCCCCACGAGGAGCATAGCCCGATGATGATGCTTTACACTCGTAAGGGTGTGTGAGGGCACAAGAACAGAAAGGAGACACCTTCCCCATTCACGTGCACCTCACTCTCTTTTGGAGACAAACTTCAGTTTGACTATTCCCCTAATAGGGTGGCCAATTATTCTTCTTTCTTTCTTTTACTCACTTAGGAACTGATACCATTCTAGGTATACAATTCTAAACTGGGACCCCCCTATGTACCAAGATATTCTACACTGAGATCAAGCCGAGCACCAGGAGATTCTTCACTGGGACCACCCATGTACCATTATATTCTACACTGAGATCAAGTCGAGCACCAGGAGATTAATCACTGGGACCACCCAGACAGCAAAATAATCTACACTGAGATCAAGCCGCGCACCAGGCGATTCTTCACTGGGACCACCCAGTTACCAAGATATTCTACAACGAGATCAATCCGCGCACCAGGAGATTCTTCACTGGGACCACTCCCATGTACCAAGAAATTCTACATTGACATCAAGCATTGCACCAGGAGATTCTTCACTGGGACCCCCCCCCATGTACCAAGATATTCTACACTGAGATCAAGCCCAGCACCAGGAGATTCTTCACTGGGACCACCCATGTACCATTATATTCTACACTGAGATCAAGCCGAGCACCAGGAGATTCTTCACTGGTACCACCCATGTACCATTATATTCTACACTGAGACCAAGCCGTGCACCAGGAGATTCTTCACTGGGACTACTCCATGTACCAAGATATTCTACACTGAGATCAAGCCGCGCACCAGGAGATTCTTCACAGGGACCACCCAATCTACCAAGATATTCTACACTGAGATCAATCCGCACACCAGGAGATTCTTCACAGGGACCGACCCATCTACCAAGATATTCTACACTGAGATCAAGCTGAGCACCAGGAGATTCTTCACTCGGACCACTCCATGTACCAAGATATTCTACACTGGGATCAATCCGCGCACCAGGAGATTCTTCAGTAGGACCACCCAGGTACGAACATTTTCTACACTGAGATCAACCCGCGCACCAGGAGATTCTTCACTGGGACCACCACATGTACAAAGACATTCTACATTGAGATCAAGCAGCGCACCAAGAGATTCTTCGCTGGGACCATCCCATGTACCAAGATATTCTACACTGAGATCAAGCCGCGCACCAGGAGATTCTTCACTGGAACCACCCCATGTACCAAGATATTCTACACTGAGATCAAGTCGCACACAAGGAGATTCTTCACTGGATCCACCCCATTTACTAAGACATTCTACACTGAGATCAATCCGAGCACCCAGAGATTCTTCACTAAGACCACCCTATGTACCAAGATATTATACACTGAGATCAAGCAGCGCACCAAGAGATTCTTCACTGGGACCATCTCATGTACCAAGATATTCTACACTGAGATCAATCTGCGCACCAGGAGATTCTTCACAGGGACCACCCCATCTATCAAGATATTCTACACTATGATCAAGCCGCGCACCAGGAGATTCTTCACTGGGACCACCCAGTTACCAAGATATTCTACACCGAGATCAATCCGCGCACCAGGAGATTCTTCACTGGGACCACTACATGTACCAAGAAATTCTACACTGAGATCAATCCGCGCACCAGGAGATTCTAAACTGGGACCCCCTATGTACCAAGATATTCTACACTGAGATCAAGCCGAGCACCAGGAGATTCTTCACTGGGACCACCCATGTACCATTATATTCTACACTGCGATCAAGTCGAGCACCAGGAGATTCATCACTTGGACCACCCAGATAGCAAGATAATCTACACTGAGATCAAGCCGCGCACCAGGAGATTCTTCACTAGGACCACCCAGTTACCAAGATATTCTACACCGACATCAATCCGCGCACCAGGAGAATCTTCACTGGGACCACTCCATGTACCAAGAAATTCTACATTGACATCAAACTGTGCACAAGGAGATTCTTCACTGGGACACCCCTCCCCCCCCACCATGTACCAAGATATTCTACACTGAGATCAAGCCGAGCACCAGGAGATTCTTCACTGGGACCACCCATGTACCATTATATTCTACACTGAGACCAAGCCGTGCACCAGGAGATTCTTCACTGGGACTACTCCATGTACCAAGATATTCTACACGAAGATCAAGCCGAGCACCAGGAGATTCTTCACTGGTACCACCCATGTACCATTATATTCTACACTGAGACCAAGCCGTGCACCAGGAGATTCTTCACTGGATCCACCCCATTTACTAAGACATTCTACACTGAGATCAATCCGCGCACCAGGAGATTCTTCACAGGGACCACCCAATCTACCAAGATATTCTACACTGAGATCAATCCGTGCACCAGGAGATTCTTCACAGGGACCGACCCACCTACCAAGATATTCTACACTGAGATCAAGCCGAGCACCAGGAGATTCTTCACTCTGACCACTCCATGTACCAAGATATTCTACACTGGCATCAGTCCCCGCACCAGGAGATTCTTCATTAGGACCACCCCATGTACCAAGATATTTTACACTGAGATCAATCCGCGCACCAGGAGATTCTTCAGTAGGACCACCCAGGTACGAACATTTTCTACACTGAGATCAAACCGCGCACCAGGAGATTCTTCACTGGGACCACCCCATGTACAAAGACATTCTACATTGAGATCAAGCAGCGCACCAGGAGATTCTTCACTGGGACCCCCCCATCTACTAAGATATTCTACACTGAGATTAATCCGCGCACCAGGAGATTCTTCACTGGATCCACCCCATGTACTAAGAACTTCTACACTGAGCTCAATCCGTGCGCCAGGAGATTCTTCACTGGGACCACCCCGTGTACCAAGATATACGACACTGAGATCAATCCGCGTACCAGGAGATTCTTTACTGGGGCCACTCATATACCATTATATTCTACACTGAGATCAAGCCGTGCACCAGGAGATTCTTCACTGGGACCACCCTGGTACCAAAATATTCTACACTGAGATCAAGCTGAGCACCAGGAGATTCTTCACTGGGAACACCCATGTACCATTATGTTCTACACTGAGATCAAGCCGCGCACCAAGAGATTCTTCACTGGGACCCCCCAATGTACCAAGATATTCTACACTGAGATCAAGCTGCGCACCAGAAGATTCTTCACTGGGACCACCCCATGTACCAAGATATTCTACACTGAGATCAAGCCACGCAGCAGGAGATTCTTCACTGGGACCACCCTATGTACCAAGATATTCTACACTGAGATCAAGCCGAGCACCAGGAGATTCTTCACTGGGACCACCCATGTACCATTATATTCTACACTGAGATCAAGCCGTTCACCAGGAGATTCTTCACTGGGACCACCCAAGTACCATTCTACACTGAGAACAAGCCGCGCACAAGGAGATTCCTCCCTGGGACCACCCCATGTACGAAGATATTCTACACTGAGATCAATCCGCACACCAGGAGATTCTTCACTGGGACCACCCCATGTACCAAGATATTCTACACGGAGATCAAGCCGCGCACCAGGAGAATCTTCACTTGGACCACCCCATGTACAAATATATTCTACACTGAGATCAAGCCGCGCATCACGAGATTCTTCTGTGGGAGCACCCATGTACCAAGCTATTCTACACGGAGATTAAGCCGTGCACCAGGATATTCTTCACTGGAACCACCCCATGTACCAAGATATTCTACACTGAGATCAATCTGCGGACCAGGAGATTGTTCACTAAGACCACCCAGATACCAAGATAATCTACACTGAGATCAAGCTGCGCACCAAGAGATTCTTCAATGGGACCACTCATGTACCATTATATTCTAAACCGAGATCAATCCGCGCACCAGGAGATTCTTCACTGGGACCACCCATGTACCATTAATTTCTACACTGAGATCAAGCCACGCACCAGGAGATTCTTCACTGGGAGCCACCCCCCACCGCCCCATGTACGAAGATATTCTACACTGAGATCAAGCCGAGCACCAGGAGATTCTTCACTTGGACCACCCCATGTACCAAGATATTATACACTGAGATCAAGCCGCGCACCAGCAGATTCTTCACTGGGACCATTCATGTACCAAGCTATTCTACACGGAGATCGAGCCGCGCATCAGGAGATTCTTCACTGGGACCATTCATGTACCAAGCTATTCTACACGGAGATCGAGCCGCGCATCAGGAGATTCTTCACTGGGACCACTTATGTACCAAGATATTTTGCACTGAGATCAATCTGCGCACCAGGAGATTCTTCACTAAGACTACCCAGATAGCAAGATATTCTACTCTGAGATCAAGCCGCGCACCAAGAGATTCTTCACTGGGACCACCCATGTACCATCATAGTATACACTAGAGATCAATCCGCGCACCAGGACATTCTTCACTGGGACCACCCATGTACCATTATATTCTACACTGAGATCAATCCGAGCACCAGGAGATTCTTCACTGGGACCACCCATGCTCCATGATATTCTACACTGACATCAATCCGAGCACCAGGAGATTCCTTATTGGGACCACCCCATGCACCAAGATATTCAGCACTGAGACCAATCCGCGCACCAGGAGATTCTTCACTGGGACCCCCCCGCACCCATGTACTAAGATATTCTACACTGAGATCAATCCGCGCACCAGGGATTCTTCACAGGGAGCACCCCATGTACCAAGATATTCTACACTGAGATCAAGTCGAGCAGCAGGAGATTCTTCACTGGGACCACCCCATGTACCAAGATATTCTACACTGAGATCAATCAGCGCACAAGGAGATTCTTCACAGGGACCACCCGAGTACCAAGATACTCTACACTGAGATCAAGCCGCGCACCAGGAGATTCTTCACAGGGGCCACTACATGTACCAAGATATTCTACACTGAGATCAAGCCGTGCACCAGGAGATTCTTCACTGAGACTCCCCCATGTACTAAGATATTCTACACTGAGATCAATCCGCGGACCAGGATATTCTTCACTGGAACCACCCCATGTACCAAGATATTCTACACTGAGATCAATCCGCGGACCAGGAGATTGTTCACTAAGACCACCCAGATACCAAGATAATCTACAGTGAGATCAAGATGCGCACCAAGAGATTCTTCAATGGGATCACTCATGTACCATTATATCCTAAACCGAGATCAATCCGCGCACCAGGAGATTCTCCACTGGGACCACCCATGTACCATTAATTTCTACACTGAGATCAATCCGAGCGCCAGGAGATTCTTCACTGGGACCACCCCATGTACCAAGATATTCAGCACTGAGCCCAATCCAAGCACCAGGAAATTCTCCACTGGGACCACCCATGTACCATTAATTTCTACACTGAGATCAAGCCGCGCACCAGGAGAATTTTCACTTGGACCACCCCATGTGTACACATATTCTACACTGAGATCAATCCGCGCACCAGGAGATTCTTCACAGGGACCACCCCATCTAAGAAGATATTCTACACTGAGATCAATCCGCGCACCAGGAGATTCTTCACTGGGACCACCCCATGTACAAAGATATTCTACACTGAGATCAAGCCGCGCACCCATAGATTCTTCACTAAGACCACCCCATGTACCAAAATATTCTACAGTGAGATCAAGCCGAGCACCAGGAGATTCGCCACTGGGCCCACCCAGATACCAAGATATTCTACACTGAGATCAATCCGCGCACCAGGAGATTCTTCACTGGGACCACCCCATCTAAGAAGATATTCTACACTGAGATCAAGCCGAGCACCAGGAGATTCTTCACTCGGACCACTCCATGTTCCAAGATATTCTACACTGAGATCAATCCGCGCACCAGGAGATTCTTCACTGGGACCACCCCATCTACCAAGATATTCTACACTGAGATCAAGCCGCGCACCCATAGATTCTTCACTAAGACCACCCCATGTACCAAAATATTCTACAGTGAGATCAAGCCGAGCACCAGGAGATTCGCCACTGGGCCCACCCAGATACCAAGATATTCTACACTGAGATCAAACCGCACACTAGAAGACTTCACTGGGACCACCCAGTTACCAAGATATTCTACACTGAGATCAATCCGCGCACCAGGAGATTCTTCACTGGGACCACCCCATGTACCAAGATATTCTACACCGAGACCAACCCGCGCACCAGGAGATTATTCACTGGGACCACCCCATGTACCAAGATATTCTACACTGAGATCAAGCCGCTCTCCAGGAGATTCATCACTGGGACCGCCCCATGTACCAAGATATTCTACACGGAGATCAAGCCGAGCAGCAGAAGAGTCTTCACTGGGACCACCCAGATACTAAGATATTATACACAGATTAAGCCAAGCCCCAGGAGATTCTTCACTTGGACCACCCCATGTACCGCGCACCAGGAGATTCTTCACAGGGACCACCCCATCTACCAAGATATTCTACACTGAGATCAAGCCGAGCACCAGGAGATTCTTTACTCGGACCACTTTATGTTCCAAGATATTCTACACTGAGATCAAGCCGAGCACCCATAGATTCTTCACTAAGACCACCCATGTACCAAGATATTCTACACTGAGATCAAGCCGCTCACCAGGAGATTCTTCACAGGGACCACCCCATGTACCAAGATATTCTACACTGAGATCAATCCGCGCACCAGGAGATTCTTCACTAAGACCACCCAGATAGCAAGATATTCTACACTGAGATCAATCCACGCACCAGGAGATTCTTCACTGGGACTAACCATGTACCATTATATTCTACACTGAGATCAATCCGAGCACCAGGAGATTCTTCACTGGGACCCCCCATGTACTAAGATATTCTACACGGAGATCAATCAGCGCACCAGGAGATTCTTCACAGGGACTACTATATGTACCAAGATATTCTACACTGAGATCAATCCGCACAGCAGGAGATTCTTCCCTGGGACCACCCCATGCACCAAGATATTCTACACTGCGATCAATCCGTGCACCAGGAGATTCTTCACAGGGACCACCCCATGTACCAAGATATTCTACACTGAGATCAAGCCGCGCAACAAGAGATTCTTCACTGGATCCACCCCATGTACTAAGATATTCTACACTGAGATCAATCCGTGCACCAGGAGATTCTTCACAGGGACCACCCCATGTACCAAGTTATTCCACACTGATATCAAGCCGCGCACCAAGAGATTCTTCACTGGATCCACCCCATGTACTAAGATAGTCTACACTGAGATCAATCCGTGCACCAGGAGATTCTTCACAGGGACCACCCCATGTACCAAGATATTCCACACTGATATCAAGCCGCGCACCAAGAGATTCTTCACTGGATCCACCCCATGTACTAAGATATTCTACACTGAGATCAAGCCGTGCACCAGGAGATTCTTCACCGGGACCACCCCATGTACCAAGATATTCCACACTGAGATCAAGCCGTGCACCAGGAGATTCTTCACTGAGACTCACCCCCTCCCCCCCCCCAGTACTAAGATATTCTACACTGAGATCAATCTGCGCACAAGGAGATTCTTCATTGGAACCACCCCATGTACCAAGCTATTCTACACTGATATCAAGCCGAGCACCAGGAGATTCTTCACTGAGACCACCCTATGTACTAAGCTATTCTACACTGAGATCAAGCCGAGCACCAGGAGATTTATCACTGGGACCACCCCATGTACCAAGATATTCTAAAATGCAATCAAGCTGTGCACCAGGAGATTCTTCACTGATGTACCAATCTATTCTACACTGTGATCAAACCGCGCATCAGGAGATTCATCACTGGGACCTCCCCATGTACCAAGATATTCTACACTGAGATCAAGCAGAGCACCAGGAGATCCATCACTGGGACCTCCCATGTACCAAGATATTCTACACTGAGATCAGGCCGCGCACCAGGAGATTCTTCACTGGGGCCACCCAGATACCAAGATATTCTACACTGAGATCAAGCCGTGCACTAGGGGATTCTTCACTCGGACCACACCATGTTCCAAGATATTCTACACTGGGATCAAGCCGCGCACCAGAATATTCTTCACCGGAACCACCTCATGTACCAAGATATTCTACACTGAGATCAGTCAGTCTTGACTCTGCTCTTAAATTTGTTAACCTAAGTGGGACGGGCATGCCCAGACGTGGGTCACGTGTTCACTGGGCCACTAGATTCAAGCTATCCTGGCTGATGAGGGGTGATGCCGCGAAACCGGTCCCAGGATGCTTGTTTCCAGTCCAGGGAGGACCTGGCTTGACAGTTCAGGTTGGACTGTTTCCATGAGGACGAGGGTCAAGACGGATTTGCATATACGTCATTGGGTTGGAAACAGGGCCGGACTGTGAACCACAACCGGCCCTGGCAAAGTGCTCGGCCGCCGCCCCCCCCCCGGGGGGTTGGGGGTGCCGCCGAGCTCTTTGCCAGGGCTGGTTTTCGACCGATTTTGTTACAGGGCCGATTTTGCAGCTATGCTGCAAAAATGGCCCTGTAACAAAAACGGCCCCCGGGGGCCCAAAACCGGCCCCCACCCTTGCGGCGCACCGGGGGATTGCCCGGTGCCCGCTACGGCCAGTCCGGCCCTGGTTGGAAAGGTAAAATCACTCTAGCCACCCCGCTATGGGATTCACTACAATTGGGACTTTTGGTGCACCAGCCAGGCTTTGATAAATGGGACTGCATTGGTCTTTCCAGGGTGGGCGACATGTGGAAGGGAGGGAAAATCATCCCCATTGTGGACCTCCAGAAGGAATATGAGATGTCCCAGACGGAAATCTAACGCTACCTTCAGATACGCCACACCTCGTCAAAAGCAATCCCGCTTGGTGAAACTCTCCCAGAGTCGTCCCTCCTGGAGGACCATCTCCTTGATGATTACCTCAAAGATAAGGCAATATTCCTGACATACCGAAAATTGCTCCATAATTAGCCCGACACCTTACAGAAAATCAGGACAAAATAGGAGGAAGACGTGGGGACCGTAACTGATGAGGAGTGGTTGGAGGTGCTTGCGTTCCCGCGAGAAGTCGCCATCCGCTCTCGATTTAAACTCGTCCAGCTAAAAGTTCTACACAGAACATACTACACATCCGTCACATTGGTTAAAATGGGTAGAGGTGATTCACCGCTCTGTCCTAGGCAATGTGGGCAGACAGGTACGTTCTTTCATTTATGGTGGGAATGCCCGAAAATTCAAGCCTACTGTGCAAGGTCGCTGCATGCATGCTCAGGGTGTGTGGAAAACAGATGGAAAAGTCACCCCAAAGGTGTTTATTTAACATTTAGGAACAAACAGATCGAATAGCGGGTGAAAAAATCTGGGTTACACTAGGCTTTGCAGTGGCAAAGCGCAATATTGCCAGGAAATGGAGGGCTGAACTGGTGCCAACCTTAAGAGGCTGGAAGATCGACATGGACTGGTGTTTGCAGGCAGAGAGGGTGGTGTACGAAAGTAGAGGATGCCCAAATAAATGGACTAAGATATGGGGGAAGTGGAATTTAGCGAGGGGATCGCTTTGCCCGCCGATAAATGCCAATGCCCCACCAATAGAGGAATGAGATCATCAAATAATGTAACCATCTATTGTAGCTTGATTACTGTAATGGGAAATGTTTTATAGAACATTAGAGTAATGCTGACAATCCTGTGAGACTATTAACAGGATGCCTTGAATATGAATCATTATACGATTTGGTCTTGTATTGTATTTGATTTATCTGCATCAATAACAAAATTAAAATAAATAAAATAAAAAAAAGACTGATTTGCATATGGCTAGGTCCAAACTGGGGTGGCGGGCAAATAACAATGGATTAAACCCAGATTTGTTGACTGGGGGTGAATGTTTGCATTGTTCAGCATTCCGTCCATCATCTGTTCTTTTTGCACTTGTTCATAATGGCCACGAAGTTAGTGGCACTGAGAGCCGGGAAGCAGCCAGCTGCCCTGACTGGGATAGTATTTGAGCTATTTCAGTGTTAACTGTTAGTGTCCAGATGCAGACACCTCATGCCAAGAAACCGAGGTTTGAAACAACACTTTTGGGAGAGGCTTAGCAAACATTATAGATGGGCAGTCTTGACCTTGAATGCGTAATAGAAATGAGGCCACATGTGTACTAGATAAATAGCCATCGCCTGAAAAAAAAAAAAAGAAAAAAAAAAAAAAGGGCCTAAATGATCCCCCTCTTTGACATAATGATGGTGCCTCACTTGATACACATGGAAATGGTGGGGGTAGGAAAGCGCTGCATTTGTGCTGGGGGTGGAGGGAGGGCTCAATGCGAATTGGGAGGCTAAAAGCAATAATTCCTGAGAGTGGCCAACTTTGAAGCTCTCAGGTGGGCTTCTGTGGTGGCAATAAAAATTAAGCGGCACGCACTGAACAAATGGAAAAGCAGCCATTAGCTGAGCGCTAGCCTTAGCGAGTGTGTGGACAAGATGCACACAAACGGTGGAGGGAGGGAAACGCTGACTGTGTGCTCGGAGGGTGGGGAGATGGCTTCTAATGTGAACCAGGATGGGGAACGCAATAGAGCATAAAAGGGGCCGCCGTTGAAGCTCGCGCTGGAGAAAGAAAAGGCAGCCATCAGCTGAGCAGGAGCGCTGCTAGAGAACAACTAAAAAAAATAGTCGTTACAAGTGCACTAAATAACATATTTAGTAACAACACATGTAAGAGGGGCAGTCCTCATGGGAAGTTCCATGAGAAATGGAGGTACTAAGGAGGGATTACTAAGCCTATTAACAAACCAAAAGCCACCATTTACAAAGGACAATAACAGGAGGCAATTGCAAAGATGGGCAGGAAAATGGGCAAAGCTTAATGTTGATACCTGAATACAGCATGTCTCGAAGAGGCAACACAAGCGCTGCCTAGGCGAGACCTAAAAAGGACAGCTGGGTAAATAGAACAGGGAAAGAAAGAAGGAATATTGGAGGGAAGGGTGAAACGGAGGATGTATTGATGAATGGGTGGATGAATGTGAGTGAAAGGATGAGTAAATGATAGGCGTTTGGACAGGTGGAAGATTAGCAAATTAAAGGGATGGGTGGATGGATGATGAATGAATGGATAGGTGAATTGACAGTTGAAAGGATGGCAGAGTAAAGGGCTGGATGGATGTGTGGGTGAAAAGATGAGTGAGGAAATGGCAGAGTGAATGGCTGGATGAAAGAGTGCATGGATATATGGAGTTGCTGAACTGATGGATGGCAAAGAGGATGGATGACGGATGGATGAATGGACGAGTGGATGGCAAAAGCGGATGGATGGCAGAGTGGATGGGTGGATGGCAGAGTGAATGGATGGATGGCACAGTGAATGGATGGATGGCAGAGTGGATTGATGGATGGCAGAGTGGATTGATGGATGGCAGAGTAAATGAAGGGATGGCTGAGTGGATGGGTGGATGGATGGCAGAATGGATGGACGGCAGAGTGGATGCACGGACGGCAGAGTGGATGGATGGACGGCAGAGTGGATGATGGCAGATTGGGTGGATGGCAGAGTGGATGGATGGGTGGATGGTGGAATGGGTAACAATTTAATGATGGATGAAAGAAGAATTGATGACAGAATGTAAAGGTGAAGTAGAAGATATCAGCTGGTGGATGGAACGGTGAAAGAATGAATGGATAGATGCATGGATAAGAGAGACAAGAAAGCTGTTCTAGCAAGGGTTTCTGTGGAAATGTCCTTCTATTGTGGAATTTAGTGATGCAATAGAATGACATCGTAGGGGAGTTCTGTGTGTTGTGGTCAGTTGAGAAGCTGGAGGTTACTGAGAAGCTGTTTACCTGTACTTGTGAATAAAGAAGCTTCTACCCACTTACTCTTGAAGTGTGGTTACTACAGATTTTTGGCGACGAGTGATCTGCGCAGGGGGCAGAGCAGAGGGTAACCTCCACCCCTGGAAAAGCAGTCTGTTTCCAAGAATTGCTGAAGAACTTCGTTTTATTGGGAACCGTGAGTTAAGTCAAATATATGTCTTCTTGAAGAGAGTTCCATGTGAGACTGCCTACCAATACTTAATTTTTACTGTATTTGACTGTTTTCTTCACTGTGGATTTCTTAATACCGTCACTGTGAGCAAGGGATAGCGTGCGAGGAGTGGCACGATTGACGTCATTCACCTTATGACACTTGGCAGAGAATAAGTGAAAATTATTGGATTTACTTTGTCGAAGAAATATGCAAATTTTCACTTGTCTGGCCGTTAAGTGTGGTGTCTCGAGCGACTGACATGCACGAGCTCCTCTCTAGTTGAGCGCTCGAGGCGAGTTCTGCATTGGCGTTCCTGTGCCGAATTAAAGTTGCGAGCGCTCCGGTGAAAGTTACAAGTGCTGTGCGGTTGTGTTCGTAACGTGTTAGATAATGGAGGAAACGCCGTGAACACTGCTCGCTTCCCGTGCCAGCTGGTATTTCACAGTAAACACGCGTATTGAGAAGACTGTTCCGTAACTTGAGGAGCATTGAAAATCAGTTTCCTGCTTCTGATCACGCATACGGGCCGTGTACTGGCCTACGTGTTGGGAGTAAAAAGAGAGAAAAGGCTTCTGAAGAAACATTGATGGGGAAGTAGAAACAAGACTTTCTCAACAATAAGACAAATAAAGTAGTGAAGAGTTGTAACAAGTGAAGAAAAACCCCACCTTCGAATTTATTATTTTAGATATTTATTTTAAATTGTTATTTTGACTTTTTGTTTTGATTTATTGTGGTAATTTATTTCTTTAGTTAGTTGTGGTAGTTTGTTATTTCAAATTTGTTGCAGGAATGGCTGAACAAGGAATGGCTGCTCCGCCTAGTTTTTTAGCTGTTCCAGGAGAACCAAGTATACCTTGGAAAAGATGGAAAAATATATTTTTCACTTACATGTTGGCTATTGGCGGAGATAAATATGGTCCTTTGAGGAGACAAGCAATATTATTGCACCATTTGGGAACAGAAGGGGGGAGAATTTATGACGATCTTCCTGAAGTGTCCTTAGGAATTGGGGATGGTCAACCTGTAAATGTGTATGACATGTCTTTACAAATGTTAGAAAAACATTTTACACCAAAGTTAAGTGTAGTTTTTGAAAGACAAATTCTTTTGTCGTTCGCAAGCTCAGGATGAAGACATTATGAGTTATGTAGCAACACTACGTGGTCTGGCATTGACATGTGAATTTCGAGGCTTGATGGAATCTCTAATTCGTGACCAAATCGTGAGATGCACCAGAGATAAGAAAGTTAAAGAGAGACTCTTATCTTTAGACCCGACCTTGGATGAAGCAATACAGATAGCCAGGAGTATGGAGAACACTACTGTCTGGATGAAAGAGATTGATATAGGAAAACTGAATGTGAAATCTCCAGATAAAGAGGTTGTTGCACTTGATATACAAGAAGTAAAATTGAAGAAACCTGTTAAAATTGTAGAACCAAATATAGATAGACTAAATGAAAGAAGGAAAATAATGTGTTATAGGTGTGGTGGCCCTGGGCACATTGCTTCGAGCTTTGCATGTGGGGCAAGAAACATGACATGCAGGTCATGTGTGAAGAAGGGTCATCTAGCCAAGATGTGCAGGTCAAAAATACAACATCCTTCACAACATCCAAGTGTGAAAGTAGTAGAGAATCTTGGAGAGGTGCAAGAAGATATTATGTTATCTGTTGATCGAAGTGAAATCTTTAATGAAACCTCTAACCAAAACTGCACTGTGCAGAGCAATAAAAACTCGAATATACAATGGGAAAGCACTGAAAAACTTGAACAGCCTCATTGAGAAATCACTTTGGGGAATACTCCGGTCAAGATGTTAGTGGATTCAGGTAGCTTGTTTACCATTATATCTAAAGATGTTTATGAGAAAGATCTGAAAGGAAACGAGTACATTGCAACAACCTGATATAAAAGCAGTAGGTTATGGTGGGAAAAGAATTAACATCGTGGGGATGGAATGGATGGACATTTTTTTAGAACAATAGTGTACATGGCAGAGTATATGCAACGGAAAATGGTTCCAACCTGTTGGGGTGGCGGCATCAAAAAGACAAATATTATCCTTGATCCCAATAGTAGGGAGCCTGTAATGGTGGTGGAGACTATGCATGATGTTGGTTTGGAATGGGGCAAGAAGCTGATATCGTTTCCACATGTATTTACTGATAAGTTAGGTATGTTGAAAAGATTCACTCATCGTATTATTTTGAAAAAAAATGCTGTTCCAGTGGTACACAAGGCGAGGTCCATTCCATTGTTAATGAGAGAGCCACTTCAAAAAGAACTAGATAAATTGTTGAACCTATTGAGGCTTCTGAATGGCTCGCCCCAGTTGTAGTCACTCCCAAGGACGACAACAAAATTCGTCTCTGTATTGACTTAAGAGACTTAAATAAGAACATATGGGTGGATCGTCAACCACTTTCTAATATTGCAGAGATGCCAAGTGTGATGGGAGGTGGGAAAGTTTTCACCGTCTTAGATATGTCTGCAGCTTATCATCAAGTGAACTTACATCCGGATTCGCGACCCTTAACTTCCTTTGTTACACCGCTGGGTGCTTTTCGCTATTGTCGAATGCCGTTCGGGCTGGCATCAGCCTCAGCGGTGTTCCAAAGGATTATGCACAGCATTTTTCAAGGAATGGAGAGGGTCTTGTGTTTTCAAGACGATATTTTGGTGGTGGGAAAATCTTTTGAAAACCATGATGAATTGTTGTTCGAAGTGTTGAGGAGGATTGCAGAACATGGGTTAACTATCAAGAAGGAAAAATGCCAACTAAGGAAAGATCAAGTGAATTATTTGGGGCATGAGATATCTGCCAGTGGAATCGGACCGAAAAAAAGTATTGTAAAAGCAATTGTCGATGCTCCTCGGCCTACTGATAAGGAGCTGTTGAGATCATTTCTTGGTCTTGCCGAATATTGCTCTAAGTTTGTGTCAAATTTCTCCGATATTGTTGAACTAATGAGAGTATTGTTAAAGAAAGGAGCGGAGTTTGAGTGGAATGCGGCATGTGAATCGGCTTTCAGGAATGTTAAGGAATCACTGATTCGTGCACCCACTTTAGGTCACTTTGATGTTAGAATGAAGACCATGTTAACAACTGATGCAAGCAATGTGTGCTTGGGGGCTGTGTTAACCCAGAGAGTCGATAATGAAGAGAGAGTGATTGGGTATGCATCGCGTCGTCTACAAGGTGCTGAGAGGTCTTATTCTGCTATCGAAAAAGAAGCTTTGGCCTGCTGTTGGGCAATGAGTCATTTTAGGTTTTACCTTTGGGGACTACCTTTCATGCTTAGGACAGATCACAAGCCTCTATTACACATTTTTAAAGGTGGTAAAGGTCTTGAAGGGAGCGTGACCCCACGCATCTCTAGGTGGTTGTTATCTGTGATGGATATGAATTTTACGATTGATTTTGTCAGAGGAAAAAAAAAATGTGGTAGCTGACTGCTTGTCGCGCATGCCTATTGATGATGAAGAAAAGGTTTCCTTTATGGTTGAAGGGGACTCTTTGTCTACACTGATTGATGGGGAATTAGCTTTGAGGCATGAAGAGTGGGCTGAGGCATTGAGTGCTGATGAAGTGTACAAAGAGCTAAAATGTGCGATAAGTAGTGGTTGGCAAGATATTTCGGTTTTGAGTGAGGAATTGAAGCAGTATGTCAAGGTGAAAGATCAGTTAAGTATTCAAGCTGATAGAGTCTTAAGATGCAATCGGATTGTTCCGCCTAAGGTGTTGAGAGCAAGACTGATTACACTTGTACATGAAGGACATTTAGGGAGGAGCATGAGCAAAAGAAGATTAAGGCAATGTTTCTGGTGGCCTGAAATGGATAGGGAGGTGGAGGAGGTTGTTAAAGATGGCTGTGCGTGTTGCAACAGTGATAAGAGTAGAGTAATTCGTGAACCACCGTTGGGATGTGTAAAGGTCCCTGATAGACCATGGGATAAGTTAACTTTGGATTTTGTGGGTCCAATTGAAAGATTGGGTGTCAGGAACAGATTTTTAATTGTTCTGGTAGATTACCATAGTAAATGGTTTACAGTCAAGCCTGTTGAGAATATTACATCCATGAGAGTGATCGAATTTCTAAAAGATGTATTTTTAGAAGAAGGTATACCTAGGACATTAGTCACTGAAAATGGAGTACAATTGGTGTCCAGTGTAATGTCAAAGTTTCTTGCTGAGTTGGGGATCAAACATGATAGAGTGGCGTTGTTTAGGCCACAGGCCAACGGATTGGTTGAAAGAGTTAATCGGATAATTGTAGACAACATTCAATGGTCCCTAGCTAACGGATTAGTGGAAAGATGAACTAGACAAGATGATGTGGGCCCATAGGGTAACCCCTCATTCCGTCACTGGAGTTTCCCCGTTTATCGCTCTCAAAGGCAGGGAACCTGCGACCAAGGAGTCTCCTGTGTGGCTGCAGAAGAAAAATCAAGTTTGGGTGGATCGTGAGTGTATTGCAGAAAGGGGTAAAGAGTCTCATGAGCGCAACAAGGCAAGCTACGATAGAAGGAAGGGCGTGAAGGATGTTGAGATGAGGTGTGGTGATTGGGTTGTTGCGAAAAGGATGGGTTTTGTCAGGAAAGAAGAGAGCAAGTATTCTCAGCCGCAGAGAGTGGTTAAAGTGATGGGATCTGTAGTAAAATTGGATGACGGAAGAGAGTGGAGTATGGGTAATCTGCGTAAGGTTAATATTCCAAATTCGATGGAATAAATTGTAATGGTTTTCTTAGAATCTTTGCATGACTCATTTATGTGTTATGCCTTTCTTTTCCTTTAATCTATACCATTTATATTTTCTTTATCAATTGTAATGAATCATTTATAAGGGGGGGAGATGTGTGGAAATGTCCTTCTATTGTGGAATTTAGTGATGCAATAGAATGACATCGTAGGGGAGTTCTCTGTGTTGTGGTCAGTTGAGAAGCTGGAGGTTACTGAGAAGCTGTTTACCTGTACTTGTGAATAAAGAAGCTTCTACCCACTTACTCTTGAAGTGTGGTTACTACAGTTTCGCTCACTTGCTTCACTTGCTTAGTGGCACCAGCGCTTTAGTTCAAAGTGGGGGCTATTTTAATTTTCTGGCTACTCCCTTGTCTAATAGCTCAAGTGCTTAGCCTTAAATAAGTTTTTATTTTGCTTTAAGGGGTTGTGGTACAAGTGTCGCCTTTTCACAGCCTTCTGAGCCTGTGTCAAGGTGTGGGAGAGCCCCTCCCTCATGCCCAGGTGATTTTCATGGGAGAGGGCGGACACTTTGGCCCACTGTGGAATGCACAGTTGATTAAGAGAGAAAAGGTGTAGTGGACCCAAGGTGGGAAGAGCTGGTGAGGGAGGCTGGCAATGGCTGAAGCTCTGATCTATGGAGCTTCACACACACCTGGGGCAGCCATATGTGTACCCCAAAAGCAGGACATACAGATTCCGCCCCACTATCACCTCTCCCATTATACATGTGTGTATGGAACAAGCCTAGCTATAAAGCAAGGGGACGTACATGCTTCAAGGCAAGCGACTGAACACGAACATCCAAAGGTGAGCTTAAATGTCACGCAGTATGGCAACGGCTCATGTATCACCCACCCTGGTCTGTGGCCTCTGAAGGGGCAAAGGTGAGTGACTCGGCGAAAGACTGTGGTTTTAGCAGCAGGGGCGTAGCTTCAAGGGGGAGGAGAGGGGTGAAGGGCTGTTTGGGTTGTTATACCCCCCTAAAAAATGTATTCTGTTGTAAATAGTTGGGAGAAGTGCTTTCAGCTGGGTATGGTGAAGTGTCAGTCGGATTTCACCTGGGAGTATTACATGCCCACACTGACAAAAAAACACACACACACACACGCGCACGCACACGCACACACACACGCACACACATGCTCTCGTCTCTGTTTTGAAGGCCTTACAAATTTTCTGTTTCATGTGCCCCTAACAATACGCCCTCCTTTCTCTTTCTACTGCCATTAAGCCCCCCATCATGTCTGCTTCTCTTTTATTGTGTTTTAACAAGATATCCCAGCGTGATTGTTGGGAAATCTGAAGCTCATACCACCCCAATCTTATTGACCAAGCTATGCCCCTGTTTAGCAGCCATTTATTAAACCTCATCCTGTGTTTGGTGTCTCATTGAACTAATTTGTTTTTAGGTCTCGCCTAGGCAACGCTTGCGCGGTCTCTTTGAGAGATGCTGTATTCAGGATATGTGCAAAAGAAACAATTGATGGACGGAATGCTGGACAATGCAAACATTCACTCCCAGTCACAAGGATCTGGGTTTAATCCATCATTCTTTTGCTCACCACACCACCCCAGTTTGGACCCAGCCATATGCAAATCAGTGTTGACCCTGTTCCTTATGGGAACAGTCCAGCCCGAACTGCCAAACCAGGTCCTTCCTGGACCGGAAACAAGCATCTTGAGACCAGTTTCAGGGCATCACCCTTCATCAGCCAGGCTAGCTTGAATCCAGTGGTGCAGTGAGCACGGGACCCACGTCTGGGCATACCCTTCCCACTTAGGGCAACAAATGCAAAAGAAACAATTGATGGACGGAATGCTGGACAATGCAAACATTCACCCCCAGTCACACGGATCTGGGTTTAATCCATCATTCTTTTGCTCATCAAACCACCCCAGTTTGGACCCAGTCATATGCAAATCAGTCTTGACCCTGTTCCTTATGGGAACATTCCAGCCCGAACTGCCAAGCCAGGTCCTCCCTGGACAGGAAACAAGCATCCTGGAACCGGTTTCAGGGCATCACCCTTTATCAGCCAGGCTAGCTTGAATCAGTGGTGCAGTGAGAACGGGACCCACGTCTGGGCATACCCTTCCCACTTAGGGCGACAAATGCAAAAGAAACAATTGATATACGGAATGCTGGACAATGCAAACATTCACCCCCAGTCACAAGGATCTGGGTTTAATCCATCATTCTTTTGCTCACCACACCACCCCAGTTTGGACCCAGCCATATGCAAATCAGTCTTGACCCTGTTCCTTATGGGAACAGTCCAGCCCGAACTGCCAAGCCACGGAGGACCTGGCTTGGCAGTTCAGTCTGAACTGTTCCCATGATGCACAGGGTCAAGACTGATTTGCATATGGTTAGGTCCAAACTGGGGTGGCGTAGTGGGAAAAAGAACGATGGATTTATCCCAGATCTCTTGACTGGGGGAGAGTGCTTGAATCCTTCAGCATTCCGTCCATCATTTGTTGCAGTTACACTTTTCGCCCTAAGTGGGACGGGTATGCCCAGACGTGGGTCCCTTGCTCACTGTGCCACTGGATTAAAGCTAGCCTGGCTGATAAAGGGTGACATACCCCGAAACCGGTCCCAGGATGCTTGTTTCCGGACCAGGGAGGACCTGGCTTAGCAGTTCAGTCTGGACTGTTTCCATGAGGCACAGGGTCAAGACTGATTTGCATATGGCTGGGTCCAAACTGGGGTGGCGTAGTGGGCAAAAGAACGATGGGTTTAACCCAGATCTCTTGACTGTGGGAGATTGCTTGAATCCTTCAGCATTCCGTCCATCATTTGTTGCAGTTACAGTATTCAGGATATGGGCATAAAGCTTCGCCCACTTTCCGCCCATCTTTTTAATTGGTTCCTGTCCCTGTCCTTTGTAAATGGTGCCTTTTCATTGGTAAATAGGCTTAGTAGTCACTCTTTGGTACTGTCTTGTCTCTCCTTGTAACCTCCCATGAGGACACCCCGTTACATGTGTTGTTACTCCCTAGGTTTTAATTACAGCCTCAGAGCACTATTTTCTTAAAGGGCTTCAGGCAGGACACACTCTTGGTCCTAAGCAAGGCTGGCAGTGGTTACTTTACTCACTAGCACATCTCGCTTTATACGAGACCTTCTATAAATTTCCATTCATCAGCTCCACACAGAGTACAACCTAATCCGGAAATAATATAATCTTTTGTCACATTTCAAAGCTATTAATTGTATGTATGAACATAGCTATTTGAATGTACTGCGACCTCTTTTGGCCCAGTGGTACTGCACCCTGCACATCTGGTACTGCACCCTGCAACATGGCTAGGTAAAAAACATTGCCATTTATAATGCCAATAACTCCAACTCATGTGAGACCGATTGCATTTCCAATACAATAGGTCTCGCATTTGTTAAAGTTAGAGCTGTTGGCGTTGAAAATGACAATGTTTTTTACTTTTGTTTTTTTATTCCATTGGTAATAGTGCTATGCAAATATAATAACTCCACTGCAAATAAAAAAACTAAATTTAATATCCTTCGTATTTTCAATGCCAACAGCTCTAACTTTAACAAATGCGAGACCTATTGCATTGCAAATGCTTGTTTAACTTAAGGTCTGCTCTAAGGCAGCAGTTCTTACCCTTTTGACTTCTCTGGCTCCCCACTAAATCATTGCTGGAAGCTGGAGACCCCCGCCTGTAAGCAATTTCTACAATTTGACCCTCAAACAATAAACAAAATTACAAAAATAATGCATGCATCAAACAAATCCACAAATTATGAAACTTTTTTAAATTCACATAAATGTGCAAAAATTTGAATTTTATAGGGAAGGTTGGGCCTTTCAAAATGTAATTTTATTTTCAAAAGACGAAATGATAAGCTAGCCTCAGGCATATCACTGGGCAGTACCGATGCTACCTGCAAACCATCACACTCCTGCAAAAGTGACAATCTGGTCTATTCTAGGCCCCCCAAAGCTGTATGAATAGTCTGGAAACACTGGTGTTGCTATTTTTTTTAATGTATATTGAATTGTTAAAAATGCTGTTGTTGTTGTACTGGGTTTAAAATTATGCAGACAGCACCACCATGTGGTAGAATGCAGTAAAAGGTTCCAGTGTTAAGAAATAAGTGCCAGTGCTGAGTCCGGCAAGCACAGGCACAAATTAAACACTGGCTGTTATGTCCTCAGCACTGGACTGTGTACTGTAAGTGCACACTGAGCCCCTAGGGTGGTGTGGAATGTGACAGCCATTCGCCACAGCCCCCGTATTGCATGCCCTGTGTTTTAGGAAGCAGGCTCGGCACTGGGCAGCAACCGTTATCGTTGAGAAGGCGCTGGAAGGGGCCAGCACTGTACCCAAAATCGGTTATCATGGGAGAGAACATTAACACTTCTTCTACGTGCTGCATCAGGAAATACTCCTCAGCATACAGCGTCTGTGATGGGGTGGGCTAGGGCGTGCCCCAGGAAGCCCGTTGAAGACTGAGCATGCCCAGTGCTGGCGTGCATAGCTGACACAGACCTGGTTTCATCTTTGCGTTCTGGCACAGTCTGTCCCTAGTGTGGCACTACTACTGCAGAGAATACAGAGAAAATCCAAAGGCTGGGTGAACCACTCATGCCTGAAATGGGACAATCTGATTGGATTGATAGGAGTGCTAAGAGAAAGCACAATATTTTGTAAAATAACCAATATTTGAGGACTTTCATACCAGGGAGAGTGGTTTGTTTATTTTAGTCTGTGTGTATGTAAAACTTCCTGGTGAAACCCGACTGAAAGCACCTGTACCCAACTATTTATAAAAGTACATGTATGAGGGGGGTTAACACTCCAAACACCCCCCTGCAGCTACATCCCTGCCATTCACACATGTTCGCTGTTCCAGTTACACACATTTGTCTCTCATTCTCGGTTTCTATTCTTGTAGGTTTGTTTGTTTCAGTTGTACACGTTTACCTCTCATATTCTGTGTTTTTATTCTCATAGGTTTGCTGTTCCCAGTTACACACATTTCTCTCTCATTCTCGGTTTCTATTCTTCTAGGTTTGTTTCAGTTGCACACGTTTACCTCTCATATTCTGTGTTTTTATTCTCATAGGTTTGCTGTTTCCTGTTGCATACATTTCCCTTCATTCTTTTTTTCTATTCTTGTAGGTTTTTTGTTCCCAGTTACACACATTGCCTTCTTTCTCATACTCTGGTTTTTTTTCTCATAGGTTTGCTGCTCCCAGTTATACACATTTACATACCCCCACCACCTTGAAAGTTGGACTTTACAGAGAGAGGAAGACGACTTTTTTTAATCTCTGGATAGCCTTAAGGTAGAGGAGGCTCGGGGCACAGCTGTAAGACGCTTCCTTGCTCATACTGGCCTAGTTACCCCACCCACACCCAACCACTGCTTCAAGCTATTGATGCAATCAGGAAGCGATGCTGCAGTTAACACTGTCATTCTCTGACAGTGTTAAAGACAAAGTCAGGCTTTCTCTGCAGCTGTAAATAGAGGCATACAGATCTCCATACAGAGAAGTGTTGTAGTGAGCATCATTAAAGCAGTATCAGCATGAGTTTAAAGATGGTCCCCGAGAGGCAGCCATCGAATCCCTAAAGATAACCAGCATCTGAGCACATGCCAGGCTGAAGATCAGCCACACTGCAGTCTACCCAGGCAGACCAGGTAAAGATGGCATGGGATTGGGGTGGGCGGATGGTTACAGGGTGGGATGGTGGACACCCGCACAGAGGGCTCTCAACTATCCAGAAATGGGACACTGCCAGTGTTGATCTGAAGTGTCATGGTGAGGACCGAATCAACCACTAGATGGTTCTCACAGTTTTAAAGTTATCTGTGTTACCCAGGGGACTGGCAAGGGGGGGCGGGGGTTATACATGATGATGGTGGCAGGAATTGGCATTTCTATATGGCTTTTACCAAACCGGGTTAAACGCATCCACAGATATGACAGAATGCGAGGGTCCTAGCAATCCACCAATTTATACCTAAAAGGCTTCGACTATGGGTAGATGAATTACATGGGTGGCTTGCAATGTTAGGGGCCTCAATGCTCCAGCTAAGAGAACAGGAGTTCTAAAGGCACTTACAAACCTACACGAGGCATTATTTCATGCAAGATACACCTCCTTAAGAAAGGCAGCCGGTGGATGTGGTCACGCTCCTTGCCCAAAAGTAATATTTCTCAGCCTTACTAAAAGTAAAAGTGAAGGAATTATAATAGGGCAACACATAGGTTTCTAGGTCAATGAGGTCTTCAAAGATAAGGAAGGAAGACGGCTCTCGATAAATGGAAAGTTGAAAGGTCGAAATATCTCTTTGGCGTCAATATATGGTCCAAAGCAGGGTCAAGAAGAGTTTTTTCGGCATACACTCCATAAACTGATAAGCCTAGCCTCGGGCCTGTTGCTATTGGCAGACAACTGGAACATGGTCCAGGATGGGACACAAGATCGACCACACAACATTTCTGCGGTTGCGGATATACATAAGTCCCCTCGATATGCGTTCCACCCGCTCCATTTTTTATCCCACTTCTTGGGACATCCTCTAGATTTATACACTTCTTTTTCCGCAGTCATACACTTATCTAGTTCAGATGCCCAATTCTTTGTCAATGGTCTTTTCGCTACTCCCCACTTCATTGCTATTGCTCTTTTCACTAGTGTGTATCCCAGAGTAGCTAGTTGTTATTCCACTTCCGTGAGATCGGTTGCTTCCCAGATGTTAAGAAGCCCCAGTGGTGGTGTAAGAGTTATCTCTTTCCCTATTGCGTCCTGCATATGTTTCGTTGCCCTTTCCCACATGGGTCGTATGCATGGACAGTCCCATATAGTGTGGTAGAAGGTTGCCTCTTGGTGACATCCTTGCAGACACATTGTATCCTGTCTAGTTCCCATTTTCGCTAATGTAACCCACGTGAGGTACGTTCTATGTAGGATTTTTAGTTGGATCAGGCGGAAACGAAGAGTGATAGCTGCTTCCCTTGGGGACATTAGTGCTGTTTGCCAGTCGTCATCTTCAATGTGCCCTATGTCAGCCTGCCACCTATCTCGGAGAGCGGGAAAGGGGTCTGGCAGGTTGTTGCATAGTTTCCGGTATGTTAGTGATATGGCTTTATCTGGGATTGGTTCAGAAAGCAGCCGGTCCTCCAAGGGGGACGATTCCGGTAAGTTTCCTATGTCTGGGAGTGCTGCGGTAAGGGCATGACGGATCTGCAGATAACGAATAGCCTCCCCCTGAGCTAACTCCTATTTCTCCCGTAATTCACTAAGCGGAAGGATTTTGCCTTTCTTTACTAGATGGCCTATGGTGGAGAGTCCAATTGTGTCCCATTTATCAAATCCTGGTTGGTGACACAGGAATCCTAGTTTTTGAGTGGACTACAGAGGCGTGGCCTGGGTCAAAACCTCAGTCCAGCCTAGGCGTTTAGTCGCCTGGTGCCAAATTTTCACCGTTCGAGCCGTAGGGCCCAGATATCTCCGTTTCCGGACCTTCGTATATAGAGCTCCTAAGCACCCCTCTCTACCCATCTGATATCTATCTAGCATGTATGCCGGGTCTATCGGAGAACGGTACAGCCAGTGATTCACTACCACCAGGTGTGATTCCCAGTAATAGAGTCGTAGATCAGGGAGTGCAATCCCCCCGTCGTACCACCCTTTAGTCAATTTGTGCAGTGCTATGCGAGGTGCTCCTCCGCTCCACATTAACGATTGGACCTCACTTTCGATACTTTTAAAGTAGGAGTCGGGAATCTTGTAGGGGCAATTTTGGAGGATATATAAAAAGCGCGGGAGAGCCAGCATCTTAAACATTACGGAGTCTGTCCAAGGGGACGGCTAGATTGTTGTCATGGAAGAGATGGGGGTATGGGGTGATGAAGACCCCCAGGTAGCGGAATCCATCCAGGGCTATTCCGACCTCGCATCCCGGGGGGAGTCTAGGAACTGGACCCGAAGGACAAACAGCACAGATTTAGTCCAGTTAATGGCATAACCGGAATATTTGCCAAAATGTGTAAAGATATTTAAAAGTCTGTGTATTGACTTATAGGGGGACGCGAGATATAACAGGATGTCGTCCGCATATAGTGATATTTTATCTTCATGCCCTTCCGCCCATTTCTGTCCTCCAAGTAGTACGTCCCCTCTCACCCAGGATGCCAGTGGTTCCAGAATTAAGGAGAAGATCAGGGGGGATAGGGGGCAGCCCTGTCTGGTGCCTCTTCCTAATGTAAATGTTCGGGACGTGCGATTATTAACATTTACTTGACCCCACAACCCTGTATAAAGCAGCTTAATCCATCCCAAAAATTCCGAGCCGAACCCTAGGCGCCCCAGCACCTCAAAAAGATATGGCCATTCTATAGAATCGAATGCCATAGAAGCATCCAGGGAGAGCACCACTGCTTCTTCCTCTATGTATTTTTGACGCCCCAGGACATTGTGAAGGCGACGGATATTTAGTGCCGTATTCCTCCCCGGTACAAAACCAGATTGGTCGGGATGGATCAACGATGGGATTATAGATACTAGATGGGAGGCCAGAAGTTTTGCAAGAATTTTGGCTTCAACATTAATTAAGGAAATCGGTCGATAAGACCCGCAACTGTCAGCGGGTTTCCCCGGCTTCCGAATGACCACAATAGAAGCCAGACGCTGGTCCTCCGGCAAGATTCCTTTCTCAAAGCTTTCATTGTACATATTCTTCAAGTGGGGCGCAACTCGTAGGGCCATTGACTTAAGAAATTCAATTGGGACTCCGTTGGGTCCCATTGCCTTCCCCGATTGGATACTATTTATTGCCTTGCGGATTTCGTCATCTCTAAGATCCTCTTCCATTACGTTTCTATCGGCATCGGATAGAGTAGGTAGGTGTATATCCGCTAGCAATTGACGGGAATCTTCAGCCATATATGTAGTTGAGGAGGTATAGACCTTCTCTAAATGGTCCGCAAATGCCTCTGCAATTTCCTGCGGGTCTGAAATCTCCTCTGCATCCTTAAGGGTCAGTCTAGGCACCCAGCGTTCCCCCTGTTCCCTTTTCTCCAGCCAGGCAAGCATTTTCCCGGCCCTGTCTCCCATCTCATACACCTTATGTTGTGTTTGCAGTAATCTGGCCCGCATCCGCTCTCCAGCCAAGGTTTTATATTCTAGCTGCTTGATTGTTAATTGGTGTGTGGTGGCTTCACTAGGTGAACTGGCATTTTGCGCCTCCAGCTGCTGGACTTCACTCTCTAGGTTTAACATCTGCTGGTGTTGCTTTTTAATATAACCCACTTTGAGCGCCAGTGCTTGCCCTTTCAACACCGCTTTGAAGGCCTCCCATATTGTCTGCGCCGAGTCCACCGAGCAGACATTTTCGTTAAAGTAGTGGTCTGTCTGGGTAAGCAAATTCTCTTTTATATCCGGAATTTTAAGCAACCAGGGGTTAAGGACTATGGTGTTACGTTGCCTCTTATTATAATAAGTAAACTCGACCCACACTGGGGAGTGGTCTGAGATACCTCTAGGCAGGCCACGCGGATGTCAAAAATGTCCGATATCTGCCAGATGGGTCAGGAAATAGTCTATGCGAGACATACTCTTGTGTGCGTTCGAGTAATAAGTATAGTGTGTCGTGTCTGGCTGTAGAGAGCGCCACACATCTATTAGGCCCATGGCCCGTGTGAATTCATCCATTTGCGTATTAGGGCGTGTAAGGGGGCGTCGCGGATGTCTGTCTCTTTGGTCATACATGGTCATATTGAAATCCCCTCCCAGAATTAGGGTGCCCATGGGGAGATCTACTATAATTTTCCCCAGGTCAGTAAGCCCCTCCTTGCCTAATGCCGGTGGAAGTTATACTGAGACCACACTAAGAGGTTTCCCTTCCCAGCTGGCCTCCAAAACTGCAAATCTCCCCTGGGGATCCGCCCAAGTGCGTGTCGGAGTGAGTGCAAGGCTTTTCCTAACTAGGATACCGGTACCCCTAGAGCCTGAGGTATACCCCGCATGGACCAGGAGTTTGTATCCCCATCGTGTGAGCGCCTTACACTTGTTTCCCACTAGATGCGTCTCCTGCAATAAAACCAGATCAGGGGCTTGTCTCCTCAGATATTGTAGCACAACGCCTCGCTTTATTTTGTTCCCCAGCCCATTTACGTTCCAAGTCAGAACGGATAGTGACGTTTTTACTGTACTTCCCGCCATGAATTTTGTAAGGAGATTTCACAGGAGCTTTGGGGCACACCGTGAGGAGCAACAGGTGCACCATACAACATCCTCGCCAAGTTTATAAACATGAAATGACAGTCTGGCATAAGCTGCCTTAGGAACCACATGATTGCATATCTGGCAGTTGGAATGAGAATAAATATGATTGAGTCTGACTTTACATACCCTGTGATTTGAGAACAAAAACAAGACCTTACTTCTCTACTCCCCTCCCACCCCTCCCCCTCCCTGCCCCCCTACCAGTGGATTTCAAACTACCCACTCCCCAACAAGGCAGAGTCGCCCCACCCCGTATTTAAAAGGTGCTTGGTTTACAGCCTTACCCCTCCCCTCCCCGCCGTAATCTGAGGATGGCACCATTCATACTGTATCTTGGGGATAGATCTCGGCCCCTTCCCGTACTTTTTACTACTGAAGTATCATGTATCAGGTTCCCCTGCCCCAGGTCCATACAACAAGGTCCCAGACGCCACTTTGAACCAGGGGAAAATACCCCACAGTGTTCTACTTATGCCACTTCCCTACCTCAGAGTCAATATGCGTGGCAAATGTGTCCATACCAGAACCAGGAGCGTCGTCTTTTCAGCTGCTTGATGTTGAGTCCATCTCTTTTCTGGCAGGATCGCCGCGTTATCCGGCGCTATGTTCAGTTCGGCTAACTCGGGGTCCTCCATTTCTTTCTTTGTGTGGTTTCGCTACTCGGCGCCAGCCCTCCAACCAATCCCACGCATCCTCAGGGGAGGAGAAGAACCATGCCTTGCCCTCTGATTCAACGCGGAGTTTTGCTGGAAACAGCATGGCATACTTCACCCTTTTTTCACGCAACGCCCGCTTAACCGCAATAAAGCTACGACGTTGGGTTTGGACTTTTGTGGTGAAGTCTGGGAAAAATGTAACCACACTATCCTCCAAATTGATCGGTGGGCTGGCACGTGCAGTCTGAAGTATGATGTCACGATCTCTAAAGTTAAAGACTCGCGCTATAATCGGCCTTGGGGGGGCTCCTGGTTTAGGCCTTCCCCCTGGGACGCGATGGGCGCGCTCAATAGAGAAGTAATTTGAGAGTCTCTGTGGTTGCATCTGTTTCAGGATTAGGTCCTCAATAAATAAGTCTAACGCAGGGCCTTCCAAGTGCTCCAGGACCCCCAAAATTTGTATATTATTAATGCGTGCCCTGCCTTCGTATTCATCGAGCTGCCCTTCCAGTTTGGCCTGTTGATCCTGTAGTTGGCTCACCTGTTGCTTAAGCAGGGAAGTGTCTTTATTCAGTACCGTTGTGACTTCGTCCATTCCTTTTACTATAGAGTCCATTTTTTTTTAAGGTCAGCTCTTATGAGGGAGACCTCAATATTCACAGTGTCGAGGCGAGTTTCCAGGGAGGTCCGTTCTCCCGTAATGGCCGCCATAATGTCTTGGAGCGTCAATTCCTGCTGCAATGGCGGGTTCTGCTGGTTGTCTGGAACCTCCTGAGGTGTGGTGTTCTTACCCTCACCATCATGCAAAAAGGCAAATTTGGCCAGTTTGCTTTGCGCCTGTGTCTTAGTCCCCCTGCCACTCGCCATTTTTCAAGCTTCGGTATAAGGAATAGGCCTGAGCTTCCAGGGATCAATCCCAGTACTCGCCGCTGCCAGCCCAGGGGGATGTACTGCTCCCTGGCGGCCTATCGGGTTTCCTGGTCTACTGACCCCACTGCAATAGGAGAGGGGGTTGAAGGACAAAGCGTGGCGCAGAGCAGATGTGAGCTCTCTGCTCGTGGAGATATTTATGGTGCAGTATGACAACTTAGTCGCCCTCCTCACTCCTCTCCCTGGTTGGTGTAGTGGAAGGGCTAGATTTTGAGCGGGAGCAGACTCATGGCGTGCAACGGCTCCGCCGCGTGACCTCAGAAGCTACTCCCAAGTTCAGTCGGGAAGTGTGTCCCCTTCCCTCCGCTGTTAACGCTAAGTCCCAGGGGCCCAGAGCTGTGTCGAAGCTTGTATAAATCAGCGATGCTTTGCCTGTGTTCTGTCCTCCAGTGTGGAGTAGCTCCTTGCGTAGGTTCACAAAACACGCAATGGCGCCAGTTAATTATTGTCCACACTGGGGTATATCGCCGCTGCTGCGATATCCTGCCGGCTGCTCTTCGCTAACTAATGTTCCCCGCACTACTGGGCATATATGGCAGGCCTCCCAGAGGATACTTTCGCACTGTTTGCTGTTCGGGCCCGCCGCCCCCTCTACGTGGCGGGTAGGTTCACCTCCTCCCACGGCCACAAAGGTCCTTTCAGGGGTCCACTTGGAGTTGGGTGCTTGACTGAGGCACTCACCGCATTAGCGCTTCGCCCGCTGCACTTGTTACTGGCTGCCGGTGTTAGTGGCCCACAAGGCCGGGGCCTCCGTTAGTTTTGCAGCCGGCCTGCTGCTTTCGCGCCCGGTGGCCTGAGCCCGCCTCTCCCGGGCGCGCGTCTGGATCTCCGGATGATTCAGCCCGGTGTAAGCTCCGGCCCGCCCGATGCTTCTAGGCGCTGCCGCTGTCTGCGGTCGGCTCTGCTGGAGGTTCCACACTGTTTGGCATCGCTTCTCTTCCACAACGTCAAGCAGTGGAGCGAGGGTGCACCGCCATATTGGATCGGAGCTCCGGCCGCGCTGAGAATGCCCCGCCGTATTCTCACCTCTTCCGGCAGGGGATTGCCCGCAGTCGTTGCCCTCAGCTTCTAGGGCCGGGACCCACTTCGCTCGGGGGTAAATTGTTGTATTCCGCTTTAGGTGTCCGTATATAGGTTTTCCTGAAGCATGTCCTTATATAGGCACAATTCGCATTTCCCTTTTATAGGCATAGAATCCCAGTCCTTATTTAGGCATTAGCCGTGCACTCCAAATACAGGCATGGTCACCGACATCCGTCCACCCTAAAGTCACAACGAGTTCTTAGAAACCAGACCCTTAAGCTCTTAGGAGTTCCCCTAGCACAGGATTATTGATTTCTCCAAGAACTCATCTATTATGCATGAACCGCTATACCTTAAGGGTTCATTCCTGACGTCTTCCTCTGTCCGACTTCACGTCAATGCTAACATTCCAAGGCATCTACCAGGTATAAATATACCTTCCCTTGCCCAAGCAAGTTAGAGGAGACCTCGACTTCAGAGGAGCCCGTATCCCGGCCTGACGCACTGAGAAGAGACGCTGTCATCCCTGCTCGCAGAGAATCCAGCTTCCAGTGTTCTGACTCCCTTCGCGGGGTGTTAGAGTTCCCGATCCGGAAAGAGATTCCCACCTCTCTCATTCTCAAGGTATGGAGCGGACTAGAACCTAGAGCAGAGTTCTTCAATCTGTGGGGCGCGCCCCCCCCAGGGGGGCGCGACACCATCTCAGGGGGGGGCGCGCACTCCGCACTAAGATCTTCCCTTTGTTGGTCTTTTACTGTCCCGCGTCGCAACTTCGCAAGTCTTCACCCATTTCAAATGGGAATTGTTTATTGTAGAGCTCCGGTAACAGAAGGTTGGGGAGGGAGATGAAATAGATAAGGCAGGAGGTGCCCGTGCTTTTGTCATGTAAAGAGCTAACAGTTAACCTTCCCAGGAGGGGGTTAATTCGTAGAGCTGAAATGCTTCAGCTGCAGTGGGAGGCAGGGTCTCCTCTGCTAAAACCGAAAGCAAACGAACAGACAGTCCTGTTCCTTTGCCTTTGATTTCATAGCAGAGGAGACTCCTTGCCTCCCACTGCAGCTGAAATGACTGCCTGTTCCTTTCTTTCAGTTTTAGCAGAGGAGACATCCTGCCTCCCACTGCAGCTGAAGCATTTCAACTCTACCAGTTTAACCCCGTCCTGGGAGGGTTAGCTCTTAGCAGAAAGGAGACAAAGTTTCTTTTAAATTTACACAGGCAGACGCGCAACGCCCACAGGGCTTCAAGTTGCCAAAAGAAAAATGCCAGCCAGCCATGTGTTGTTTAAACAGCCTGCAAATTGATTGTCTTGACACTAAATATGCTTATAAATAAGTATGTATACATTTGTAATGTGACTTTTCTGTCTTTGTTCCATTTTAATATCAGGCATGGATCATTCAAGCAGCCCCACAATTAAAAGTGCTTTCTATTTATATTTGCTGTTCGAAGTATGCACACACAAGTGCTGACAATACACCTGTAGGTGACTGTTTATTTTTGTTTTGCCTGGGACATCAAAATAATGAGCTGGCAACCCGAATCATAAAACTGGAAGTTTGTTGTAAGATCAGCACATTTATTTCCTCCACCCTGATCCCTGGTTAATGCCATAATAGCAATAGTTTAACATATCTGAAACCCTACGCTGCCGTCAATAACCTGCTGAGTTACTTCAAGTGTCTGGAAATGCACCTTGCATTCAGACAACTCATTCCTCATTTTCGCCCTTCACTTTCACACTCACCCTGCACTCACAGCGATCACAATGCCCTCACAGTGATCCCGATGCACTCACACCATTCACCCGCTTACCCTGTACTCACAGTGATCACTCTGCACTCACAATGCACTTGCGCTGTTCACCCTGTACCTCACCCTGCAGTCACACAAGCACACTACTCACCCTGTACTCATGTGACATTTCACTCACCTGTCCCCCTTACTGCTCAATCTGCAATCTCACTCAAATAAGACCATCACTAACCATACATTAATTCGTCCCACTCTGCACTTACATCCGCATCCAAATTCATATGGTCACCTCACTCACCCTGCAGTCACTCCTCTTACCCTACTCTCACACTGTTGCATGGCTCACCCTGCACTCACATGGGTACTCCTGCCACCCACACAGCGCAGAGGTTTAATGTGCCTGCTACAAAGAACGTGTACCATGCAGATCAAAGAACTGAGTGTGAGTAAACTATGAGTAGTGCTATAAAAAATGAAATGTTTGCCAGAAAGGTGCTATAGAGAGATGAGGAGCATTGTTGGTGAGTGGTAGTGAGGAAATTCATGGAGAAGGAGGAAATGGGGGAGGGGGCGCCAAAACAGACCGTTCCACTGTGTGCTACCAGTGCTAGGGCCAGCCCTGGCTGGGAGTGTTAGCCCCCACCCGAAGTTCGGGTCTAGTGGCGCCCCTGTACACATGTATGGGCATGTCGTGCCCCATCAAGGTTTTCATCCTAAATTACAAAAGGACACATATACATGCACTGCAATCCAGCCTTTCAGGGGGCCACTTGATCGAGGCAGCTCTGTTTTTGCCCGGATGGCCTGGAATAATTCCTAAACAGATTCTTGTAAATACCGTTTTGTTTCATTTCTTTTTAATGTGATTGATGTGAGAGAGTATTACTATTTGCAGAGAAATGTTTTTGTTTCATGCAACAACCATAAAAAAGTTTATTTTAGATCAAAACGGGTCCTCACATATGAGAAATTGGAGGATATCACAGATATTATTTGCTGTAAAATTAGTGGGCTGCTGTTTTGTTACAACAGTGAAAACACACATCACTATCTCTGAATATTAGATGTAAACACTTTTAGAATTTCGACCATAGCACCTGTGCACCGTTAGTAGCCTGGCTAAAGAGGGTATGGCAGAGCTGAAAGTGAATCATTTAATCTCAAAGCTTTTCTGAACAGGGGCCCCCAAAATAGTATTGGCCCAGGGCACCCAAAATCCTTAACATGTCCCTGCCACCACAAAGTTTGTCAGACAACATTGCTCTGAAGTAAAATAGGCAACATCATTCATTCATTATCAGTTCTATTTTTTTTAAACATAAGCCCGATGTGTCCTAAACCCCAACTGCTTCAGGCAAGCAACTTATCGTACCACTAAGGAATTCTCAATTAGGTGTTCGTTCAGCGCCCTCTCTGTGGACTTTCATCTTTGTCTTCGGATCCATAACTGGTTGGTGGGCAATTATCCCATTATAATGCTGCCTAAAACGTTTGTTAATGGTTTCCAGAGAAGAATTGTTTCTCGTGTACCAACTCTGAGCTAGGGAGTGCTCGAAAAATCTAATAACACTGTCTCCCTTACAGTCAATGTTTTGGCTGAAAATGTCTGCAGAATATTCAGCTTTGAAAGAAACTGGTATCAAAACTCTCTTGCCTTTCAGCTCGTCCTATTTATGTGAGATTGGGTTCTCAGCACTTGCGGTATTAAAGACTAAGTACCGTTCAAGACTGGATGTGGAGCACAACCTGAGGATGGCAGTAGCAAAAATCCATCCACAGATTGACAGTCTATGTGGCTAAAAACCGGCACACCCATCACATTTATGTTGGTGGTGTTATTATTAATCTATGTCATGTGTAAAGCAAAGCATCCTAGTAAAAACAATTTACGCACATTTTATCTTGAAAAATTGTGTTTTGAGCTGTGTAATAAGCCTCTGTCATTTCACCACACCCACTCACAAACCTGCAGTTTACTAAACACTCATATTGTGTTGAACATTATTTGCCGGATATGGCCCGTGATATGCGCGTGGCGGTCGATTATGTAGTGTACCAGATTCCAGAAATTTCTGTCCGGTGGTGGGGGGGCCCAACATCTAAAAAAAATTCAGCTGGGGAGGCTCAACCTACAAAAGTTTGAAGACCTCTGACCTAGAGGGACTCTTGGCATACTAGACTTAACATACTCTTAGTATACTATACTAGAGAATACTCCACCTACTTCTTATCTTTCCCTACACCTAGGTTAGGTACACTGGGGTAGAACTAGCTTAGAGACGCTTCGTATGAGTACTCGCATTTTTAGCTCATGTTATTTATGTACGTGAATATATGCTAAAAGATAATGCTAGCGCAGTATTATTTATTTCTACTGCTTACGCTGTACATTATATATCTTGCATACTGTCTTGTGATCATAACAGCGCATATCTCTTACACGAGAAACAAGACTGTTCAATAAAACCTTTTATTGAAACGCCCGTCTATTCTTTCTGTGTAACTCTGAGGAAACTAAGCATGCACGATTAGCTGAGTGAAACTGTTATCTATTGTCTCCACGATTCTGAGAAGTGTTCCGATTCTAAAGGGAAACAAAGTAGTCATGTTTAAGCGGTTGCCAGAAACTACTCCCTTCTTGTTTTCAAGGAGTTTCTAGTGGCCTCTGAGCTAGCTGGCACAAAGTAATTACGTTTAATATACTCGATAGGGACATACCGACCTCAGTCCTATGTCAAACCTATAGGGTATATTATTCCAATGCGCAGAGCCTATTAGGGAAATAGGAACTACACTACATGGTGCCCAACGGTTTGGTAAGGCAGTAATTTAACGCTAGATACGGAGTAACTCAGTCGTGCTTTTCTCTCAGAGACCCCTACTCACATACTCCATAAGACGTCTGGAGTGGGTAGGGTTAAATATCCGCCAAAACTAAATAGGACAAAAAACCCTATATATTAGTTGCTTGGTTTGTTCAACGTTGAAGGATACAGTGTTCCAAAATATTGTGCACGTTATCTTTTGTTTCCTTGAAACCTGTTCTACATTTTTCAAAAAACAAATGTCCACACGCGGGGACAGTGACACCGGGAACGGTGTGGCTGTGGCTGAACCAGTCGTAACATCTTTTAACTTTACATGTTTAAATGAAACCGAGGAGGGTGTTATAGACATCGCTCCAAACTTAAGGAGAGCCATCACTCTAAAACTTATAAAACATGGCCTACCACCAAGAGGGGGTAGAGCAGTTTTCGTGATAGAGGCAGACGAATCCTTTCAGACAGAGGTATTCTATTCATGGATAGTATTCCCAGAATCAAATCCAGTAACAAGACTGTTTCACTTCTACAAAGAAGATGAACCACCAGAGGAATATATTTCTTTCGAGGATATTGAAATTCCACTAACATACCAGGAGCATCAGCTCTGGTTTAAAGGCGCCCTAAAACATCACAGAAACATTACCAGGCTCGGTCCACTAGGTAGACCAGGAGCAACATGGCCGATTCTAGCCGGCTACACTCCTCATCCTGACCTCGATATAATGTCAGACGAGGAATTACTTACTCAACTACAAGAGTTAATACAAATTTACAGACAATTGGTCCAATATGTCATGCGGACTTTCACAGTCCAACCACCATTGACCATTCCAAATCAAACCCCTCAACAGGGGAATACACAAAAAATTACTCCACAGACTTTATACGCAGTCATGGGTAAAATGCCCACAAAACGTGAGCAAATTCCGTTCTGGATAGCTCAAAAAATTACTCAAATCGAAGCAGTATTTCCTAATACTAGCCCTTATGAGAAACACAGAATTCTAACAATCTGTTTACCAATGGGGATCACACCACAACGGGAAGATTGCACCACTTGGGGCGCAGTCTTTGCTGCCATCTATACTAAAACACATGGTGTTCCGTCAATTGCAGTAATACCAGATGTCCTGAAACAAATTCAAAACTAATACGGGGCAGAACCTGCTCTGAATTTCGGTATGAAATTACTGAAAAATTTCGACCAGGTTTCAACCATAATATTATCTAATATTAAAGAGGAGGCAGCATCAGTGGCGATTCGCCAACGCTTAAGGGAATTTGATGTTACAGAACATAAAACTGAACTACCCAGAATAATAGCACAATCTTATGCAGAATTAGGCAGAGATAGTTTGGGTGGAAAACTTTTGAAGCCAAAACTATCTGAAAGTCCTGAGAAGGACTCTATTAAACAAACTCCTACATCTTCTAAAAAGAAGTGAGAAACTAATAAACAAAACTCAAACGAGAAACGTTCTCAATCCCGAGGAAGGTCTCCTCAAAAGGAGCCCTCTGAAAGGAGGTATAACCTCAGGAATAGGAATAATTTAAGAAAACCTGACAGGTATCAAGATACTGATACACGTTCCTCTCGTACCTTTCAGATATCGTCACAGACATCGGAAAGAAGAGGACGGTCAGAACATAGAGAAGAACGCGTGAAATCCAAAAAAGACAAACACGTTCAGAAAAATAAATCAAAACCTCAATTCTCAAAAAAGAAGGTAGCAGGTATGAAGATCAGACATGCCGAGAATACTGAGAACACAGCTCAAGAACGGAGAATGGGCTCAGACAATGCTGGACAGTGCAGCAGAAGTCACAATAGCTCGCCAGAACTTCTGGAGATAGTGGACTTGAATGAGTACATCACAGTAGAAACTGTAGACACCAGGGTTAGTACTCCACAAAAGTTATATGAAATAATACTCCGAATGGAGGGAGACATACCAATAAAGGTGAAAACGCTCTTTTGGGAGAAACTTTCAAGGGGTTATGATATACTTCTAGCAGAAAAAGACTGGCCACCACAATTTGTCAGGGAGTGCCCACATGGCGAGGACATCATTATGCCTGCCTTCTCCAACCATATTCCAATTCACCTAAAATATACTTATGCCAGGAAATGGGCAGTTGCCCAGGCCCCAGCATTATATAAAAATCATGTAGGATGGGATGAGGACTCACCTCACCATAAAATACATCTACAAAGGAACCTACTGCACAAAGGCAGTACCCAATAAAGCAAGAAGCTAAAAAACAGGTCAGGGAGATCTTAGATCAACTTGAATACCAAGGGGTGATTGAAACATGCACCTCCTCAATGAACAATCCTTTGTTTCCTGTCTCCAAACCAGACAATACATATCGTCTAGTTTTGGATTACAGACACTTAGGGGCCCATTACGATACCCGGCGTAAATAAATCCGCCAGGCATGGAAGCGGCAAAAATCCGCCCGCACACACCGTCTGAACACCGACCACGCCATTACGATTACACAAACCGAAAACCGCCATCGGCGAAAAATCACACAAAATACCGCCCGCCAACGTCCGAGTCGGAGTCAAACCGCCCGCCACGGACGGAAACACGCACGACAACACAAAACCGCCCGCCCTCACGGCCGACACACCGCACGTGAAATTACGATCGCACCGACATGAGCGCGGAAAACCCACAAATATACCGCCCGCCAGCGCAAACAACGCCGATGAGAATCGACACGGCAGAAGCCATGGCGCCAACGTACCTGCACAGAAACCATCCGCACACAAAACCAATAGCACACAACATGGCCAACAAGTCCACACAGCAAGGCACGCACAAATACACAAGCACAGTACACATCCCGAAAACACCCCCCCGGACAAACAAAAAATACAAAGGCCAGAACCCCAGACACAACACACCTGAAAACAACAGACCATGAGGACACACCCACATAGGTGAGTACAAAAGCAGCACTCCCACAGACCACAACCCCTTGCTACATTGCAAACTAGAGAGGAGAGGACACAGTGACACAGCAAGGACAGCAGCACACCACAGAAACGCACACATCACAACCACCACCACCACCACCACCACCACCAAACACCGGCACCACAAACCCCCTGCACATTACACAACACACACCGCACCAGCACCACAAACACCATGGCACCACAAAGAATGCCCAAGTACACGCCCATTGAGCTGACGGTCATGGTCGACGAGATCATCAAGGTGTACCCACAAATCTATGGGAACATGGTCCAGCACACAGCACTAGCCACCAGAAACAGAATGTGGAACCGGATCGTAGACCAGGTCAATGCAGTCGGGACCCTGCCCAGGAACAGAGGTGAAATAAACAAACGTTGGAATGACGTAAAGAGCCTGGTCAAGAAGAAGGAGGGCAAAAACAGAGAGCTGGCTGCCGTCACTGGCGGAGGGAATCCCGCGCTCTTTAAGACCTTCAAAGCGTGGGAGGAGAAGGTGCGAGTCGTAATACATCCGGAGATCCTCGCCGGATTAGCAGAGGGAGTGGAGGCTGGTAAGTACAAACTAATGTATACCAGCACACCGCTATGTACTCACATGCGCAACTACCATGCCACAGCTCCCAGGGACAAACACCCCCATGTCCAGCACACAATACACAACACATCACACACACATGCAACAGACACCACCACACACAGCCCAAACCGAACAACTGTAAGATGCGTGGGGACATGTGTACACTCAGCCAGCCACGTAACCACCAACAGGTCCCCAAATATGCCAGAAGCGCCACAACGAGCACCCACCACACCCATGTGTCCGCCACAGCTGCACTAACCGACAAGTAACAGGTAAGTGGCAGGAACACAAAGTGCAGTGGGTGGGAGGGTGGACAGCCCAAGTACAACACACACCAGGCCCCAGTCCCACAGCACAGCAAGGAGGAGCATCCCCCACACCCCACAGCCACGTGTCAGCCACCGCAGTGCACAGCGACAGCCGAAAGGCAGACATCACGGTCCACAGCAATCGGTGTCAGTGGGTGTCCAGCCACCCCACGACCCACAACACCCCCCACCCCCACAGACCTGCAACATGGAGCACCCCCGCTCAGAGCCATGTGGCATCCAGTACAGTGCACGCACGAACAACTTGCAGGTGGGAAACTGGACAGGGCTGGATTACTGGAGGCATGAGGACCATAACACGACCAACACATGGGACATGTCACGTAGCAGACGAACACGCAGCACCGCCCACCGTCACGAACAAGTGAACAATGTGCACACGGACATGAACAACAGACTCACACCCCACATGACCCATCACAGACATAGCAACACCCAAGGAGCCACGTCTGCATGCACAAGCCACACTGAATATAGTACCACACGGCAGCCACTGTGCAACTCATCACACACAACCGAAACACCATTGAAGTCCTGTCCATGTAGCCCCTACTGCCTGTCAACCACACACCCCACAACTACGCCTATGTAAGACAAACAACACTAGACGCAACAGAGCGGAACAACATAAATGCACACGAACACCACTGAACCCATCAAACTCACTGACACACCATGCACATACAACATACCATCCATCCCATCCGTCAGCCCCAGTCTCATGAAAGGCATGTCATCCGCACAGCTGCCACACATACAGCAGTCACGCTAAGATACATGCCCATGACCAACCATGTGCCAGAAGTCAATGAAGCGCACGACACACTGTGAGCAACAACACACAACATGGGCCACACCCCCCCCGAGCACTGCAGTGATGCACATGGCACAGGGCAGCACGCACACCAAGGAGATGGGACAACTGCAATACGTTGGCTGGCACACAACCATCACTCACTCATAACGATGCGTCCAATGCCATGTCCAGTAATCACAACAGACAGCAAATATGCAGGCCATGTCAAGCATGCACACACCTCAAACCATGCACTGTCATGCTGCCACAACACATGTCACGTTCGGCACCCATGGCTCACAGCATGTACCCCAAAAGCATATCCCCTCCCAAATGCGAATCTGGGGCATGGCCCCCATGTTGCCATATGCGTTCCTAAGCGTTCCATTTGAACCCCAAAAGCATATCCCCTCCCAAATGCGAATCTGGGGCATGGCCCCCATGTTGCCATATGCGTTCCTAAGCGTTCCATTTGAACCCCAAAAGCATATCCCCTCCCAAATGCGAATCTGGGGCATGGCCCCCATGTTGCCATATGCGTTCCTAAGCGTTCCATTTGAACCCCAAAAGCATATTCCCTCCCAAATGCGAATCTGGGGCATGGCCCCCATGTTGCCATATGCGTTCCTAAGCGTTCCATTTGAACCCCAAAAGCATATTCCCTCCCAAATGCGAATCTGGGGCATGGCCCCCATGTTGCCATATGCGTTCCTAAGCGTTCCATTTGAACCCCAAAAGCATATTCCCTCCCAAATGCGAATCTGGGGCATGGCCCCCATGTTGCCATATGCGTTCCTAAGCGTTCCATTTGAACCCCAAAAGCATATTCCCTCCCAAATGCGAATCTGGGGCATGGCCCCCATGTTGCCATATGCGTTCCTAAGCGTCCCATCTGAACACCAAAAGCAAAGTACAAACCAGACCCAGGATGGGCCAGGAGCCCGCATACACCAGAGTCACAATAAGTAGGGGCACAGCAACACACCCATCGGCATGGCCAATCCGTCCCATGCCACATGTGCACAGCACACAGTCCCATTGCCAAGCACACACAACTACAGATGCTACAGCCACACACACGCCTCCGGGAAACCCATGTACGAGATTGCACGAACTGTTAATGTCAGACGACAAATACATACTTCGCCAGGTGCAACACAATAACAAATCTCATTCTCTCCACAGGTGACGAACTGCTGGATGCTGGGGATGGAGCCAGCAGCCAGCACAGCCAGCCTACAAGCCCCCAACGAGGACACACGGATCTGGAGGATCTGTCCTCCTCTTCGGACACGGACCACCAAGCAGGCCCATCTGGTGTGGCAGGGCCCAGCCGCTCCACAGGACCCCTCCTACCCACCAACCCATCATCCAGGGCTGCTGAACATTCCCAGCCCCCTGCTGCCACTGTCGTTGCGGCCACACCCACGGTCATTGTGCCACTACCACTGCCGCAACCGCCACCATCGCCGCACCGACCGCCACCGCCGCCACCACCGCCACGTCTTCGCTGGCACCAGCCCCAGCGCAGGTGGTGGCCCGGCCGACTGGATCCACCCTGGGAGCCACAGCGAGGACCGTGGTGAGCAATGTGGCTAGTGGGCAGGCCGGTGGCAGCAGGACTGGTAGGAGGAGCAGGGTCAGGGAAACGCCAGCCTCCCTGGGAGCCATGCCCTGCCTCAAATGGCCAGAGTCCTTGGGGCCTATGAAGAGGCCCAAGGACAATGGCTCCGGTCTGCTTCAGACACGCGTGAGGTGCTGGGGGTGCTGAGGTCCATGGACGCCCGTATGGGCCAAATCGTGGACCTCATGGGACAGCTGGTGGTGGCGGTGAGGTCACAGCCAGGGACAGCAGCTCCCCCTCCGCCACCACCTGCCGGGGCGCAGGGTGGAGCAGCAGTGTCCAGTTCCCCTGCGTCCACAGCCAGTGAGCACACCTCAACCACCAGCATGTCGCAAGCAGGCACCCCCCTCGCAAGCGTGGAAGGGGCCGTCCAAAGTGGAAACAGATCTCCCGGGAGGACTTCGCACGCTCCAAACGCAAGTGAGGCAGCCAGCCAGCCTTCCGCCAGCCTTCCTTGACCAGCCACTGCATTGACTTGGACTACGATCCCACTCCACACAGCCATCTGGATGGCATGTGTGTGTTGGACTATGGACATAGAACCAGTGGGTACACCCTGATCATCACGCAGCCATGACCGACAGCTCATTGTCACTGCACGCACCACTTTTGTCATCACCTTACACACAATCACATGTCACAGTTTGTAATAAATGCACCTTTTTCACTAACTGCTGTTTGTGCCCTGTGTTTTATTTGTACGGAATACAACGGCCACCTTGGGCGGAAAGGCACCTGATGCGTGGCATGGCAATGGAATCCGGAGGGCCTGTAGGGACCTAGGGGTGGGAGACAGAACAGGAGCACATTCAATGAGTGTGTCACACACCCATCACACAGTACATGTCAACAACTACAAGCAATGTACACACATCGCACAGAGCAATAGGGCACAATGCCACAGCCACCAACAGTGGCATACTACCCTGGCCATGGAGCGTTGACACACAGCACGCAGTGAACAAACGGCCACCCTGACACAGCACACACACACCTGCACAGATACAGCCACATCAGCCGTCGTACATGGACACTCACCGTCAAGTGAAGTAGCGGGCGATGAGCTGCTGCCGCACATTACCAGCTTCCTCCTCTCCGCTGTCCTCCTCACTCGAGCTGTCCTGGTCTGCGGGCTGGGGCCCTGGTTGATCTCCGTCATCCACGATGAGGGGGATCTGCTTCCGAATGGCCAGATTGTGCAGCATGCAGCACGCCACCACTATCTGGCACACCTTCTGTGGGGAGTACGCCAGCGCACCCCCGGTGCGGTCCAGGCACCTGAACCTGGACTTGAGGAGGCCAAAGGTACGCTCGACCACACGTCTGGTCCTCCCATGTGCCTCATTGTAGCGATCGTCTGCTGGGGTGCGAGGATTCCTCAATGGACTGAGCAGCCATGCCCCATTCGGGTACGCAGAGTCACCTGGGTGTGAGGGACACAGAGAACCGTTGCTATTCCAACTGGACAGGGGACAGCATCGCACAACCAGCACGCTACACCACTCCACATACTCACCGACAATACAGGCACGATCCTGTTGCATATTGGACATCAGTCGTGGCAAGATGCTGTTGCGCATTATGTGTGCGTCATGGGCCGAGCCTGGGAACTTTGCACACACGTGGGTGATCACCATGTCCGCAAGGCACACCACTTGCACATTCAGGGAGTGCGTGTGCTTCCTGTTGCGGTACAGGTGCTCAGTGGCCTGTGGTGGAACAAGGCCGACATGTGTGCAGTCAATGGCTCCAACGACGTGTGGGATTCTGCCAAGGGCATAGAATGCACCCTTCACTGCCGCCAATTCACGAGCCCTGGGGAAGCGGATGTACCTGTTTCGGTACAGCATCATGGCTGCCAGTACATCCCTCAGCACCTTGCTGAACATGGGCTGGGACATCCCTCCTCCAATGCCCACTGTGTGCTGGAATGACCCAGTGGCGAAGAAATGCATGGCGGCCATCACCTTAGCCGTGGGGGTGACAGCAGTCGGATACACCCTGCGGGGACGGAGATGGGGTTCTAACATGGCACACAGTCGATGCAGGGTTGGCCTGTCCAGCCGAAACTTCCTAATAACCTCTGTATCGTCCATGTCCGCCAGCAATTGGTATGGGCGGTCAATGTTCGGTCTCCGCCTAGGGACAATGGCAGAGGACACATGTCAAAGCAACACGACACATAGCAATTTCGCATACACATCACTGACATGACTGAGCAAGCCCATGAGCCACAGCCCAGCTGTCAAGCTGGGACGGCACGGCCACAATACACTTACACAGGTCTCCCAACAATGGCAATGGCTAGTGATACGAACCACTGCCATGTGCTTGCACATGGGGATCTAGGCCCCAATGACTTGCGGGGCGTGCTGATGGGGACTGACTGCATATCCGTCAAGCGGCAACGCCACGGCAACATGAATGTCTGCTGAGCATGGAACTGCTTCCGCGGCTGGATGAGTATGGCACACGACGACGACGATGTGGGCACAGGCTGAGCGGCCAAAACAAGTGGGACCTGTGGCACGAGGGGATATGAGACAGTAGTAGGTGTCAGCACTGCACCCTATGTACAGCACTGTACGGATCACACCTCCCGAAACATTGACAGGTGTCCACATTGACAGCCCCATGCCAAGACGGCTGTGTGCTTGCAGTCACACGTCACAGGTGAGAGGTTACATTGCACGTGCCAGGTGGCAGACGTACATAGTGGGAGCTGGCATATGTCTCCTGTTCAGGATCCACCAGATGGGCGCTGACTCTGTACTGACCATTGGACACAGCATGTTCCGTGGAAGGCTTGTGTGTGTGGGATGGTGGCACTGGATGTGCCTCCGTTGGGTGGGGGGCCATGCACAGGGCGGGTACGTCGATGATTGCGCATTGTTGGTCACGGTGGGTGCACCCACTCAGATGTGTTGCCCTGTGTTCAATTCCTATGTCCGCATGATGATGGACTGTAGATGTGGGCAGACTACACATTGGTCGATGTGCTGTCTATATGCATGTGCCTTCACACCAGGCACAGCTGCCCCTGCACATGTGACCCCTGCTGGACTCGCTGCTGGGTCTGTGGAGCTGATGCACCTTCTGCGCGTGGGGCGGACAGGTCTCCTCACTTCCCTCATTGCGCATGTCATGACTTTGCCGCAGGTGACATGGATCATGGAGGGCCCACATGTACGCGTGGGTAGGCTACACATGATTGTACACTGGTCGCCACCCCCAGTCAGTGTTTCGAATGGGAAGTTTGTCGTGCTGGTGGTATGTTCGATGTGGCGGATGGGCGGGCCTAGGTGCGGGCTTACATTCCGGACATGGGGGGTAGTTGGATTGGCGACTAGTTGCAGTACACACGGGACACGTCTCTTCCTTTCCACATCTGGGTCATCCCTTGTACTTACTGACAGTGATACAGTCATCTTCGCCCCAGCCCTCATGTCCTCCCCTCGCTCCCCCAATATGCATGCTCACCTGCGAGGCTAGCGCCTGCACAGGCAGCCCCAAGCTCGCACCAGAGAGGGCAAGGAGTGTATGTGTGGGTCCAGTTGCACGAGTGGGCTGTCTCAGGGTATGATGTGTGGCGGGACGCCGTCCACCTGCGTGGTGCCCCAAATGGAGACCCGGCCTGCATGGACTATGCATCACAGTCTTCGCCTTCCGGATCCGCCACCTGCGACACCCAATGGCTGTGGCTGCCCTTGCGGCCAGGCCGCGTCCGTCTGCGGCTGATGGCCCACACATTCACTCTTTGGCCTCTCTGGGGAGGGCTCGGGGGTGGTGGCGCACGCGCTTGCACTTAGTCGCAATGGCATGTGGCGTGGTTGGTATGATGGGCAATGGATGGGATGGTGCGAGCCACCTCCCGTGACGTCAGTGCTGCTCGTGCTGTGGTGCGTCCCCCTACACTTCCATTTGACTTGTGCCATGCTAGACGTTGAGGTTCTATTGCCTGCGTGATATGACCAGGAGGAGCGCGAGGAGACCTCTCACACACCATGCTCCACTGCCATCCCGTGCCCTGTATCGCCTGTGCGGATTGACTATGTTGGGGTTACACCTGGTCGACTGGGGCTGTGTGTGCCTTGTCAAGGGGCATGGCGGGCGCACAACAGGATCCAGCTTGTCCACAGAGGGTGGGCTGAGGTGCGCCTGGTACCGCTTTGTACGTGTGCCCGGCTGCTGTGCACACACGTGTTCACTCCCCCCCCGACAGGTGTCCTCTCACGATGCCCAGGGAAGCGGTGGTGTACTGTTCATGACCCCTCCCAACACGGCGTGCTCCAACTTGGCATGTGCGCATCTACCCGTCGCACCCACCCACCTGAGCACTGCGTCCATACGACTTCACACGACACATGTGTGTCTTCCACAGTAGTGCTACTCATTTGCGTTGACATCCAATACCAGTGGACTACATGGTCATGTCACGACTGCCGTGTACTTCACATACTCTCATCCTCTCTCATTCGTACTTGTGAAATGAGTCAGCGGAGACAGTTTTGGTTTCAAACATTATATTGAGTCTTCTGTCCTCTGTGATGCAGTATAGTGGACACTACTGGCAGCGGAATACATGTTGAGGATATACTGAGCATGATTGCAAATGGGATAGGGTGTGGGGTTACATGTGATTGGCTGTTGCATGTGGGATGTGGGCTTCAGAGTGACATCTGCTTGGCCAAGGCTGTGCTAATGTACATTTACGTATAGCTGCGGAGCTGCGGACTTTGACACAGACGGTATACATGTAGCCTACCAGACCGCTTGGCATCATGGGCACAGTCCATCTCAGTTCCATGTGACAGGTTTGCTGCGGTTGTTCCTCATGCACGCGTGCATGTGAGATGACATCAGGGCATGTGCTTGCGTGCATGCAGCGGCGTGCCACTTGTTGTTGCACTATGGTGGTTACTGGACATGTCACAGTCACTGGGGTCGTGTTGTTGTTGTATGCACTTGTCGTCCATGCAAAGGTCCTGGTATGGGATTCCCGGGGCGGGGGTGGGAGGGGTGCAGCACCCACAGACTCCAGGCGACCTATTCATGTCCACTGAGCGGTGTGTGTGTCCATGTGCGCTGGATCCATGTCGTGTCCTGGTTGTTCGTGCAGTTCCGTCCATGTGGGTGCGATACACAGAGCCCATGCCACTGCCTCCCACGATGCATGCGGTGTTCCTGGATGTGATGGGGAACAGTGTGCATGTCCCGGTCATATCCGATGTCATGGCGATGTCGTTGATGGTGTGGTTACAGTTGCCGGTCGTTTGGTATGGCTGTTGTGGTGGTGACTGGCCAGTCCGTGCGGAAGCTAAGCATGGGTGCGGGGTTGGACATCATAGGTCACTCGGGGAACCTGCGTTGTGGTCCGACGAATTGACAGGTTGTCAGGTATGCGATGCCGTCCAGCAGGGCTTCCATGTCATTGGTGGTGTACATGTTTGCCAGCCAATGTAGCGGATGGTGGCTGTCAAGGTGTTGTTCGTAAGTTGTCCCTTGGAGGACCATGATGGGGCATGCTGGGTGACATTCGATGTAGCTGTTCTCGATGATCCGTCGTGTGGAGGCACAGTGGTCCCATTTCAGTGCGGGTGCGATGTTGGCCACATACGCCATGCCCCCATAGGCAGAGCAGGCCCTGTCGTGTGCGTCCAGAGGGAGGAGTAGTGGTAGCAGGTCCGCCTTCAGACATGCCGGGTTGGAGAGGCATATCTCGACGGGATGCTGGTAGGGACACCTCCGACAGTAGAAGACGGGCATGACGCAGCTGAACAATGTGATGCGGTAAGTCAGTCGGTAACTTACGTTCAGCAGGGACAGGAGATCGCATCCCAATGTATGGCACAGGTTGGTTTTGTACAGCTTGAGCTGTTCGGCGTAGTTGGGTAGGTGTGTTGCGGTTGCCATTTCGCAGCGGTTCGTTGAGGTGGCGTGCTCCGGCTGTGTGTGCAGTCTGCAATGTGCACGCTCCGAGGTTGCTGTGAGCTCTGTGTAGTCGTAGGGAGACAGGACTTGTGTTCTGTTTGCTTGTTTGGAGGACACGGGCCCTCTTCCCACATGCTTCTCAGACAGTTCAAGGTCAGTGATGTGTGACTCCTTCCAATTAACTTGCATGTGGCCGACATGGGGGAGTGTTTTCTTCTTTCTTCCCCGTCCGTTGTGTGCTTCTGTGATATGCGCTATCTGCCCTGTGGTCGGTCTCCTCGGCATGCCTGTGTTGGTCTATTCTTGGACAATGGCTGTATTCACCGGCTTCTGTCGTAGGGCTGTGGTTTCGGAGTTGGAATGGAAGGTCATTCAGTGCTGTCTGCTCTCCCTTGTGTGGGCGGCAGGCTGCCTTTCCGCTCTGCGTTGGGCCTTGTGTGTGAATGTTATTCTTGGGCCACCTGTTGTCGGTCCCCGGGCTCTTTGGTGTTCCGTTTTATATGTCTTGTTCATATGTGCAGGGTGGTATGGGTGTTTCAGTGTGGTACTGGCGTTCCTCTTCCCGAAGGAGCCCTGCTTCTCCTAGTTGGTGTTGCCGCCGCTGTGTGCTACGCCATGTTTGTTACACTGGGGTGTGTCCTGCTGTTGCGTGACTTCACTGACATGTGTGCGTCGGTTGTGTGGCGTTGGGTGTTGTCCGTGAATTGGGCGTTGGGGACATGTCTGTGGCAGGCCTGTCACGTGTCATGTGCGTTCGGGGTGGGGCTGATGTGTGTGCTGCTTGGTTGTGTCCCTGTGTCTGTGTGCGACGCATGCATGGCGCTGCGGTTGGCCTCTGCGTTGTGCGCATGTGTGGCGGCGTCATCGGCGCTTTGGGGCCGTGACGGGGTGGTTGGTTCCTAGTCCCAGGTGGTGTGTACACATGTGTTCCGCGATGTTACGATTTGGCCTGTGTGTCATATGTGGATACAATGGTGGATGTGTAGTGTACACGCGCTGGTGGGGGTTGTCCGCTTTTTCCGCCCTTGCACTGTGTGCGCTGTTTGCGTGCACTTGTTGTGTGTGTGCCTACCTGCGTCTCCGCGGTACGTTGCGTCCTTGGTGGTGCATCAGCAGAAGCATGGGGAGGGCCTGCAGTGCTGGATTCATGCTCGGGGAGCCGCTTCTTCGTTGTCCGTGCTCGGGATCCGTGTTACCGCTTCGGTTTGTCGTACGGTATCTCTTGGCCGTGGGAGCCGTTTCTTTGCGGCATCGTAATTTATGCGCCGGGCGGGACGTGTTTCGTCGGACGGTGTGTGTCAGTTGTGCTGCGCCGCTACGTGTACGGGCGCACTTTGATGGCGGACGGTGTTGCTGGCTTGCCGGCGGTGTTTGGCCTACTTTTCGCATCGTAATTGGACGGGCGTGTGGACTGCTGCGTGCCGGCGGTAACTGGTGCTTTTTGCATCCGCCAGCACGGCGGTGGTGCTTCCGCCCGCCATCGTAATGTGCCCCTTAAACACTTGTTCTAAAACATTTGCAGTGCAAAATGCACATAGTACAGCATTAATGAATAACATTGTG